>CM050167.1:34372876-34907876 GCA_027410445.1 Discoglossus pictus
AAAACACAAACATTTTACTTAATCATGCATTACCAGATTTTACATCTTTTTGAAGAATTGGATAAATCTGTATATTTAAAAAAAACATTTTATAACATTTTCTTTAGTGTTAATATATACTAATATGTCAACCATAAAATTGTCCATTAAATTATTCAAACTGGAAAAAAAACTTTGCTGGTATCATAATATTCAAGAGTGCAAAATCAATATGAAATATAGAATGTAAAGGCAAATAGGAACAGCTATATTCATCTTCCTAAATACATAAATTACCACTGAGATAATAACTTCCCTCCTCTGTCCAGTAGATACAACTTACATATCTACTACCCTTTATATGAAGAAGAACACCTTCAAATTATTACCGAATGTGCTTCACCTGAATATCAAATCCTTATATTATCAAATCTAATATCTCTCTATTCCTGGAAAATGCCACCGTCCTAAACTTTATTTAATCTCTATCGCTTATCTCTCTTCCTTCCTCTAACTTGTTCTTGTTCCATCCCAGTTCTCGATGGCAGGAGCCAGGACAGGTAATAAAATCAACATGACTGAGCCACAACTGATCCATCTGTACACAAACACGTTATTCTTAAAATTCTGCTTGCTAACAATCTTCAATGACTGGATTTGGGTATCCCTTCTCTAAGCTATGCATGAAGAATTTCCTTATCAGTTTATGGGCCTCATTCAATTGCAAGCCCGCAACTCGCTCGCCGACGGCCGCATGTCTGTGATTCAGTTGCAAGCTCTCGTTCCCCTCCCTTTCCAATGCTATCCAATTCCCCAAGGCCGAAACTTGCTGCTCGAGATCCGAAATCGGAAACCCAGATTTCCAAAGTAAGCAAAGTCAGGTTTGCTACTGCTTACTATGAGCCAATAGGAAATGAGACTGTCGTCATAACGGCAATGAAACCTGTGGGTGCTCCCGCAGGCTCCCTATAGGAAGCCCTTCTGCAGGGTCCCCATCGGGACCCCCGCAGGGACCCCACATGACCCCCATAACGTATCGGTCCCCATCGGGATCCCCGCAGTGTCCCCATATTAACTCTTGCTGTGGGGCACCTGATCAGGACCCCGCGGCAGTTAAAAATTCTAAATTGCCGCTTTGCGGGTCCGTAAAGGACCCACATTAACTAAAAAATGAATCCCTGCCACGGGGCTACAATAAGTACTCCTCCAGCACTAAAAATTAACCCCATCACTCATGGCGGTCTATCTCGACCCTCATGAGCCTCTAATTAACCCAATCAGTCCCATAAGGGACAATACTTAACCCTCCCAATTAGCACTATAAGTGCCATGAGGGTCGTTCCGGTCAAAACTGTACACTATTAACCCTTTCCGACTTTATTCTATTCTATTGACCCCGCTCTACCCTATTAAGCCACCTCTACCCTGTTAAATCCCCCTCTACCCTATCAACCCTCCTCTACCCTATTAACCCCTACACTACCTACCTAACACCCTAATAAAATTCTATTATCCCACTAATTACACACACAAAAAATAGAATTACAGAGAATAAAAAAAAACTAGAATTATAGAAAATAAAAACCTAACTTACATAAAATAAAAAAACCTACATTACAGGAAAATAAAAAACCTACAATTACAGAAAATAAAAACATACATTACATACAATAAAACCCCTATAAGTACACCTAAAACAACCCCCCTTACACAACCTAGAATAGGGTAAATAAGACCACTTACCTTGCCCAAATGCCCCTCCAGTGACAATGGTTTTCTGTGCTTTGTCTCATGACAAGGGTCCTCCATAAATGTCCCCAGGTCGGGAACACCTAGGAAAAAAGAAACATTACAATAAATCACATATAATAGTTGTCGTAATCCCGTCGCAAACAAAATCCGAGCTTGTAAAAATACAAAGTTAACGGCCGCACCGTGGAAAACGAAAAACACGAAAAACGAGACAAAAAAAAAATACATAAATAAAAAACACTCACACAAAGCATGGGGGGAACGTCAGGACACCTGGGAGTGAGGTTGCACACAAATTTAAGCCGAGTTTTGGCAGTCGAAAATGTCGGACAAAAAAAATGAAAACACGGCTAAAGGGGATTGTAGCACACAAATCACCGCCAGGCATGTACGAGTTAGCCAGGAACAACCTCAGAGGCAAAAAAAAAAAACACCTCGCAAAAATACTAATTTAACCGCTGAACCGCGGAAATCAAAAAACACAAAAAACAAAGAATAAAATTAAATTAAAAACCAGTTACACACAGCACGGGGGGAACAACAGGATGCCTGGGAGGTAAGGTTGCATGCAAATTTAAGCAGAAATTGACGACTTTCGGCACTCGAAAATCGGCTAAGCAAGAAAAAAAATGGCGAACAAAAACAATGAATACAAGGCTATAACATATAGAAAAAAGCCGCCATGGTACAACAGTAACTTGCAAATAATAACAATACGATTCTAAAATGGTGCTTTACCCGCATAAACAAACGGTTTGGCCTCGTGCACTCAGCCTATTTACAGTGCACACTTTGCACATTGCTGACATTTTCTCCTCAGGTGATCCACAGTCCAACTGGACATTTTCAGATGCAGGAAAATCCAAAAAGATTGTAAGCTCTTCAGGATATTGATTGCTGTATATTAAATATAAATAGGTAAAGTATATTAATTTACTAAAAATGTACTACATTTTTTTTATATTTTAAACTGTACTTATATATCTGTCTTCGTGATAAGTGCCGAAGGTGATCATTGCAAAGCAGGAAACTTGAAGCACACAAGGGGAAAGGCTCGCAATGAGTGCCAAAGATCCTTAGAGGAGCAAAAGCCTTACATTGTGTGTCAAACAGCATTGCCATGGCTTCAAATTTTATTGTCATCATTTTTGATGGGCAAATCGCTAGTAAATAAATAAATACAACATATAAAACAATATATTCTAAATAGTACATTTACCATTCAAAAATGCCCATCCAGCGATGCCCCTGTCCTCCTCGAAGTCTTCGCAGGCAGGGCCCCTCCCAAAAAAAAAACGCCAGTTTAAAAAATCAAAAAAACTAACGGAGCTTCTCCCATGAGGAGCTCCCCACCGTAAATGAGGGTTCCTGTGCATGATCCACTAAAATGTAGAAATGTCGCTTCTGAAAAAGCTGTCAATCATATTTCAGCCAATCAGAAGGTGCAAAGGTGTGAGCCAATCAGAATGGGATACACCCCTATATATCATTCTGATTGGCTGATGTAACTGTCAATCATTTCTAATCCAATCAAAAGGAACAATTTCCTTCAGCCAATCAGAATGGGATACACCGCACAGGGTGTATCCCATTCTGGTTTGCTCCAATATCTGCGTCTTCAGATTGGCTGTTGTAACTGGCAATCAGATTGCAGCCAATCAGAATGAGATACACCCAGTGGGGTGTATCCCATTCTAATTGGCTGAAGGCAATAGCGCCTTCTGATTGGATTAGAAATGATTGACAATCAGAAGGCGCTATTGCCTTCAGCCAATTAGAACGGGATACACCCCACTGGGTGTATCTCATTCTGATTGGCTGCAATCTGATTGCCAGTTACAACAGCCAATCTGAAGACGCAGATGTTGGAGCAAATCAGAATGGGATACACCCTGTGCGGTGTATCCCATTCTGATTGGCTGAAGGCAATAGCGCCTTTTGATTGGATTAGAAATGATTGACAGTTACATCAGTCAATGAGAATGGGATATAGAGGCGTATCCCATTCTTATTGGCTCACACCTTTGCGCCTTATGATTTACTGAAATATATGATTGACAGCGTTTTCAGCCAATCAGAAGGTGCCATTAGTGTAGAGGAGGGTTAATACGGTAGAGGGGGGTTAATAGTGAAGAGGGGAGTTAATTAGTTAAGAGGTGGTTGATAGGATGGTATAGGGTAGGGGTTAATAATGTTAGGTAGGGGTTAATAGGTTAGGGGTTTACAGTTAGGGTTAATGGGGTATAGTAAGGGTTAATGGGGTATAGTTATGGTTAATAATGTAGGACCCCCATGGCACGTATAGTGTTAATATAGGGGTTAATAGTGTCCTATAGGGGTCTAAATAGACACCTATTGGACTGAGAGGATTAAGTATTGTCTTATGAGGGTCTATATTGACCCCCATGAGTGATAGGGTTAATTTTAGGTGCCGGGGGGAAACTTATAGTACCCCCGCTTACAGAAGTTATTTATCGCGTGTCATTTAAGGACCTTTAACAACCTTTCAGGTCCCGCAGCTGGAAATTACATTTTTTTAATGCAGCAGGGCTCCCGATCAGGACCCCTGCTGCAAGGGTTAATGTGGGGACACTGCGGAGATCCCGATGGGGTCCCCCAGCATTGGGGGTGGTTAATGTTAGGTACATACAGTACCCCTGGGGACGGTATTGCGCATTAGTGTGCCGTGGGCCCTATAGGACCCGCGGCTTAGTATTTGATATTTTTAAATGCACCTGGGACACCCGCTGCAAGGGTTAATGTGGGGACCCTCCGTAGGTCCCGTTGGGACCCTATGGCATTGGGTTAATGTGGGGACCCTGTGGGGGTCCCGATGGAGACCCTGCAGCATGGGGTTTCAATTAGCAGTGTGGGGGGTTAGGAGCTGTGGGCACATTTGGGGGAGCATACATAAGGGCTTCTAAAGCCCTTGCGGGTCCTCTCTATCACATGTAGGACTTCGTCCTTCATTTGCATTCTGAGAGTTAGGATAAGTTTGCAAACTTCGAGGAATCGGGCAATTGAATAGCGATTTGCTAATTTAATCCCTGTGAATGTGACAGATCAAAGGCTTCTGAGTGATGTAGGCTACGAGTTTGACGAACGCCAATTTCGCAAGGGCGTAACTCGTAACCCGATCCGAGCCGCCAAAAAATGCCAATTGAATAGCAAATTTGCCCGCGATCTCACTTGCGGGCCATCGGATCTCAAATTTGGCAAATTGAATGAGGCTCTATGTCTTTAGATTATTTAATATTAGTTGCTGTCGCAAGCCAGGGGAAGGGGTCCAACTCGGTTTCAGAATTCTCTTGCCTTGGCTACAGGAATCCTCCCTTGGATGTTAGAGTGGATGGACTTCTCAGTGATCTGTTTCCATTCCAGGACAATCAGGATGCAGAAGAGGAATAAAGGGGTTAAAAATAACAAACAGAGGTAATAACCTCTAAATAAAAGTCAGAACACCATGATTATGTTCCCTAGAAGAGAGCCTTTATTGGGAAAAGTTGAAACATTTACAGGCAAACATGAATAAATGATGTGCCCTTACCCAGTTAACTCAATCAGCCATCTGCAGTACCTCATTAGCTAATCTGGGATGTGTGGGAGTTAATCCCATAATAGGGTGAGCTGGTAATTTCTTCACTAATTTAAATACATTCAAAATTTCCTTCTAAACTAGTTAACTCACTTAAACACAACTACAGTTGAAGAAAACATGAGTGAGCAGGCAAAACCCATTTATTTTATTTCTTATGGGATTCATATTTAACTGTAGGTTATAACAGAATGGCACAATCATAAAACAAAACATGGCAACAAAGAAAAAAAATGAAATGACCCTGTTCAAATGTTTGCATACCCTTAGTTCTTAATACTGTGTATAGCCCCCTGTATCATCAATGACAGCGTGCAGTCTTTTGCAATAGTTGTCTCTGAGGCCCCTAATTCTTGCAGGTGGTACAGCTGCCCATTCATCTTGGCATAAAGCCTCCAGGTCATGCAATGTCTTTGGTCGTCTTGCATGAACCGCACGTTTGTGATCTCCCCATATTGGCTTGATTATATCAAGGTCGGGAGACTGTGATGGCCACTCCACAACCTTCACCTTTTTCTGCTGTAACCACTGTAGGGTCAACTTGGCCTTGTGCTCAGGGTCATTGTCATGCTGGAAAGTCAAAGAGCCCATGTGCAGCCTTCGTGCAGAAGAAGGCAAAATGTCTGCCAGTATTTTCTAATAATATGCTGCATTCATCTTGCCATCAATTTTCACAAGATTCCCAGTGCCTTTACAGCTGACACACTTCCAAAACATTAGCGAGCCACCACCATGCTTCACAATGGGGATGGTATTCTTTTCACTATAGGCCTTGTTGACCCCTCTCCAAACATAGGGCATATGGTTGTGACCATAAAGCTCGATTTTGGTCTTGGTACTCCAAATTACAGTGTGCCAGAAGCTGTGGGGCGTGTCAAGGTGTTGTTGGGCATATTGTAACCAGGCTTTTTGCGGCATTGGCGCAGTAAAGGCTTCTTTTTGGCAACTCGACCATGCCGCTAATTTTTGTTCAAGTATTATAGTTTTTTCCAGAGCAGCCTGTATATCTCCTGAGGTTGCCTGTGGGTTTTTCTTTGTATTCCGAACAATTCTTTGGGCAGTTCTGGCTGAAATCTTTCTTGGTCTACCTGACCTTGGCTTGGTATCAAGAGATCCCTGAATTTTCCACTTCTTAATAAGTGATTGAACAGTACTGACTGGCATTTTCAAGGCTTTGGATATCTTTTTATATCCTTTTCCATCTTTATGAAGTTCCATTACCTTGTGACGCAGGTCTTTTGACCGTTCTTTTCTGCTCCCCATGGCTCAGTATCTAGCATGCTCAGTGCATCCATGTGAGGGCTAACAAACTCATTGATTATTTATACACATACACTAATTGCAATTTAAAAAGCCACTGGTGTGGGAAATTAACCTTTATATGCCATTTTAACCTGTGTGTGTCACCTTGTGTGTCTGGCCAAACATTCAAGGGTATGTAAACTTTCGATCAGGGCCATTTGGGTGATTTCTGTTATCATTATGATTTAAAAAGGAACCACACAACTATATGATAATAAATGGCTTCATATGATCACTATCATTCAATAAAAGACATTGTTTTTGCATGATCAGACATATTTTCAAAATAAATGCCAACATTTCATAATTTCTGGCAGGGTATGCAAACTTTTGTGCACAACATATAGTGCCATCAGGCTGGTCGTTATCACTATGTACAGTCCATTGTTCAAATGTTCTGTCTCTGGTGATGGAATTAACAGGAAGTACAATAGTGCTCAGTGGGGAGGATAGAGAGGACATAGGGCCCTATTCTATTAGCTGCTCACAAATGCCTCAAACTAATACATTTGGCTGCGGGTGTTTTTTTTTTTATAAATGTCTAGATGTATTCTATTGACTCCAGCTCACAAATTTCAACCTCAAGGCTGAACTCGTAAACCCTGCCTTTTTAGGTAGGATTTCAGGGGCATGATCATATGATCTGACAATATTTAAGCAAGCCCGTAAATGAGACCGTCATTTACTGTCAGTAAAACATGGAAGTTAGATGTAATCTGCAATCGGAGGCTAAGATTGAATTAGTGCCAATAAGTAATATTTGTCGATTGGGCTCGCAATTAAACAATCTAGTACTCTATAAAATGCATTAGATCATCGGTTTTAGTACATGTGGGTTTCATGATATATATTAACCCCTTGAATCCGGGATCAATATTAATCAGAAAAAACATTTAAAATGTTTTTTTATTTATTGCGTATTTGTAGGTTTGAGACTGTTGTAATTGCGAGTAAAATCTGTGATAATATTAAGAGCAGTTTTAAGTTTGTATAAATTTACAAATTGGGCAATAGAATAGGGCCCATAGTTTTTCGGGGAGAGGTTTTCAGTGGTGGCCAGTAGGCTCCATCCCTTCAGTTGAGGTGTTTTAGACTATTTTCATCCTGTTGAAAGTAAATAATTCAGAGTTCTGACTAATGAACTACAGAGTAGCATTTAAGAAATACATTTCTTTGTCTCCTGGTAATAACTTTTCTACAAAACCCAGATTCCTTTACTCAGTTTCCTGGACCAAGTTGCCTATTTGAACAGCTTTCTCAGCAGGGTGTGTCCTTGTAAAAATACATTTATTTTAGACTTTTTAAAAGCACTGGCACTTTGTACTGATACATTTCCATTGCAGCAACCGAAACTTCCTCTACAGTCCAGGTATCCTTCCCCCTGTGGAAGCAGATCAGCAGAAAAATATGGAAGCTCCCACTGCTAGATGTTTGCATATGATAGATAATAAATTAAAGGTTGTCTTTTTTCTCTTTTTTGCCCACTATTAACTATAGTTCTTCAAATAGCATATTATAAATATAGGACTACCATTCTTTAAGCTAGCAAAGCATAATTCCAAAAATGTTTGCGAAATACTTTGAGGTCAGCCAGTTCTATAATTTAATGTCCCTTTTAATGGGAGCATTAAATAATACTCCTTGGGGAACAACAGTAATTTTCTCCAGTTAACTTGATGACCATATGATGTGCTCATACTGTATGTATAAATAGTTCTGAGATATTTCATTTAAAGACATTGCTGTGGAATTAAAATGTGCTTCTTAGTGATGTGGCTATGAAAGACTGAAATATATGCAGAAAAAGTTCTGGGCAAAAAGCATCGGTTTTGTTCTGGAGGAAAGTATCTCCCATAAAAAGAAGAATGCAAGAACAATAGGTTAAAATTTAAAGTTGGAGGGTGGAAGACTTAGGATGAATGTGTGTAAATACTATGTTACAGGAAAGGTAATAGATAAAAGGAACAGCCTTCCAGTAAAAGCAATAGGGACAATACAGTAATGGAGTAACATAAGCTCATCCTAAGAATTAAGTCAACTCTTTTAAAGATAGATTGAATGAGATCTGATGTCACATTTTTGCTTCATTATTTTAAATACTTTTTGTTTTATGATAACGTATGGGGTTGGGTATATATATATATATATATATATATATATATATATATATATATATATATAAAAAATCTGTAGATAACAGGGAGAAGGGAGGATTACCATGTGGAAAGTCTTGGAGAACTGTTAGAGAGGACATACTTTAGTACATCTAGTCCCTCCATATCATTATGAGGTCCTTTGTCTTTTAGGCCATTTCTGTGCTATGTCCATCCCCCTTAGTGGTTGGGTTAGTTCTGTCTGTATGATATGAGGCAAGGGTAGCTGGAATGGATTTCAAGTTCAATTATTGTTTCCTCCTTTGCATGAGTTATGAGAATATTGACAAGCATGTGTGCAAATATACATGAGGGAAAACTCATGGCAGCTACGAAAAAAGAGTGCCAGTTCCCCTCAGGCCAGGTGAAAATGGGCAAGAATTGATGAGTTATTAGGTACATTTCTGAGAGACCCACAACACTGTTTCTACTTGTATTTACCATTCATTCAAGGAGCCTCCGGGCTGCATGTTAATAACTGGCTGTTTGTATCTATCTAATGAGAGTGAGTGTCATACAGACAAACATACACCTTGCTCAGAACATGCATACTTTTCTGTACATTGTGGTAAATCCAATAAGCTTCACACCAGCTGTGATGTGCTTTGCTAAGGTTGTGCTGTCAGATGTCCCTTATAGAAAATAGGCACAACAACCTTCAGCATTTGTTGAAAATGTTGGCATGTGTCATATTGGGGGAATAACTACTCCAGATCAACACAGTACTACACAAGGTCTGTGTAGCACAATCCGATAGCTATGGACATGCCATATTATGTTTGATGACTGGATATATATTCACGTCCCATCCAGTGCCTGAAAGACATTTAGTTCCAGTTCATCTTTAGATAAAAATTATAGCCATACATAATGTCACATTAGGTATGTATGAATGAGCTAATACCATGTGATATCACAGGAGACAAGGAAGGCGTGTATTTATGAGTACATTTTGGGGACATCTTACTGCTTACCGTATATACTCGAGTATAAGCCGACGCGAGTATAAGCCGAGGCACCTTTTTTACCACAAAATACTGGGAAAACGTAATGAGTCGAGTATAAGTCGAGGGTGAGAAATGTGCTGCCCCCTGTGCCCTCTGTGTCCCCCTCTTGTGTGTCCTCTGTGCCCCTTTCTTGTGTCCCCCCTCTTTCTCCCCTGTGTCTCTTCCCCCCTCCCCCTCCCCTGTGTCTCTCCCCCCTCTCCCTCCCCTGTGTCTCTTCCCCCTCTCCCTCCCCTGTGTCTCTTCCCCCCCTCCCTTCCCTGTGTCTCTTTCCCCCCTCTCCCTCATGTCTCTTTGCCTCCCCCTCCTTTATCACCCTCAACCCACCTCTTCATCCTCCATTCTCATCCTCATCCACCCTCCTCAATCCCCCTCCTCATCCTCCCTCCTCATCCCCCTTCCTCAACCTCCCTCCTCATCCTCTCTCGACCCCCTCCCCCTCCTCAACCCCCCTCCTCATCCTCAACCCCCCTCCTCAACCACATCCTCAACCTCCCTCCTCATCCTCAACCCCCCTCCTCATCTTCAACCCCCCTCCTCAACCCCCTCCTCACACCCATCCTCATACTCTCTCCTCAACCTCCCTCCGCCTCCTCAACCCCCCTCCTCATCCCCCTCCTCAACCTACCTCCTCATCCTCAAGCCCCTCCTCAACCCCCCTCCTCATCCTCAACCCCCCTCCTCAAACCCCTCCACAACCCCCCTCCTCAACCTCCCTCGTCAACCCCCATTCTCAACCTCCCTCCTCAACCCCCATCTTCAACCCCCCTCCTCATCCTCAACCACCCTCCTCATCCTCAATCCCCCTCCTCAACCCCCATCCTCAACCTCCCTCCTCAACCCTCATCCTCAACCTCCTTCCTCATCCTCAACCCCCCTCCTCAACCTATCTCCTCAAACCCCTTCTCAACCCCCCTCCTAATCATCTTTCCTCAACCTCCCTCAACCCCTCTCCTCATCCCCCTCCTCAACCTCCCTCCTCAACCTCCCTCCTCATCCTCAAACCCCTCCTCATCCCCCTCTTCAACCCCCCTCCACAACCCCCCTCCTCAACCTCCTTCCTCAACCCCCCTCCTCAACCCCCCCTCAACCCCCCTCCTCAACCTCTCTCCTCAACCCCCATCCTCAACCTCCCTCCTCAACCCCCTCTTCATCCTCAACCTCCCTCCTCATCCTGAGGATGAGGAAGGGGGGTTGAGGAGGGAGGATCAGGAGGATGATAAGGGAGGGGGAGGAAAAGAGACACGAGGGAGGGGGGGAAAAAGACACAGGAGAGGGAGAGGGGGAAGAGACACGGGGTGGAGAGACACAGGGGGAAAGAGACACAGGGTGACTTGAGTATAAGCCGAGGGGGCCCTTTTCAACTTCCCTCCGCCTCCTCAACGCCCCTCTTCAACCCCCCTCCTCATCCCCCTCCTCAACCCCCCTCCTCAACCACCCTCCTCAACCACCCTCCTCAACCCCCCTCCTCATCCTCAACCCCCCTACTCAAACCCCTCCTCAGCCCTTCTCCTCAACCTCCCGCCTCATCCTCAACCCCCCTCCTCAACCTCCCTCGTCAACCCCCATCCTCAACCTCCCTCCTCAACCCCCATCTTCAACCCCCCTCCTCATCCTCAATCCCCCTCCTCAACCCCCATCCTCAACCTCTCTCCTCAACCCCCATCCTCAACCTCCCTCCTCATTCTCAACCCTCCTCCTCAACCTATCTCCTCAAACCCCTTCTCAACCCCCCACCTCATCCTCTCTCCTCAACCTCCCTCCCCCTCCTCAACCCCCCTCCTCCTCCTCATCCCCTCCTTATCCACCTCCTCAACCCCCCTCCTCATCCTCAACCCCCCTCCTCAACCCCCATCCTCAACCCCCATCTTCAACCCCCCCTCCTCAACCTCTCTCCTCAACCCCCCTCCTCATCCTCAACCTCTCTCCTTATCCTTAACCCCCCTCCTCAACCTCTCTCCTCAACCCCCCTCCCCAACCCCCTCCTTAACCTCCGTCCTCAACCCTCCTCCTCAATCTGCCTCCTCAAACCCCCTCCTCAACCTCCCTCCTCAACCCCCCTCCTCAACCTCTCTCCTCATCCTCCATCCCCCTCCTCAACCTCCCTCCTCAACCCCTCTCCTCATCTTCAACCCCCCTCCTCACTTTACCCATCTAATTACCTCCCCCTCTCCCTTTCCCCTCACTTACCTTCGATCAGCAGCTGCTCCTGTGCGTGTCTTCCGGCTGCGTTGGAACCCGGCCAATGCTAATGACGTGATGTGCGTGTGACGCAGAGGAGTGGAGGAGGGGAGGAGCAGCTGCTGATGGAAGGTAAGTGAGGGGAAAGGGGGAGGGGAAGGTAATTAGGGGGGTAAAGTGAGGAGGGGGGTTGACGATGAGGAGGGGGTTGTGGATGAGGAGAGAGGTTGAGGAGGGGGGATGAGGATGAGGAGGGGGGTTCTGGAGGGGCTTTGAGGATGAGGAAGGGGATTGAGGAGGGAGGATCAGGAGGATGATAAGGGAGGGGGAGAAAAAGAGACACGAGGGAGAGGGGGGAAAGAGACACAGGAGAGGGAGAGGGGGGAAGAGACACGGGGTGGAGAGACACGGGGGGAAAGAGACACAGGGTGACTTGAGTATAAGCCGAGGGGGCCCTTTTCAGCCTTAAAAAAAGGGCTGAAAAACTTGGCTTATATTCGAGTATATACGGTAATTATTTTAGTACAGTTATAATACTTGTTAGGTAATCTCTTGCTTAGGTCGGTTAACAAGTCTGTTGACTGCAACTCCATTTGTAATTTGAGCATAGTTAAACATTAGTTTATTATCATGACTTTGTTAATTCAAGAGTTACAGCTATTAGCAACCAGAATAGTACTTAATTTAAGCTAAATTAAGTGAGAAATTTATAGCCATAGCAATACCCAACAGTTCAACAAAGTTCACAGCAGTTCAATAATTTATTCAGTAAAGGGATTACCAGAGACCCTTAAGCTGTGGGGAAATGGCAATAATGTATAGCAGTGAAACACACCCATTAGAGGCTATAAGTTGTAATGTGAAGCTAAAAATATTTTGCGGCTGTAGATCTCATATGTTCTAACAGCAGAGCCCTCAAAGACCATGGAATAAAAGTGCTAAATTGAAGATGCAAATATTACAAATTACACCTAGTACCTTTGTTTAGCCCATTAGTTTCTTCATAGAAAATGTCTTTTGATTGTTTTTAAAAGTTAAAAAATGCATAATGAAAATATAATCAATAGAACACCTGCAAATCTGATGGAGGAACAAGTATCTAAGCCAAAATGAAATTACACATAGGTGGATTTCTCTGAAAAGATTATTATTACAACAACTGAATGAGTGAAAAGAAAAGAAAAACAACTAAATGAGAATGAAATTAGAGAGAAATTTAGCAATGAACCTATTAATTACTTGAAGTCCATTAAAGTTACTACCTTGCTAAAATTTTGTGGCGAATAGGCATCCAAACTACAAGCATTTATTTTGGCAAGGTAATAAAATATGTAGATTTTTGAGGACGGTTCAAGACTGGCGAAAAAACAAGCTATAGTATAGATATCTTATTAAATGCACAAATACCTTTTTCAGAGGTATCAATCATAAAATATATAAAGAATGGAGATTTTTAAAAATTATTGTTTTCCTGGCTAAAAAACTTATTACGAGAAATTGGATAAATATGAGAGAACCTTCAATATTAGAATTAAAACAAATTATTTTGAAGCAGATGAACCTTGATCAATATGACAGGATCAGTAACTTAGAGAAAAGGAAGAAAGAATTTAAATTAAAATGGTATATTTATTATGAAAAAATAATTAAAATTGAAAATAACATCTATTCAAGTTTAAGTCTAAGCATGTTCTGCTAATGGACAAAATAAATTTAGTTTCCATCAAATGAAACATTGATTTCATGATTATAATAATGTTTGTTCCTTCACCCCCCTCCCCGCCCCCCTTTTTTTTTCTCTCCCTCTCTCTTCCTTTCCTTCCCCCTCTCTCCCCTTACTTTAACCATCTATCTCGATATTTCAAACATTGACTGCAAATACTTTGAATCTTTCAATAATTGGTAATTGAATTTGTGTATTATACGCTTACATTTAATTTATGAAGTCATTAATTGTTTAAAAATGAAACTTAGGTATTTTTATCTGTATATTGGTAATTTAATATGTATCTATATGCTTAAATCAAATTTATGAAGTCATTAATTGTTTAAAAATGAAACCTGTATTTTTGATCTACAAGACCAGGTTGCAGTGACTGAACAGTCTGGATTGATCTGGCACTGTGCAGCAACTTTTGGACTTCACTTTAACACAGATCTACTGGACTGAAAGATACTGGATGGGGCACAATCAACAACTATTGGGAAGGTGTCTGGTGTGTCTAAACCCCAAAGGGGACCCTCTTATGTCATCCTACCCCAGCTAGACCCCAGCTCACCTACCCAGGGAAGGGCCTCTTGATGGGAGATATAAAGTGGAGCACAACATATCATTTTTCACTTCATATTTGAAGAAAAACTAACAAGCAGTCTATATCAGTTACTACTGAAAGCTAACACAGGGTAAAGCTAGCAATAGCCCTGCAACTACACACAGAGGCCCTCATTCAATTGCAATTTGGCCAATTGAATAGGGGTCTAAATAAGCACATAACATATTTTGATTAAAGAAGTTTTTAGTTAGTAAGCATCTATCCAAAAGCAAGGTTTTCACTAACTAAAAACTTATTTAAAAAAAATATGCTATGTGCTTATTTAGACCCCTATTCAATTGGCCAAATTGCAATTGAATGAGGGCCAGACACTGGTGGACATAGAAAAAAACTTCTACACCAATCTGGGATCATAAGGAGCAAGTGAAGTTGTACTCCCACACCCCAGGGACTGTACCTTTACAGCATCTCATTGCTGAAACTCATGTGTTTGCAACCATCATTAAAAGCTCTGTTTATTAAATCCTAATTGGTGCTGGACTCTAATCAGCAAAGCAATTGAAGCAAAACTGCCACAGCCAAATGTAATGAACTGTTTAAGACAAGGAATTTTTTCCTCAATCCCTTATCATCTTAACTTGTTTATGTTATATGAGATAAAGGGAGCGGCTTCCCCTGTGTTGTATAAGTTTGCTGTTGACTACACCCTGTATAAAGGACAGCTCAACACTACCACCAAGTGGCAGCTTACGAAAATTACATGCCCAGGCTTATAAATATATCAGTGCTTCCACTAGCCCTGGCAAATTGGACTGGATGAGGGACAACTGGACAGTGGGGCAACAGGGGACAGTAGAAGGAGAGAGACCAGCCTGAAGCCCTAACCTGGACAGTTGCTGAAGGCCTGCTAGGAGGAAATGGTGAGCTTATTTCAATATCAATAGCAGAAACACCATATCACCTGCCCCAGAGATAGACCCCCTGACAGGGACAATCTAAAGCTGCCTAACTGGTAAACATCTACTCAGTAGGTTAAGCCCCTACACAAAGATTGAATTGTGTACAGCATTGAATGTTTTACATGACAACCCTGGCCACCAATCCAATTTGCGTACAGAAATAGTAAAAATAAAAAACTACACGCCTTATGAACATAAACCTCTTCAGAGTTTGTATCTATTGAAACCCTGTACATGAGGATCAAAGTCCACCATCTGCACAATAATAAAGTTTTCTCTGGCCGGTGCTAGGCCTAGCACATTATAACGTCGCCACCTGGTGGCCAGGAGGCTATTTCCCAGCAAATCTATGTGATTAGCTCCATCTTGTGGACAAAACTGGTATCTACCAAATTGCTGCAACCAAACTATTTTGCACTGCCACCTAGTGGACCTGTAGGAATATATCATCAGAGACTTTCAAAATACACCAATATTTTTGAGGATGCCTAACCGGCCTATTTTACTGACACAAGTGGATAAGAATATGCTCACTATGTAAACGCACCCCATACTCCGTTGTGGTGGCACAACTCAAGGTGAAGTGACTTTGACAACTACATTTTATGAACGGTTCTTATAAAAAAGGAATGGCTGGGATCTCAACAAGAAGGGCAACCAAAACTATACAGGACTTTTGTACAACAAAGACACCAACGCAGTCTGCCCGACAGCCAGCCTCAACTCCCGAGCGTTCCCCAATTGCTACCATGGAATCCACGGCTCCTAGTACGAAAGCAGACATACAGGATCTAAAAGATCTAATCTCCTCTTTTAGAACTGAGATCACTGGAGAAATCAAGAAAGTGGCTGCAGAACTTACTGGTGAAATAAAAGCGGTTGATTCTAAAGTGACCGGCCTGGAAGTGAGGTACCATGACTTATTAGCAGCACACAACTGAAAGAAGAAGTGTCAACCTTAAGAGATGACTAAAGCCTACTCCAATACGTGCAAGAAGACCTGGAAAACCGCTCTCGTCGTCAAAATATTCGGATCCGTAACCTCCCAGAATCCATTACAGATCTCCCAAATTATATGATGGATCTCTGCAAACTTTTGCTGCCAAACCTAGAAGAGGAAGCCTTCAGAATAGACCGCATTCACAGAGCACTGTCAGGTCGTCCTGTTGCTGGAGAGAGAGCTAGAGATGTTATTGCAAAATTTCATTACTACACGACTAAGGAGCTCTTCATGAAAGCTGCGAGACCTGGTATTCCAGAGATTGCAGGGGGCCAGCCCACCATTTTTGCTGACCTTTCTCCAACCACTTTGTACAAGAGGAGATTATTCAAACCTCTTCTGGAGATTGTTTTGGCCCAAGGATGGAGGTATACCTGGGGCTTTCCTTTCAAATTGAACATTGTGAGAGATGGAAGAATTTACCCAGTTTTTTAAATGGAGGAGGGCATGGCGCTGCTCTCGACTTGGAACATTCGTTTACCAGAAGTAGGGGAAGCGGCCCAACGCCTGGATGCCAGACCCTACAGACGCCCTAGGCTGCAACAAAGAACCTAAGTCTGTAATAATCTTTTACATTTAGAAGGGTGAAAAACTAAAGGGAAAAGGAAAAGATTTCTCAATGCGTAATACACCCTATAAAACTGTGGACAGTAGAACAGGGACTTTGTAGCTTTATCTACATAAGGCACAGCCTCCAGGCTAAATTTAGCGACAATGTTGAGATAATCTAGTCCTAGTTTTCTGGGTAGATATGTATAGATGGAGGTATGTATATACAGATATATATATGGGTATGTAGATATGTGTATGTGTATGTATATGTTTGATCTTATCTATTTTCACCTGGTGCCGACTCTAATATTAGCTCGGGGTCCTCTACAGCAGCTATCTAATGTTTAGATTTCATCTGCATAGTTATAGTCACTTAATTGTTAATGTTATGTTTCTAAAGCTGTGCCCCACAGGGGGTTAATTTTGTAAACTTCTTCTATTTTGACGTTATTTTGTTTTTTGTTTTGGCGAGTCGCCTGGATATCTTTCTGCAAGGATTCCAGGTGCTTCACCATAGGTTATAGGAGGACAGCGAGTTGCTCTCCTCATTTCAGTGTAAATTGTATATTGTTCTGGATATATACTTAATATACCCATACAAACACTATACACATATCTTTCGTAATTACTTACTTGTATACGGTTAGATTTACGTACTGTATTGTACAACACAGTTATTTTTATACATTGCTTTAATATAAATATATATATTTATTTTTATTTATTTTTGCTTCCTCCTTTAGACGCTTTCTTCCTCCCTCCCTCCGGCTTCTCTTCTTTTTCTCTCCCCTCCCCCTCTCTAAACTTGATCTATTTACTCTAGCCTGGTGTGGAGCCCTACGAATCATTAGGTCCAAGTGAAAAACACCCCTCAGGTCACCTGCTTTCAGCGGATAACCTACTCATCAGAAGCTCTATCTCTTGGGTGTCGCTCAGAACAAGTAGTGAGTAATGGCTTTATGCATAGCATCTCATAATGTTCAGGGGCTGAATGAGCCGGTGAAGCGGGGGATTGCCCTAGGGGAGTACGGTCGCATGGGGCTAGATATTGTCATGGTACAGGAGACCCATTTTAAGAAGAATTATATCCCAAAATATTGGGGGAAATGCTTCACGCAAACGTTTCATTCTACCGCCCCAGAAAAAAAAGGGGAGTGTCCATTTTAATACACAAGAGATTAAATTTCCAACACATATCCACACGCAGAGACACAGAAGGGAGATTCATCCTCGTACAGGGCACTATTAACGAACGCCAGATTTCACTGCTAAATATATACGCCCTGAATGTTGGACAGGCTACATTTTTTCATAAAATCTCAGACATTATGTCTGACTGGCAACAATCAACATGGATTATTGGGGGAGACATGAACTCGGTCCTGGACCAAGCAAAGGATAGATCGGGCTATTCAGACACGATGATTATTCCCACCACAACAAAGTCTTTCAAACTCTTACTTAACAACCACGGTTTGATTGACGCATGGAGAATGACCCATTTTAATGATAGGGAGTACACTCACTACTCGGCTAGACATAACTCATATTCTCGCATCGACTATATTTTAATACAGCAACAGCTAGCTTCGAACCTACAGGATGCTGAAATCCGGCCCATTGCGTGGTCAGATCATGATGTTGTATGTATTTCCTTAAATGACCTGTTGCCTAAAGGGCGCTCCCCCTCGTGGGCACTTAATCCAGCTCTACTTAATGACGTAGTCACGAAAGATAAAATACATAGCGCCATAACAGACTATTTTGATCTAAATGGTGAGGGTGAGGTAGAGAGAGATGGAGTTTGGGCTGCACACAAAGCAGTGATAAGGGGTAAATGCATTCAGATTGGTGCATGCTCTAAAAGAACAGAGTTAGCCCAAATAAATATAATAAAAAAAAAAGTTTCGACCCTTCAAGCAGTCCCCCTCTCTAGGAGACCACCTGAGACCCAGGCGGAAATATTTAAACTCAAACAACAGTTGCAGGAGATTTTACGTAAAAAAGCGGTAACACTACTGCAAAGAACCCAATCTCAGTATTTCACACTCTCGAATAAGCCAGATAAAATGCTAGCAAGAAAGCTCAACCAGCAACGAGCAAACTCTTTTATTCCAAAACTAAAGATGGAGATCAAACATATCTATAAGCCACGTGACATTACGGAGGCATTTGAAATATTTTACGCCAATCTGTATTCTGCACCTGCTAGGTCGGGCTCGATTGATCATATGACCCAAATAGACACTTTTTTGTCTTCCATTAAACTCCCAAAACTGGATGCCGGACACTCAGATCTGCTGGATGGGCCCATAGATCTAACTGAAGTTAAGAGAGCTATAAAAGAGACCAAGGCTCATAAAGCACCTGGCCCGCATGGGTTTACAAATTTTTATTATAAGCAATTTATAGATACGTTAGCACCCCATCTTCAGCGGCTTTTTAACGATTTTTTGTCTGGTAAGCCTATGAGGGCAGAATTCCTGGAAGCCAAAGTGATAGTAATACCTAAGGAGGGTAAAGACCCATCTCAATGTAAAAGCTATAGACCTATCTCCTTGATCAACTGTGATGTTAAACTCTACTCTAAAATCTTAGCGAACAGGCTATCTCAGGTGCTGCCGAGCCTAATACATCCAGACCAGGTTGGGTTTATCCAGGGTCGTGAAGCGCCAGACAACACCAGACGGATCATAAACTTGCTTGATGTAGCATCATTCCAGAATACGCCCTTAATGCTGTTATCCCTTGACGCGGAAAAGGCCTTTGATAGGATGGATTGGGTGTATATGGCTGAGACACTACATAAATTTGGCCTAAGCGAGAAGTTAGTGAAGGGTATTTTGGCATTACATTCGGCCCCGACAGCATATGTTGCATACCAGGGGTTTAAATCTCGATCATTTAAAATCACGAGAGGGACGCGGCAGGGGTGCCCTCTATCTCCTCTCCTCTTTGCTTTGTGTATTGAACCTCTGGCGGTAACCATCAGAGAGGATATGAATATAAGGGGAGTTAGAGTGGGAGAGACGGAACATAAATTAAGCCTCTTCGCGGATGATGTCATGCTTACTATCTCCGAACCATTAGTCAGTCTCCCTAACCTGTTCCATGCTCTTGAACTTTTTTGGTAGGATCTCTGGCTTTAAAATTAATTCGAGTAAGAGTGAAGCGCTAAATGTCTCCTTACCAGAGCAGTTGAAAACCCAATTATCAGGAAACTTCTCCTTTAAGTGGGACCAAAACCACATTAAATATCTAGTGGTTTTTATCCCCAGACAATGTGGCCTAACGTACTCAGCAAACTTCCTGGCGCTCATTAAAAAATTAATTACGGATTTAAATACGTGGTCCTCATACAAAATTTTGTGGTTAGGGAGGATTCACGCTATCAAAATGAATATTTTGCCCAAGCTCCTGTATCTCTTCCGTACCATTCCAACGGCTGTTCGTTCCAAGGATATCTTGGCTATTCAGGGGGCAATCTCTCGCTTCATTTGGGACCATAAAAGACCTAGAATAAATAAGACAGCCATGAAGGCTGCAAAGGCCAGAGGAGGGCTGGCCCTCCCAGACCTATTGAAATATTGTAAAGCCACTAGATTAGCCCAAATCACTAAATGGTTTGGTACAGAACAAGTGCCAATATGGGTAGAAATAGAAACAAATATCTTTGAACAAAGTGGCCTCCACATTAAACAGGTTATTTGGCTTAGCTTACATTCTAAGTTGGGGAATGCCTCCTTTACTAACTGCATGGTCCAGTCTCTGGCAGTTCTGACAAACAAGAGAATCCCACTGGTTGAAACAAGCTCATGGATAGCCCCATTGTGGGTATACCAAAGAACGGCACTAATTGATAGACTTTCACAATTTAAGTGGTGGCTAGACAATAAATTTATGTTGGTGGCTGATCTGTTGAGGGGTAATAGACAGTGGTCTATTACAGCATTTAGGGAAGAACACCATTTACCATTAAGGGAATGGCTTAATTTGTCCCAGATACATGTCAATATCTCCAAAGTAATCAAATGTAATGCGGCTGCCAGGACTACTCCATTTGAGAAATGTTGCCTTGAGAATCCGACTGGCAGACGGAATATCTCTATTATTTATAACTACCTAACAGACCAGACCACACCACCTAAATTACATCATCAACAATCTTGGGAGTCGGAACTTGCCATTGACTTACACGAGGCTCAATGGAATAAAATACATAAACAGGCGGCAGGCTCCTCATTGAACGTAATATTGAGGGAAAATTCACACAAGACTATTTTGAGGTGGTACCTAACACCGGCTAGGTTGAAGCTTTCCAATCCTTCTTTGGAAGGTAATTATTTTTAGGGGTGTACTGATTTAGGTACTCTTAAACATATCCTGTGGGATTGCCCTAGGATTGCCCACATCTGGCTGGGGACATATGATATCTTGGAGAAACTCTGGGATTGCAGGATTCCCCAAAAAACGGAAGAAGCTCTTTTAGGTCTACCCATAGAGGGCCTTAGTAACCAGGCTCAACTTTTGTCACACCAAGTGTTTTTGGCAACTCGAGTTACGCTAGCTAAAGCCTGGAAATCGGGAATACCCACATATAGTGACGTTTTACGTAAGCTTAAGTTCATATATGATATGAGCGTTATCTCAGCTGACCTGAATCAATCATACAAGAAATGGGCTTCATGCTGGGACACCTGGATCCTTAAGATCGGATGGTAAAGTTACAGAGTTCTCTAATTCTTAGGACAATCAGGGTGTGGATCCTGATTTTTCATGTCCCTCTCTTCTCCTGTTCTTCCTTCCCCCCCTTCCCTTTACCCTAGGCATGTTTTTTCCTTTGTTTTTAGGTTACAAGTTCGATAACCTGTATTTTTATATGTAAGTAATCTGAATTATTATAACAAAAAAAAAAAGAGAGAAAGCAAAAAGTCGATAATTGAAGTTAAAAGGTTATTTATTTGTATGTTTATATTTTTCAAGGACATTGTCTATATCATTCTTGTTTTATCGTTGAAACATGTGTATTATTGTATTACCTTGATACTCTTAATAAAAAAATATAAAAAAAAAATAAAAAAAAATGAAACCTGTATTTTTATCTATATGATAAGAATGTGTTTGTTTATTAATATGATTGTACATTTTTCAAAGAAAATAAAGATATATATAAAAAATAATAACTTGAAGTTTAGCGAATATTACAGAAAGTGTAGAATCAATAAGATAATTGGACTAAGTCCAAACTTGCATATCATTCATACCAAAAAGGAGAGAAAATAATTTATCAGCCCTTCAGAACAGAGAACAAACATATGGTAAAAAGAGAACAAAAATGATCTATTTATATACCCACTAAGGGGAGAGAGAATTGGTGTCCTCATCTACTCCTTCAGACATATGCAAAAAGGAAAAGAAGAGAAAATAAATGGAGGGCAACATAAGAATATGAGGATGCAGGGTGGTAAAGAATATAAGGGGCTTTTTGCAAATTACATTACAGTCACTACTGGATTTCCCTGTTTTTTAAAAAGAGGTTGTGGTGCTACCTGTATGATTAGGCAACCAGACCTTTGAGCACACAACAATAGCGTGCCGACAACAGGGCACCGACATTAGCGCGCTGTTAAAAAATGAGTGCCAAATGCACCCTGTCAAAAGAGTGCAAGTTTGGAAAAAAAATGTTGTCAGAATATAAATAGACACATAAGAGAATATCCTGCTGCAATATGTTAATCATCTACACTGTTTATCCACAGATTTCCACACCCAGTGTTCTTTATTTCATACACTTCGTGTATTTAAGCATCTCATGGACCTAAAGAGCCCAAGTTTTCAAATTTTGTATCCCCTAACGCCCTGAACCCCTCTAACTCTATCCTTTTAAGCCTAACCCTTACCCTTAGACCCCCATGCCTAAACCTAACTCTTTAACCTGTAAGCCAAACCCTTAGACCCCCATGCCTAGCCCTAACCCTTTAGCCTGTAAACCTAACCCTTAGACCCCCATGCCTAGCCCTAACCCTTTAACCTGT
This sequence comes from Discoglossus pictus, assembly GCA_027410445.1. Taxonomy (NCBI): domain Eukaryota; kingdom Metazoa; phylum Chordata; class Amphibia; order Anura; family Alytidae; genus Discoglossus; species Discoglossus pictus. The sequence continues at coordinate 34,395,662 of CM050167.1, forward strand.
AAGCCTAACCCTAACCCAAAGCCCCCTAACCTTAAAACCCCTAAGCCCACCTTACTTGCAGTCTTGGCGGCGTGCAGTTGTCGGGCAAGCTCTTTTTTGGTGCGCAGTTCTCGCGCGCTGATGACTGTGCTCTGTTGTCGATCTTGCTAAGGACGTGCTACTGTATGACTAAAACCAACAACGTTTTTTAATTACGAAGAATTTAGTGCATGTTCACTACAAATATGGCTGTAACATCCAATATATAGCATGTTAAATAATCATAATATTGAGTATGTGCTGTGGATTTCCAAGAATCTTTCAGATAAAAGCTAGCGTTACACATCTCTTACTTGGATTAGATGCCAGGGTGTTTAGATTAGAGATGTAAGAACCTAGCGCAAACCATTTGCAGATGTCAGCGGAGTGAGTCACAAACAGCTCTATTTCACCAGTTCTCCCTGCAGACATGCTCACTTTTCCAATCAAATAAAGCATACAGTCCTCCCACACACTTACACAGTCACCTGAGACAATATAAAAATATCACTGCTTCCAATGTATATATTGAACAGAATTCAACATTCTATTATTTTGTACACTCTGCTCCCTGTTCACCAAGTAAAATAATAAAGAAATCAAATTGCTTTGCACATATGAGAGTTCCAAACATTGCAATTGTCCACCTACCTTAAAATTTTAATATTATTAAAAATGTATTTGAACTTCAAATATACTCTCAAGAAATGCATTAGCATTTTGAGTTTCAAGAATTGAACTTAGAATTCAGAAATAAGGGCTCTTATCCCCTAAGAAAAGACCTGAGTGAAGTTCACTCGTAAAACACTACCAAGCTGTCACACATGTAAACCATAGTGCTCGAAATGTTCTTAATATATTAAGCCAGAGTGCCTGTCCCATAACTATTTTAAAAATTGCTATCACATGTCTCCCATAATGATATCTAATCTCACAGGAGTTTTATTGAAAGTCTCTCCAAGTGCATAAAATATATTTTTTTAAACCTACGAGTACCTTCAAGGCCCCTGTAAAGGCACAAAAATGCAACCGAGAAGCATGGATGCCTTAAATCCGGCACTATGAAGAATCAAACATTAATAATGTTCGGTTTGAGGATTGATTGCTCAAATCCAACACAATTAAGACACTACCTTTTCTACCCCCTATGAGTCAGGAAAATTTAAAGTATGACCATGGGGCCTGAAAGTAACCCAGATACTATGAATGCCCTATGTACCCCCATGGTATACAACCATGGGGTTGCCTATGGACCCCCATGGGGCAACCAAAATCAACCCCTATACCACGAGGATTCTTGTGGACCCCCATTGCACCTAAATTAAACTCCTATACCATGAGAGTCCATATGGACCACCATGGCATACTATACTACAACAGTCTTTATGGACCCACACGGCACCTAAACCTAATCCTCTACCATGGGAGTCCCTATGGAACTTCGTGGCATTCTAAGTACTATTATAAGGACCCAATTAGTCCCTAATACTATCTTCTAATAAAAAAATGAAATACAATAAAATAAAATAACAGAAATAAAAAAAACTACAGAAAATAAAAAGTATTTGCAGAAAATAAAAAAGGACTATCAAAAAAAAAAAAAAAAAGAATTACATAAAAAAAAGTTCTGGATAAATTGGCACTTTTGTGTTGCCTGAAGAAGTCAGTCCTCTTCGTTCTTCATTGAAGACCCTTGATCCTCATCTTTGACAAACAGAAAGGGCCTCCACCTAAAAAATCATGTCTCTCTAAAAAAACTATTTTCTAAAATAAAGAACTTCTCTTCTGAGGAGCTTCCCCACTGACTAATGGCTTTCTGACCGTGCCCTTGCCTTATATTGTTATTGTTATTAATTAGCTCAAATATGTGTCTATCACATTTTAGCCAATCAGAATTGGGTATTTGAATAGCTTACATCTCACTTCTGGCTGGATATCATTAATGGAGTGATCTGATAGCAATTTTGAAAATATCTATGCTTCTCCAAATACATGGGTTTTCAGAGGGTTTTGGAAACTGAAAAGTAGAGGAGAGTCTGAAAGAGCATCTTGTAGGAAATATTAGAGTTAATTGAAAAAAAAAATACTGTTTGCTTCTTATCTTTCCTTGAGCTGTTAATAATTCAATATATATTTATTTTTACATACTAACCAAGGGCACAGAATGGACACATAAAGACATAACACTTTTTTCCCTCTTATCTCTTGTCTCTGACCTTTATGTATAGATCCACACAACTTATATGCCTGTTCTGACCAAGCATTTTTTTATAATGCATGTTTTCTGTCCCACATAGGTTTGTTATTTCTCAACAATCGTATTCTATATACTCTAATGTTCATGTTAATCTTAACAGTATTGCTTCTGCCTTGATAAAGAGAAGTGTAGCTCTTGAAAACTTGCCATTATTATTAAAATATTAGTACAATAAAAACTGTATTACTTCATACTTTATACTCTGATTATTTATATATATATATATATATATATATATATATATATATATATATATATATACCAGCTCAGCTTCCCAGAATGCAGTGTAATAACTGTTTTTCTTATAATTCTGAGCTGGAAGCAGTTTTTTTTTATCTTGCTTAAGACATTCAAATGTGAACACAGATGTACTATTTATATACTGTACTACTGTACGGTGGAGGGCTTCTATCGCTCTTTTGCCCACCATATATTAAATGATTGTTGTGGTGAACTACACATGCGAATGAACCTCCACCGAAAGGTCCAGCAAAAAGTACCATGAAGACAGTAACTGTACTCCAGTTGGACACCATTTCACCCAGGAGAACCACTACATCCAGAACCTCAAAACAAAAGTACTCAGATGGAATTTTAGAACTATCCAACAGCGGAAAACTTTTGAATTATTACATTTATTGCATTAACATCGACTTAGGCTTTCTGGCCCACTATCTTAATGTCTTAAAGCTCACACATTCCACATACCTCCCCCCTTCTATTACTGTTTTTGTAAGCTACATGCTATGCTGAAATGTATTGCTCTATATTTTCCTCTGCTGTGTTCTTATCTACAACCTGATCAATAGACGTAATTACTGACTTATCAGGACACTATTCACAATGCTGGTCTATTCCTCACTTAACTCTGACCAATGAATTTTTTTTTTTTTTCTCCCCAAAAAAGTCATCTCTTTCTGTTTACTGTTGTTAGTTCATATTTGTATCAGTATAGCTTTTTGACTTGTTAAAGAGAGGCATTATCTCTCGAAAGCTAGTCGCTATATTATGAATACGTTTGTCCTAAAAAAAGAGATCACTATATACTGCAATACTCTGATTATTCATCTCCCTCTCTCTCGCTCTCTCTCTATATATATATATATATACATATATATATATATATATATATATATATATATATATATATATATATATATATATATATATATATATACCCGTGTGTGTATATTAGAGGTACAAGGATGAGCCATAATTCATAAATTGATGAAATATACTTATTTTATAAAGGGAAACTGTAAAGATCTGCTGCTTGATTTGGCTTGAAAAGGTCCTAGGTCAACCCTACCCAGTAGAATTATGAGGTCTGTTGTATCCCTGCTAACAGGATGGGCCAGTAACAGGAAAATGACCACCGGGATCACCAACGATATCACCGGAAAGCAGAAGCATTAGAATTTACTGACTGCAACTATAAAACTTGCTAAAACTCAGGAAGTTCAAACCTGTCTAATTCTAATGATGAAATTGTTAAAAACTCGCACATTTATTTCTCAGCATATTTTGTGAAAATTCCATTTTTAAAATTTTCTAACAATTTATTCACAGCAAAAGAATAATTTCAGATATAAGATAACTGGCAGGTTGATTGTTTTTCTTATTAAAGTTTGCTCTATCCATGACCTTATCTTTCTGGCCAAGTAAGAAGGAACCTTGGAGAATGAGAATACCTCAATAATTGTGTATTAAATCATAACTCCTATATCTGTACAATTTAAGCCAAAAAAGTAAATTTGTGTGTCTGTCTGGTAAAGCAGGAAGGAAACCTGGAAACTGAAATGTAGCAACTAATATCATCATTAGATCAACTGTTTTCAAAAATAGTTTGATATTCTATAACGAAAACTAAATTCATAGACACTTGGTAATACCTACAAAATATCTGTGTTTATCAAGTCCTAACTTCAGTAACATTCTATGAGCTTACTCAAATTTGCTAAATATTATGGTGATATTCAATAAAGTTGAAAGAATAACATAGAACATTGTTATATCTATCTTAAAGAAACATTGCTTTTATGATAAATGTACATAAAATACACTTTTTCTGAATATCTGAAGGAGGACACTTATGGTACTTAATATGCTGCTTATAACTTTTCACAGCACATATTTTACAATCAAAAAGGCATGGTGTCAGACTGTGGTGGTGAAACTGTACATAATACACAGGTACCAACTGCTCCAGTCTTTATATATAAGACACCTCACATGACAGTTACTGTTTTCAGGTCTCAAACCCAACTGAAAGTTTACTACCTGGTGTGCTGGTTATGTCAGAAAAATTTGTATATACAGAATCTGAGGGGACCCATATACCACAAACAAATGTCCTTTCCAGCTCCTGGTTTATGTGTCTTCATCTCAGCTTCCCTGCCATTACAGGCGCAACAGTCACAATATAGCAATATAGAATTATATTTTATCCTATCCATGCCATCACGGGTTCCCTGGTGGTCCAGTGGCTAGGAATTTGGTGCGTTCACTGCTGCATCCTGGGTTCAATTCCAGTCAGGGAACCAAGAGGTCACACCACCCTGAAGCTAAGCAGGATTGGACCTGGTCAGTACTTGGATGTGAGACCACCTAGGGAATACCCAGTGCTGTATGCTGTGGCCCACTGGAGAAGGAACTGGCAACCAATATCAGCATGATGTGTTGCAGTCCATGAGGTCACTGAGAGACAGACAGAACTGAGAGACGCAAACACACATGCCATCATGGCTGCAAGAGTCCCAACACCCATGTGACTGTGACGCAGTACTTTATAATGGAAAACATTACACTATACTGTACATTACAAAGTATTAACCACTGCCAACCCAGGACCCATAAAATGTTAACAGTTTTAAAGTCATGACAGAAATAAATTCAGACATTTCTCTACTATATATGCAGGTCACTTAAAGTCTGGCTATGAAAGATGGGGAAAATGAATGTGAGCTGGGTTAGAGGTCCATGTTTATTCCACTTGTACTGGGCCCAAAGATTTCTAATGGTGGCCCTAATTAGAATGCTATTGTACACTCACACAGCTCAGCATTAGTACCATCTACAGTAATACAAAACAAGCAAAAAAAATATGGTGCACAACTTCAGCACGCCCAGATGATACAGCAGTTCTCTTCTCTATCTTCTTCCCATTTCTTTCTTTTTTCCATTCCGCTCCTGTCATTTCCTTCACCACTCATCTCTCTATCCCCATTATCCTCTCTTTCCTCCTCCTCTTTCTCTCTATTTTCGTTCCCATCTCTCTCTATCCCCAGTCTCCCCATTCCCCTCACTCTCTCTTCCTATTATTTCCCCTTTTCGCCCGTAATCGGGGTGCCATTTACCTCATCCACATCACTATGCCTTGCCAGTCCTCCTGCACCATGACCCATATACAAAGCACAGACCTATGCTGGGTGACTATCCCCATGCCACCTCCCTGTTTCTGTTTTGGAGCGCGGTGGTGTTGGTATGCGCATTCCTCGATGCGCACATGGCGGCAGGCACATCTCTCAAATTGGGGTACCAGAAAATACAGCATGGGCATTTTAGACGTTTTTTATTTCCCAAGTTTGTTTTATTTACCAGGGTGGATTAAATTATATCAGTCAGTTTTATCCAGAGTAGTTTTGTGTGCACTCTATTGTCCCCTTTCTAAATGTAAAATCATCATTTTTTTTATAATGTTGTAGTGTATAAAAATGCTCTTTTGTTCCTTTAATTCTGTTACAATAGCACCACCTGCTGTTAGTGGGTTAAATGTTCTGCTGTATTAAGAATTTGGATATTTCTGTTGATTTTTAATTTAGTAATTTAAAAAGCTCTAAACAGAATGCAAATATAATATCTAATCAAAAAAACTAAAACTAATCAATTATAATGATAAATTATAATTATAAAATAAAGGTACAGGACCACTGTAGTCCCATTTTTTTTTCTACATGGTCTTTAAATAGCTGAATTCATAATGAGCAAAAAAAAAAAAAAACTTTACATGTGTAACTCTTAGATTCATAGTGACTGTGTTCCATTTTCTTTTCTGAGCTGGTTCTTTCTCCTAGTTTATCAGGAGACTGTCAGCCCTATTAAATTCCCCCAACGTTAAAACTTGTAGCCCGTAACGGAGCCCGCTAGACCTATGGCTATTAAATTGGCCGCTTACAGCTACCAGCAAACGGTCTGCGGGTTACAGTCGGGAAAACCCTACTGGCTGTTGAAATCGGAACTCCGTTATTGATTTTTTATTTGCATTTACAGTGCTACGGACATGTCTTTAACCCATTGTGCATCCTCTCTAGTACTCATAGTATTTTCTCCTACATTTGCAGTTTACGGGTGTGAAACCATTTGCGGGCTTGTGGAATTGTAGCAATTGAATAGCGGTTTGCGATTTTAGCGATCGTAACTCTTGCGTACAGGAAAGATCAAAGGCTTAGATGGGGCGTAAGTTACGCTTGTAACAACCCCAAGGATTTCAAGCGCGTAACCCGTAGACCATTTGCGGCTCGCAGAAAAAGACACCAATTGAATAGCAAATTAGCTCCATTACAGGCTCCACTAACTGACAATTGCTCAATTGAATGAGACCCCTAGTCTGCATGTGACTGCACTCAAGACAGTGGACCCAGCACCTCAGTGATTAATGGAAATGATATCTCATTAAAAAAAGATTGGAATATTTGTTTCGGGATGCAGCATGGACAGCGGCTAGATGGTGTGGTAGGGAGTCAATAAGATCCAGGAACATTGGCACGGGTATCTGGGTATCTGGACTGCAGTGCATTAGACAGCTGCTGAAGAGTGTGTGTGGAGGATCCATACGACGAACATGATGCTCACACAAAAATATTGTGAAAATCTGACCTGGCTCCAGCCCTTAAAGACAATTCTGTACTCACTTCCTGTCCGGCCAAAGTCAGTACCAGAAGTGACCACTTGGTAGTGCTGTTCTCTCAAACGTACAATATTGACAGCTCTGCCACGAATCAGTGTAGATGTTATAAGTAAAAGCAAAAACTTCAATCAGTAAATATGTTAAGAAGACTAAATTATGAATAGAAAGACAAACATACTAATGGTGTACTTAATTTGCTTGATATGTAGGTGTTCAATGTTCTTTGTTCCTTTCTAATATTTTTTGTTATATCACTTTACAATACACTTATATATATATATAGATCAAATCAGTGTATTGTGTATGTATATATTTTTTTTTTTCCAGTGTATTGTATAAATCAATATATATACTATAAAGTTCCAGTGTATTGTATATATACAGGGAGTGCAGAATTATTAGGCAAGTTGTATTTTTGAGGATTAATTTTATTATTGAACAACAACCATGTTCTCAATGAACCCAAAAAACTCATTAATATCAAAGCTGAATATTTTTGGAAGTAGTTTTTAGTTTGTTTTTAGTTTTAGCTATTTTAGGGGGATATCTGTGTGTGCAGGTGACTATTACTGTGCATAATTATTTGGCAACTTAACAAAAAACAAATATATACCCATTTAAATTATTTATTTTTACCAGTGAAACCAATATAACATCTCAACATTCACAAATATACATTTCTGACATTCAAAAACAAAACAAAAACAAATCAGTGACCAATATAGCCACCTTTCTTTGCAAGGACACTCAAAAGCCTGCCATCCATTGATTCTGTCAGTGTTTTGATCTGTTCACCATCAACATTGCGTGCAGCAGCAACCACAGCCTCCCAGACACTGTTCAGAGAGGTGTACTGTTTTCCCTCCTTGTAAATCTCACATTTGATGATGGACCACAGGTTCTCAATGGGGTTCAGATCAGGTGTACAAGGAGGCCATGTCATTAGATTTTCTTCTCTTATACCCTTTCTTGCCAGCCACGCTGTGGAGTACTTGGACGCGTGTGATGGAGCATTGTCCTGCATGAAAATCATGTTTTTCTTGAAGGATGCAGACTTCTTCCTGTACCACTGCTTGAAGAAGGTGTCTTCCAGGAACTGGCAGTAGGACTGGGAGTTGAGCTTGACTCAACCCGAAAAGGCCCCACAAGCTCATCTTTGATGATACCAGCCCAAACCAGTACTCCACCTCCACCTTGTTGGCGTCTGAGTCGGACTGGAGCTCTCTGCCCTTTACCAATCCAGCCACGGGCCCATCCATCTGGCCCATCAAGACTCACTCTCATTTCATCAGTCCATAAAACCTTAGAAAAATCAGTCTTGAGATATTTCTTGGCCCAGTCTTGACGTTTCAGCTTGTGTGTCTTGTTCAGTGATGGTCATCTTTCAGCCTTTCTTACCTTGGCCATGTCTCTGAGTATTGCACACCTTATGCTTTTGGGCACTCCCGTGATGTTGCAGCTCTGAAATATGGCCAAACTGGTGGCAAGTGGCATTGTGGCAGCTGCACGCTTGACTTTTCTCAGTTCATGGGCAGTTATTTTGCGCCTTGGTTTTTCCACACGCCTCTTGCGACCCTGTTGACTATTTTGAATGAAACGCTTGATTGTTCGATGATCACGCTTCAGAAGCTTTGCAATTTAAGAGTGCTGCATCCCTCTGCAAGATATCTCACTATTTTTGACTTTTCTGAGCCTGTCAAGTCCTTCTTTTGACCCATTTTGCCAAAGGAAAGGAAGTTGCCTAATAATTATGCACACCTGATATAGGGTGTCATTAGACCACACCCCTTCTCATTACAGAGATGCACATCACCTAATATGCTTAATTGGTAGTAGGCTTTCGAGTCTATACAGCTTGGAGTAAGACAACATGCATAAAGAGGATGATGTGGTCAAAATACTCATTTGCCTAATAATTCTGCACTCCCTGTATATATATATATATATATAGAGAGAGAGAGAGATGAATAATCAGAGTATTGCAGTATATAATTATACCTTTTTTATTGGACAAACATATTCAGAATTATTATGATGAGCTTTTGAGAGATGAACCTCTCTTTATCAAGTCAAAAGCAATACTGATAAATATATAGAGAGAAGTAAACAAGTGGTCAGGAAAAAAAAAAAAAGGAAAACATTTTTTTTTCACTGGATAGAGACAAGAGGGACACAGACCAGCATTGTAAATAATGACCTGAAAAAGGTTTTAGATAAGAACACAGTGAAGCCATAATTTAGAGCCATCATTGTCTCCACAATTTGTGGATTGGAAGCACCAATTGAACAGCGGAGGCATGTGGAATGTATATATATATATATATATATATATAACTTATGCAAATCCATCCTATGCATGAAAGCATGTTTTAACAGCAGGCATATGCTAAAAAGAGCTATGTATAAAAAATGCATTGTGGGCTCATTTGCATGTACCTGTCTAGTTTCTGAAAATGCAGCGCAAAAAAATAGATTCTGTACAGGAAATATGTTTTTTTAACTTATTTTTAGACATCCAAATGTGCACACTAATGTACAATATTTTTACTATCTATCTATCTATCTATCTATCTATCTATCTATCTATCTATCACACACCTGAAAGGTATAAACTTTTTAAGTGGGTAAAGTTTAGATGTTATACAGAAATCAAAAAGATACATTTGTTCTTATAGGTATATTCAGCTTTCTTGTGCACCAAAAAAGGAAAAAATAACAAAGTGAGTGGCACCCTATATTAAAGTGACGGCTTTAATTGATTGTTTATAGGAGATTAGAGTAGATTGCTTATTTTTCATAGGTAATTGACGGAACCCAAAAGCCGTCACTTTAATATAGGGTACCACTCACTTTGTTATTTTAGAGTAGTTTTGATATACAAGGGAGCAAGTGATGGCCTCCACAGGCCACCATACCAGTATTTCTAGGGATTTAAGGTTAGGAGGAGGAGCAGAGGAGCAGCTGCAGATGGAGGTAAGTGAGGGGAAAGAGAGAGGGGGAGGTATTTAGAGGGGTAAAGTGAGGAGGGGGCTTTAGTATGAGGAGTTGGGTTTAGGATGAGGAGGGGGGTTGAGGATGGGGGGGTTGTGGATGGGGGGGTTGAGGATGGGGATGGGGGGGTTGAGGATGAGGAGCAGGGTTGAGTATGCGGGGTTGAGGATGGGGGGTTGAGGAGGGGGTTGAGGTTGAGGAGGGGGGCTGAGGAGAGAGGTTGAGGAAGGGGGTTGAAGAGGGGTGTTTAGGATGAGGAGTGAGGGTTAGGATGAGGAGGGGGGTTTAGGATGGGGGGTTGAGGATGAGGATGGGGGGTTGAGGTTCAGGAGGGGGGTTGAGGAGCGGGGTTGAGGAGGTGAGGTTGAGGAGGGGGGTTTAAGATGAGGAAGGGGGTTTAGGATGAGGAGGGGGGTTGAGGATGGGGGTTGAGGATGAGGATGGGGGTTGAGGTTGATGAGGGGGGTTGAGGTTGATTAGTGTGGTTGAGGAGGGGGGTTGAGGAGGGGGGTATAGGATGAGGAAGGGGGTTTAGGATGAGGAGGGGGGTTGAGGATGGGGGGGTTGAGGATGGGGGGGTTGAGGATGGGGTGTTGAGGATGAGGATGGGGGGCTGAGTATGAGGATGGGGGGTTGAGGTTGAGGAGGGGGGTTGAGGAGGGAGGTTGAGGAGGGAGGTTGAGGAGGGAGGTTGAGGAGGGGGGTGTAGGATGATGAGGGGGTTTAGGATGAGGAGGGGGGTTGAGGATGGGGGTTGTGGATGAGGAGGGGGGTTGAGGATGAGGGGGTTGAGGATGAGGATGGGGGGGTTGAGGATGAGGATGAGGATGAGGGGGTTGAGGATGAGGATAGGGGGGTTGAGGAGGGAGGTTGAGGAGGGGGTTGAGGAGGGGGGTTGAGAAGGGAGGTTGAGGATGAGGAGGGGGGTTGAGGAGGGGGGTTGAGCATGATGAGGGGGGTTGAGGAGGGGGGTTGAGGAGGGAGGTTAAGGAGGGGGGTATAGGATGAGGAAGGGGGTTTAGGATGAGGAGGGGGGTTGAGGATGGGGGGTTGAGGATGGGGTGTTGAGGATGAGGATGGGGGGCTGAGTATGAGGATGGGGGGTTGAGGTTGAGGAGGGGGTTGAGGAGGGAGGTTGAGGAGGGGGGTTGAGGAGGGAAGTTGAAGAAGGAGGTTGAGGAGGGGGGTTGAGGAGGGGGGTTTAGGATGAGGAGGGGGTTTAGGATGAGGAGGGGGGGTGAGGATGGGGGTTGTGGATGAGGAGGGGGGTTGAGGATGAGGGGGTTGAGGATGAGGATGGGGGGTTAAGGATGAGGATGAGGGGGTTGAGGATGAGGATAGGGGGGTTGAGGAGGGGGTTGAGGAGGGGGGTTGAGAAGGGAGGTTGAGGATGAGGAGGGGGGTTGAGGAGGGGGGTTGAGGAGGACTAGGGGGGTTGAGGAGGGAGGTTGAGGAGGGGGGTTTAAGATGAGGAAGGGGGTTTAGGATGAGGAGGGGGCTTGAGGATGGGGGTTGAGGATCAGGATGGGGTTGAGGTTGAGGAGGGGGTTGAGGTTGATTAGTGAGGTTGAGGAGGGGGGTTGAGGAGGGAGGTTGAGGAGGGGGGTTTAGGATGAGGAAGGGGGTTTAGGATGAGGAGGGGGGTTGAGGATGGGGTGTTGTGGATGAGGATGGGGGGCTGAGGATGAGGATGGAGGGTTGAGGTTGAGGACGGGGGTTGAGGTTGAGGAGGGGGGTTGAGGAGGAAGGTTGAGGAGTGAGGTTGAGGAGGGGGGTTGAGGAGGGAGGTTGAGGAGGGGGGTTGAGGAGGGGGGTGTAGGATGAGGAGGGGGTTGAGGAGGGGGGTTGAAGATGAGGAGGGGGGTTGAGGATAAGGGGGTTGAGGATGAGGATGGGGGGTTGAGGATGAGGATGAGGGGGTTGAGGATGAGGATGGGGGGGTTGAGGATGAGGATGGGGGGGTTGAGGAGGGAGGTTGAGGAGGGGGTTGAGGAGGGGGGTTGAGGATGAGGAGTGGGTTGAGGATGAGGAGGGGGATTAATGAGGGGGGTTGAGGATGAGGAGGGGGATTGATGAGGGGGGTCGAGGATGAGGAGGGGGTTGAGGAGGGAGGATAAGGAAGGTGATAAGGGAGGGGGAGGGAAAGAGACACAGGGAAGGGAGAAGGGGGAAGAAACACAGGGAAAGGAGAGGGGGAAGAGACACAGGGAAGGGAGAGGGGGGAAGAGACACAGGGGAGGGAGAGGCGGGGAAGAGACACAGGGGAGGGAGAGGAGGGGAAGAGACACAGGGGAGGGAGAGGGGGGAGAGACACGGGAGGGAGAGACACAGGGGAGGGAGAGGGGGGAAGAGACACAGGGGAGAGAGAGAGGGGAACACAAGAAAGAGGCACAGAGGGCACACAATAGGGGGACACAGAGGGCACAAGAGAGACACAGGGGGCAGCATATTTCCCACCCTCGGCTTATACTCGAGTCACTAAGTTTTCCCAGTATTTTGTGGTAAAATAAGTGCCTCGGCTTATACTCGGGTCGGCTTATACTCAAGTATATACAGTAATTCTGTTTGTGTAATTCATGGTCCCATGTCATTTAATACTGCTGTCAATGTTATGTAAGTAGTTATTCTTTATGTTATGATATGATCTGTTTTTTGTATCATAGATATGTAATATAAGCACAGGCACTTTTATTATACTGCACTTTATATATGGTGATATATAACTCTTTCTGTGCAATTTATTATTCAATGTTAATTAACACTGCTGTTAACTATTGGTCATTTTTCATGAGATGATACTATTTGCTATGACCTTATCTTATGGGAAACACAATGTTTTCATTTATTTCAATGAAACATTGCTTTTAAATTTGACTGGCTCTGGTCTAATTTTCCATGTGTTGTTGATTCTCTAATACAGGACTATATGGTGGTTAAATCAAGTGTCTTTTTCTATCATTTTTATGTAAAGGTTAGATGTATCAGTATTTATGTGCTGAAATCTATTATACAAGGCCTGCCAGGTATTACAAACTGCAGTGTAATTCAACATTAAATCTGAACAGTGAAAGTGTAATTAAATTATCGAGCAGTATAGATGCTTCAAACACTTGTGATTTATTATTGATGGAAAAAATCTCAGAGACAAACTTTATATTCAAATCACACTCTCCTCTCCAACAGGGACAGGGACTGGACTTAATAATGATGCAGAAAAAACACTGAACATTGCAGCTATATGAGAACAGTACATACACACATAGTAGTACATTAGGGACAGGCAGTACTACGCTGTATTAGAGCTTTGCAACAACACTAATACTGCTCTTGCGATTAGTCAGTGCACCAACTTGGCCTATGTTATGGAGAAGGAATAGAGCAACTATTCAACCAGCACTTTTCCTCACATTGCTAATGGAGGGTACGCATTGATTAATTATTATAATGGGAAACTGTTCCAGCTGTGTGTAGTGCTACTAAGCGGGTGATTTCAGTTGGCAAATTTGTAAGAATCCGAGGAAATGCTCTTAGAGACATTCAGATCACGTTCAAATGAACCAAAATGAACTGAGGGTCAGACTTAAGGAAAAGGGCTACAGTACATCAAGAGGGACTATCACAGGACATTATACACAGAGTGAGATGATTTACTAACACCTAAAACACATAGAAGATCAGATGGAGGTATACGATTTGTCAGTACATTCAAACAGCAGTGGAATGAGGTTGCACGTTTCCTTAATACTTCTTAGGACAGGTGAAGATCTCAAACATCTGTTTGGGGACAAAAATTTATATCAATTGGTGTAAATCAGTGGTAGTCCACCTGGTCCCTACCGTCCACTAGTGGGCACTTCAAGCTTTCATAGTGGACGGCAGGGTAATCGCTAGGTGGTGTCTCTGACGAGTCACATCACACGCCGGAAAAACGTATCACCACGTTTGGCTGGTTGAAGAGCTGGTGAGAGCCTAGGGACAGCAGTCAGGACCAGACTACTATCTAGTAAGTACAGGGCGCTACAAAGCTAGGGTCATATGAGTTATGTAACCAGAAATTAGATAACTGAGAAATTAGTAAATTGAGTTACTGCGGCACCGGTCGGCAGTAAGGAAATGTTACCATCAAAAGTGGCCGGTAGGTACTAAAAGGTTAACGACCCCTGGTGTAGATTATCAACTACTAAAGATACTCTTGAAGGGAGTCATTTCTGCATTTCCAGGGGGCACTTACAGATGTGGGCACTGTAAACTGTGTCCCTACCTATCAAATATACTAGAAATATGTCTCAGGACGGGCAAGAAACACGACATTAGAGAATTTTGAAATTGTCACTTTAGTGATGTTATTTATTGCCTTTAGTGCCCGTGTGGCAAGCCATACATAGGTATGACCAGCAGAGAATTAAGGGAACATTTAGGTAATATCAGGAACAGTATGCATGATAGTGCTAAAGGTAAGACCTGGTGAGAGCCTAGGGACAGCAGTCAGGACCAGATCACTATCTAGTAAGTACAGGGCACAACAAAGCTAGGGTCATATGAGTTATGTAATCAGAAATTAGATAATTGAAAAAATTAGTAAATTGAGTTACTGCGGCACGGGTTGGCGGTAAGGAAATGTTACCATCAAAAGTGGCCGGTATGTACTAAAAGGTTAACGACCCCTGGTGTAGATCATCAACTACTAAAGATACTCTTGAAGGGAGTAATTTCTGCGTTTCCAGGGGGCACTTACAGATGTGGGCACTGTAAACTGTGTCCCTACCTATCCAATATACAAGAAATATATGACAGGTCGGGCAAGAAACATGACATTAGAGAATTTTTAAATTGTAGCTTTAGTGACGTTATTTATTGCCCGTGTGGCAAAAGATATATAGGTATAACCAGCCAAGAATTAAGGGAACATTTAGGTAATATCAGGAACAGTATGCATTATAGTGCTAAAGGCAAGACCCTGTCCACAGTTGCCAAGCATGTTTTGATCCATCATGAATCAAAAATGAAAATTAAGTGTTGAGTCTTACACAAAAGTTACCCTTGGAATAAGAAGGGGTAATATGTAAATTGGCACTTCTTAGAGCAGAAAGTCAGTGGATTGTTTTGCTGGATACTGTAATGCCAAGAGACTTGGATGGAAATGTCAACTATGCAGTATTGTGAGAAAAGTTTGAATTATGAATTAGAAGGAAAAGAAGGATGGAAAAAGAAAGGGGAAGGGAAAGAAGAGGGAAGGAAAGGAAAAAAATAATGAGAACATGTATTTTTAAATGTTTTCCT
Organism: Discoglossus pictus; assembly: GCA_027410445.1. NCBI lineage: Eukaryota > Metazoa > Chordata > Amphibia > Anura > Alytidae > Discoglossus > Discoglossus pictus. Next base: position 34,411,114 of record CM050167.1, read on the forward strand.
TATATACAGGATGGAAGCTTATGTTTTAGCCAACCACATTTCTATTGTGTTCATTGATTTTACATATTATCAGTTATGGATGGTTGCTAGAAGGAAAATAGATAGGCGTGAGGCTGTTTAAACAAATTATGGTCTGCCCTATAAGGCACCTTATTAATGTAGCTGCTTTTTCATGAGGGATTATTTCATATATTCTATATTAATTTCACATACATTGCAGGTCTGAGTATGTTTTGCTTAGATGAATACCATTTAAGGCATTAGAGTCAGACAACATTTATTGAAATGTAACTTACTGATGAAGTTATTCTTTTCAAAGTATTGACTCTTTTGTGAACATATGAATTGTTTTATGATTCACATAGATTTTGTATTCCTTACTTTGGGTTATTTATCTTATATATAATAAATTAAAGCAGTTTAGAATTGCGCTGGTCTCCTTTTTATTTTATTTCTTACATCTTCAATCCATTTCCATCCTTAGTTACTATGATATCCTTCTGCAGTTTTTGATCCTCTTTCTCTTTGATGAAACTAAAGAATTAAAAACACAGATATTAATCAATGACATTAATTACAAATATTTAATACTTACCTATTTAATTCCTATTTTCAGCAGGACCCCTAGCTTCCATAGAAGCTGATGTGAAATGCGTGTTAGGCTGCCATAGATCGCTGACATCTCCTAACAGTGACATCATTCCCAGAGAAAGGTGCACGGAGGGGAAAAGCAGACCAGCGAGCGGTCTGCAAATGGGAAATTAATATTGTGAGCTTAATTTAAATTAAGTGATAGGCTGGCTTTGGATGGGCAACTTATATATTAATCTACAGTAGACCCTTCACATTCACAGGGGTTACGTTCCCGGGATCCCCGTGAATGTGGAAAATCCGCAAAATAACTTTAACCATGGTTAAATAGCAAGTTTATTGAGAAATAATGTAATTAAAATAATAACATGGAATCAAAGATACACAAGCCCAAGCCCAATCAAGCAGTAGATTCTGACACTGCAGTTATTATTAAAAAAAAATAACATTCGTTGCATGAGTAGTATTTACAACAAATGTGTTTCTTATTGTTTCATATGAAGTCCACTAATTATCTCAAAAGTCTACTAAAACATTCATTATCATCTAGCTAAATATTTTTGTCATTATCATTGGTTCTGCGTGCAAATGAGGTCTGGATTTAAATAGTCTCACTATTTACTGTAATGCTATAAGGATCACTTTTATCATCTCAAGGTGCTAGATCCTGCATCCATCTTTGGGCTTCATCTCACTGCAAAGTCGCATGTCTTGTATTCTGGAGAAGTCACCTCGAACTGGTCTTGACAATAAAATACAGCTATTACTCACAAATCTGCATCCCTCTGGCAACAATAAAAGTCTGGTCACATTTTGGGTAGAATGTATTTATTTGCCTGTTTAATAGAACCAATCATGAGTTTCACTGCCTGATATGAAGGGTCTATTATCCAATGGTGTTGATTATATTAATTTTCTGCTAGATCTCTATCATTATGACCCTGGCATAACAAGTATTCTTTATGTCACTTACAAGGATGGTGACTTTCATTAGTGTGGCTGAAAGCACTGGCAGATAAATAAAATCTGCAATCAATGTCTCCTCCACCTCAGGAATTAGATCAACAAAAACCAAAGCGGTATATTCCATTGCAGCATTATCACTTATAACAGATAATAAATTAAAGGCTGTATTATTTGCATGTACTTTCTAAAATCAGTTTGCTTACTTTTGCAGTTCTTTATTACGCTAGATTTCAAACAAAGGACTAGAGCGATCCTTTAAGAAGGGCACATTATCCACATGAGGAGCTGATAAGTAATTCTGTTACATGTCTCATGGCCCAACCTATGCAAAATAAAAGAATAAAGATTTTTATACTGTTTGAAAAGAACAAGTGATAGCTTAAAGCCACAGGGCCCCAGGGTTTTGCTGAGCAGGAGAAACTGGATTTTCTGTTTAATGCTAACTTTTGCTCCAGTAAACTTCAAAGAAATTAGTCTGTGAGTTAAAACAAAATCTTTTAGTATCATTTTTTCAACACTAAGTAAAACAAATACAGCCTTATTAAATTGTGATTCGGTCAACTGAATAGGGCTCTATATAAGCACAGAGCATATTTTTTTACAGAAGTTTTTAGTTAGTGAACTTCTATCCAAAAGCGAGGTCTTCACTAACTAAAAACTTCTGTAAAAAAAAAATGCTGTGTGCTTAAGTAGAGCCCTATTCAATTGGCCAAATTGCAATTTAATAAGGCTGCTAATCTGGTCAGATTGTTACTAGGTAACTCACACCACTTGAAGTTTTATTTAATCAAGCAATTTAATGTACCTGTCTTGATACATCCATGCAGTAAATTGATTATTGTCAGAATGTTTTCTTAATGAGCACATAATTATGATTAAGGAACATTGTAATTCCATTAATTATGGCTTTATTACTGTGCTCGCCTTTTAATGGTGGGTGCACACAAAACGTTTTGGCAACATTAACCACAAGCTAATATAAATCACCCAGTCTAGCATATATACCTACCATATTTTTTAAGATAAATAAATCTTTCAGCAAATATCAGTAAGTGTGCTTATCGGCTTCTTGGCTTGTATTTGGAACTCAAGAAAGTTATACAAAGAGGGAATTGAATAGTAGCTACATAGAGAGTGGGACAAAGATTTGCTGTCTTTCTAATTGTACAATTTAAAGGACCACGGAGGTCAAGAAAAAAAAAAGACACTTGTTACATGGTGTTACAGATTAATAATAAACAGAAGCAAAATATAACTAGCAGGGGACATTAATGACTAGAAGCTATTACAGCGTAAGGAAAAGAGTTTTAGATTAAATGTGATAAAGAGTGGTTATAGTGCTTGGATCAGTGGTGGAGCTAGTGAATGGAGTGCCCTGGTGCAAAAATAATAAATAAATAATATATATTAAATTAACTTTTTTGTTATTATATATATACTAGGAAATTGCCCGTCAAAAATGACGGGAGTGAAATTGGAAGGCTAGCAATGCTGTTTGCCACACAATGCAAGGCTATGGGCCCTCTGAGCACCTTTGGCGCTCATCGCATGGCTCGCAATGAGCCCCTTCGGCGCTTATTGCAAACCTCTCCCCTTGTGTAGTTTATAGTGCTCGTGCTTTCACGTCATTCGAGCGAGTTTTATGTCCTTGGGCCTCGTTTTCTTCATTTTGCATTTTTTCGGCAGCCAGTTTTTTTCTTACTTAGGTGATTTTCGATCATGAAAAAATGGCAAATATGCATCAAATTTTTTATTTTTTATTTATTTAACATTTCTGTAGTGTAGTGGGTTCCCTTCAGCCACCGCGGTGGCTTCCTCAGCCACACACCCCTACTTTAATGTGTGCTTCTTAGGGAGAATTCATTGGTGGTTCAGTAGGTAGTGCTATCTCTCCCCTGCCGGCGTTTCTTCTCTCAGGGAATCCTGCATGAAGTCACGTGTGTGCTGTCATTCAAATTCCCTCCACTGCCAAGAAGAAGCACCAGCAGGGGAGGGATAGCTCTATCTACTAAACTACTAATGAATTTCACCCATATACCCTCTAAGAAGCTCAAATTAAGGTAGGTGGGTGGTACAACCTAGGGGCCACAGGGTTTGCAGTGGCCGGGGTTGGGGCGCCCATTATACAGCAAAAAATGTAAATACAAAAAAAAAGACAGCACTGGGCCTCCCTAATGGAGGGCCTTGGCTCATCGCATCGTCTGCAGCGGCGGCAGATCCACCCCTGGCTTAGATAACAAAATTAGATTAGAAAAATGAAATGAAACAAATGGATTGATCTATATACAATACCTATTGTACATCCTGGAAGAGAATGTTTGGGGTTTTAGCTACATATTAGTTTGTAACCTGCTTCGTAAATTTCAAAAATCATTATGCTTGCTTTCTAAGAATTGTAACCTAGACTGGCTCTTGAACTTTTATTAAACTTATATATATATTTTTTTTTTTACATACAGATCGTAAATGTAAAACAATAATAATAATACATAAACATAAAAGATAACAGTACAAAATAGTTAAATATTTGCATTACATGACAAAATGATATTAACATACAGTATAAACGCATGACAATATCTTGTTTTTAATGTTATATAAAAAGGGAAGATTATTACTAAACTGTTATCAAATCTATATTCTGCTCATGGTTTCCAAATACTGTAAAATGTTCTCCATTCAGAATGTTTGCCAAACGTTTTTTTATGGCCGAGTAATGCTTAGTGTTTGTTTTTGTAGCCAGTGAGACACTATTATAGTTCTATCTGCAATTAATATCTGTATAATTAGTATTTGCCCATCTCTTCCTATAGAAAGGCCCATGTAGTAGCATTATTACTAGGTCTGACTTTATTTCATAAGCTAACATAGCTTCCAGAGTTATATTTATATTCTATATTTTTATAAACCTACCCATGTACTTGTACCTCCATATATATATCTATGTTTATTGTGAATTTTAGAACTTTGTGTATATACAATTAATATACAATATATGTATGTATGTTTTGTACACAGGTATTTTTGATCATTGAAAAAGCCACAGGATAAAAGTGTCGAAACGCATCTGGTCAGTATTTTTCCTATTATTTTTTTTTTAGAATATTAGAGTCAATGTAATGCCATTTTTATTCTTATTTTTTGCTATTGAACATATTGTATTCTACTTCAATACATTGAATATTTATAATGAAACCATGTTTTATATAGTATTTTGATTAAAGACACCTATTACTCCAAAGGGGATATATTAAACCTGGCCAAAAGATTTATATTCAGGCACCACTATGTATTGATAGCGTTGTAACATTCCTCATGCTCTGAAAAGTACACAGATACATTACCCTAATACCCACACTCTATTGGAAGAGATAAGACGTTCAAGGAGGGAAGAAGTACCAACCTACAAGCCAACAAGTGTTGGGAAGTCTATAATATACCTCATAGACTTAGGTTAGAAAAGGTGAGAGCTTTACCTACTGATCTCTGTGAACAAGGGTATGGGATTACAATATATTGGTTATTTTGCACTAGGAATTGGTGCGCTATCTCTCCCCACCCCTCTTCTCTTTGTTGCATACCATACAGACACACCAGTGAACTGTGTTCCAAGAGAAGCAGCACACCTAGGTATAAACATCACATTGGACTTGATAATACACCAACTTAATTCAGAGACAAATGAGAGCAATCTAAAGATCGGATTCATAACTAATCCCCTAAAAACTAGATCAACTGAGGAGCGCTACAGAGTATTACAGGGTCATACAACCCTGTACTTTTTTATCATAAGCTAACATAACTTTTATCATTTTTTTGTACTGTTCTCTAGAATGTTTGCATTTTACTTGTACTTATTTATTATTTTTGGAATACTGTACCAAAAATATAATATTTTCTGATCCCATATTTTTGTTTTGTTTTGTTCTTTTGTTTTGTTATCCAATTCTCTATTAGAATAAAGTTCCATATGTGTGTAAATGCACTTTTTGCTTTTAGATTGTTAAGCACGTTGTATATTTGCGTTATAGTGCTGGGACAATCTCTACAATCGAAACATTGGCTTTCCAAAATATTAATGTTGTAAGAGGCATTATATTTTAGATAAGTCTAAATATCATGATTTACTTTAAGGTATTGCCATCTGTCAATCAAAATGGGTTTTGACTACTTGAAAAAACATTATTTCACCATTTTTTATGATATTAAGTAAGCATGAAAAAAAAAATTCTTGCCATATTAAAAAGGGGCTAATTCCCATCACTGGGTCAAAATCTTTTTTGTGAGCTATAAGTATTAAGGCAGATTGTGGTTGTGTCCATTTATATGTATTTTTATATATACTCCATGCAAATAAGTTCTTTTTGATTGATTGGGATTATATTTTTTGTATTATTTGGTCTTTTAGATGCACAATGTTGGCTCTTGAACTTTTGATCCAATCCTTTCAGCACTCAAATATTGGGAAATAACTAGAAAACTTAACAACTTCCATAACTTGTATATTGTTTGTTAAATTTTCTCTAATGCCCAAGAAGAGGTAGTTGTCTTAGTTATGCATTGATCATTACAGACATTTCTACTTTCTCCCTACCTGATAATGTCATTAAGGAGTGGGGGGGGGGGGGGGCCGAAAGGTAGATTTTAAAGATTTTAAGAACCATTTGATAAGAGGCCAATTAATTATTCATAGCATGTTTCCACAAAAACAGAAAAATTGTTACCGCACATCTCTAGCCAATGGAGAGCAATTAGTATCTGTCTACTAGATAAGGCAGTCGTTCCCCATTGACCTTATAGTGTGCAAAGATCAGCATTAATAATGTTCGGGGACTAATTAAAAAATCTAGCCCTTGTTGGTATTTTAATATAAAAGAAACTTATGTGTAAATGGAAATTGCAATTTAAAGATAGTTTTCATTGTTCTATTGCATTATGTTAGAAATTCAATAACCATGATTTCACAATTCTTTAGAATTGGTGGTTTTGCTCAGATCGGTTCCTTGTGACATTTGTCGTTTCTCGATAAAAGTGTTAGTTATACAAATCCATAGTGTTTACAATTACGGTTTTTATCTATAGGTTCGAAATGAATTAGGTTTTTGTAAAGTTCCATCAATACCAAATAACTTGTGACCAACCTACCTGCAATAGAAACTAACTCTTTCTAATCATTAACTGTCCGTCTGTATAATGTATTATGATTGCTACAGAGAATGTGTTTTACATGCTAAGGTATGTGCTGTATTATTTGACAACAGAAAAATAACACATTCATTGCTGGTGTGCCAAATGCAATTGGCAATCTGATTTTATTCATTACTAAACCCATTGTGGTATATTTATCCAAGATGGTAAACAATGGCCATAACTAAGGTAAAATGGCCTTTGTAGACCAAAAATGTCCAGCTGCATTTCAAAGATCACAATAAATAACTTATGGTGTAGAAAAATTACATTAAACATTTATACTGGGATTGTTTTCTCTTCCTCTGTCTGGATAAATTACAGGAAACAGGGACAGTGACTTCACATATTGTGCTATTTTCCCATTGGTTTTAATTTAAGTTCAATTTTTAAAGACATAAGTAAGATGATCTCCATAAGTCCTTGTTTACACCTCGTTTTAACTCACTGGTAAGATAAAGACCCTCTTCTGGATCGCTACCTTGTTGTGGTGAAGGAGCTTGTGTACTTAAATGAAGCTGTGAACTATATCATGTAGGGTCACCCAAATGGGCAGACCATAGAAAAGAGGTCAGACAAATACTGGTTCACCGGGGACGGGAACTGGCAATCCACGTCAGTATCTTTGCCAAGAAAACTTCATGGATAAGCATGACCGACACAAGTTTGCCTGTTTGATGACACAGGTAGGAGGAGATATATAGCTCTGCTTGAGGGGAAAATAGACAGCTTACATTTAAATTGCATACTGTTGTTAATAGTCTATGCCCAGCAACAAAACATATGAGCTTTACTTGTGAATACCCTACAGTGGTCCTTTAAGCATTCCTTTCATCCGGTTAATCAACCATTGCTTGAAAAATAAAGCAGCAACAAATAATTGTTATCACTAATTACATCAGGGAGGGGTAACACATGCACACAGCACAGTGATAGGGGGAGATAAGTCACAAGTGCTGAAATTAATAAAACAGCAGACATTTCCTGTTGGCTGGCTGCAAGCAGTGGCGGCTATCGACCACAAGGTGGTGTATCGCTTTTTCAGTGAATTTCTTAGGGTTTTGGTTAGGTGTTAGGATTTGCTATAAGGAGTAGCAGTTAAGGTTAGGTATTAGGGTTAGGTGTTGAGGATTAGGTTTTAGGATTAGGTGTTAGGGTTAGATGTTAGGGTTAGGTGTTGGGTTTAGGTGTTAGGGTTAGATGTTGGAGGTTAGGTGTTAGGGTTAGGTTTAGGGTTAGGTGTTGGAGGTCAGGTGTTAGGGTTAGGTGTTGGGGGTTAGGTATTAAGGTTAGGCGTTAGGGTTAGGTGTTGGGGGTTAGGTGTGTTAGGGTTAGGTGTTGGGGGTTAGGTGTTTGGGGGTTAGGTGTTAGCTGTTAGGGTTAGGTGTTGGGGTTTAGGTGTTGAGGGTTGTGTGTTAGGGTTAGGTGTTGGGGTTAGGTGTTGGGGTTAGGTGTTAGGGTTAGGTGTTAGGAGTTCGATGTTGGGCGTTAGGTGTTAGGGTTATTTGTTAGGGTTTGAGGTTAGGGTACTGGCAGATTATGAGCTTTACACTGAAAATAAATTCACTGACATCTCGGCCACTGCCTGCGGCCAGCTTCTGGGTAACGTCAATGGCTTCCAGACTAACAGTGTGAGTTTTATGAAAGGAGGGAGATGGAGACAGACCTGGCACACCAGGCAAATCAAAAATCTCCAAAAAACATTTTATATAAAGATGGCTTTATTGCTGACTTCTTGAACTAGCAAGTAGTGAACTAGATACTCGCAGTCCTTTATCTGGTGCTTACATTGGCCCTTTAAGTGTCATTACTCAAGGTACTTTATGGTCCATTACAGAAACAAATAAGCATTCGATTGCAAGTTCATTACACTTGCATTCGTGGAGAACACTTATTAGCTATTTTTCAGAAAAGAAAGCATGATTTATTCTGAACATTTACTTTCAAGTATAAAGAAAAAAAGAAATCTCAGATAAAGACATTACAATATCATATGAGGAGAGTAACGCGTTTGCTAGTCACAGATAAGAAATTAACATTTGCTTCTAGTGTTTTTCCATTGTAAATATCAGCATATAAAGAAACATTGTAGAACTCAAGTGCTCTAATGTCAGGTTACAGCAGTATAGAACGACAACTGAAGTATATATAACGTATATATAACTACTATCGACTTGCCTGTCAAAAAATTACAGCAATAGAATTGTAAGACAGGGAATGCTGTTTGGCACACAAAGTAAGTGTTTTGGTTGTGTGACTACCTTTGGCGCTCATTGCAAGCCTCATGCTGAGCGCCTTAGGCCTCTGGGTTGTTGTATTTTTGGTTGTCAGGCCTTCGGCCTCTGGGTTGGTGTATTTTTAGTTGGCGCTGATTGCAAGGTCCATGCTTATCGGCTTTTGGCGCTCATTGAGAGGCTCTCCCCTGGTGTAGTTTTGCTCCTTTGAGCACCCTTGGTGCTCCATGTGAGGCGTGGGGTGAACGGCTTTGGCATTTATTACGATAGTGTCGTGTGGTGTTTTGTAATTTTTTCTGTATATGTATTTTTGTAACTATAAATTAATATACTTTACCTATTTGTAATTAATATATGCAGCAAGGAATGTGCTGAAGAGCCTACAATCTGTTTTGATGTTCCTGCAGCATCCAGTGTCAGCAATGTGTGCAGTGTGTAGTGTAAATAGGCTGCGTGCACGATGGGGAAACCATTTGTGTAGCTGTGTAGTTCCGCATTCTGTAAGTTAGTGTTGTAAAATGGCGGCAATTGTGTATGTGGTACGCGGGTGTGGATGATTCTGCGTCCTTCCTAATAGAGTATTTTGTAGCTCGTACGGGGGTTGTGTAAAAGTTGTATGTGCCTTGCGTTTTTTTGAGGGTTTAGGGGTCGTGTAGCCTCATTTTCGTTTTTTTGGGCGGCCATTTTATTTCTCTCTTAGGGGATTTTCTAGTGCCTAAACTCCGGAAATTGGAAATAAATTGAGGTGTAATCTCACTTCCAGATTTCTTGGGTGTCCCCCCCCCCCCCCTTGCTGTGTGTGATGTTTTTTTGTATTTTGTGTGTTTCTCAGTGTGCGCAGTTCGTCCGTTAAGTTTTTTTTTTTTGCAAATCGTATTTTTTTGCTGCTTGTATTTTTTTTTCTCTAAGTTGCGGTTTCCTTTTGTAAATGTGACGGGCTGTATTTTTTTTTTATGCAGTTTTGTCAAAGTGCTACGGGTGTCGCACCAGCGCAGTGAGCGGCTCCGGTGCTCCCTGCCTAAGTCTTACGTGGTCGTAGGGATAAGCACCTATGGCGCTCATCTCCACCAGGGCAAGGAGTGCTTTTGGCACTCCTTGCCTGGCCGTAGCGGCCCGCAACTGCGGCCTTCAAGTGAGGGCCGCAGTTGCTGCCGGCTCGCTATGCAAGCCCACAATTTTAACGTTGCGTTACCAATGTTTTTTAGCAAGCCCGGCTGTTGAGAACTATATATGTGACTAGCAACTTGCCCGTCAAAAAATTACGGCAATAAAATTGTAAGGCAGGTAATGCTGTTTGCCACAGAGAGTAAGTGTTTTGGTCGTCTGAGATCCTTCGGCGAGCCTTGCGCTGATCACCTTTGGCGCCTCTGGGTTGGCGTATTTTTTGTTATCAGAGGCGATTTTGCGCTTATTGTAAGGTCTGCACTGATCTCTTTTTGGCGCTTATTGCAAGGCTCTCCTTTGGTGTACTTTGTGTCCTATGCGCACCGTTGGCGCTCCTTGTGAGGTGCGCGGTGATGATTTTTGTGCTTTTTTGCGATACTGTGGTGTTTTTTTTTCTGTATATTTTTTTTTGTTGCTAATTAATGAATTAATGAAATCAGAAATTAATATACTTGACCTATTTGTAATTAATATATGAAACAAGGAATGTGCTGAAGAGCCAAAAATCTGTTTTGATGTTCCTGCAGCATCCAATGTAGATTCGCAGTGATGTTGAGCTGAGGTGTAAGTGTCAACAATGTGTGCAGTGTGTAGTGTAAATAGGCTGCGTGTGCGAGGGGAAGCCGTTTGTGTAGCTGGGTACTTCCGCATTCTGTAAGTTAGTGTTGTAAAATGGTGGCGAATGTGTATGTGGTACACGGGTGTGGATGATTTAGCGTCCTTGCTAATGGTGTATGTTGTACCTCGTACGGGTTTTTGTAAAAGTCGTATGTCCTTGGCTGTGTTTTGCGGCTTTAGGGGTCGTGTAGCCTCGTTTTCGTTTTTTTTTCGGTGGCAATTTTTTCTCTTGCTTAGGGGATTTTCAAGTGTCTAAACTTTTTAAATTGGACTGAAATCGAGGTCTAACCTGACTTCCAGACGTCTTGGGTATCCCCCCTTGCTGTGGGTAAGGTTTTTATTTTATTTTTGTGTGTTTTTTTAATGTTTTCCGCTGTGCTCGGGTTGTCCGTTAAGGACATATTTTCGCAAGTCCATAATCGATTTTTTCTAAGTCCCGCGACTCGTATTTTTTTGTGTAAGTCCGCATTTTTTTTTTCTAAGTCCCGCGGCTTGTATTTTTTGTGTAAGTCCGTATTTAGTCATTGCGTGTTTTGTGTTTTTTTCAAAGTCCCGCTTCTGTGGGCGTTTGTAACCGCTTGTGAGGCGTCGTAGAGACTCCACCTCCGCAAATGCGGCCCCTCACTTCACCTTCGGCTCATTGCAGCCGACGTGCAAGCCCTCCACTTACGCAAATACAGCCCCTCGCTTTGCGAGGATCCGCATTTGCGGTCAGAAAGTCATACGGGGTGATAGGGATGAGCGCCTATAGCGCTCATCTCCACCAGCGCAAGGAGCGCATTTGGTGCTTCTTGCCAGCAACTGCGGCCCTCGCGTTAGCAACGACCCGTATTGCTGAGAACTATATATGTGATTCATGAAATAGGCATAGTATAATAGACTGCAAAAAATATACCAGGTTGCTAGAATTTGGATTAAATGTATAACTTTACTAATTCAAGGTGAGGAGAGGTATGTCACGGACACCTTTCCAGCTCCTGGGTCTTAGCCCATTAAAGGACAGACAGCTTGGCTCCAGCCACTGGATTATCTATTTAAACACCTCTATTGTATTTGAAATCTGTTTTGTCCCATTGTTTGTCAGATAAAGTTAATCAAATCTAATATGTGTTAGAGACGGCAGGATGTGTATTGGAGGTTAAGCCTATTGCTCTCAGGAAGCTACTGCTAGACCCCATGTGAGATCATCTCCTGCAATTGTCTGTCACACCATCTCATTGTTACATTGTGTACACTCCCTTTATATCTAACTGCTATAAATGTTGCTGACTTTTGAAAATAAACAGTTCACTTCTGGAGACATATAGAAATCGTGTGTCTCTTATTTTGCTCCTGTTCTCCTGGATGGCTGCAGGGAGTTAGTGGGAGACTCTGTAGGATCCTGCTGGGGTAGGTTTGACTGTAACAAGTCTTATCAAGCCCCCTAAGAAGAAGCAGATCTGGATTCTCTTGGTAGCCTGGAAGTGCTGATTTCTGATGCAAGGACCCTGACCAATACAGAAGCCAGATATCAGGGTGCTGGTGCAGAGATTTCCAAGAACCTCATCGTTAAAACAACAACTAAACAACAACAATTGCTACGTGGCACTGAAACTTTTCTAAGAATCCTAAATGTAAGGTAGGCCTGATGAAGTATTTTATTTGCATTTCTCTAAGGGCTGTTGAAGGTTTTATTGCATGTAATGTTTGAGTCCTTAGAGAAGTGTTTTTATTTCTTGTATGAGCCATTTTGCTAATATTATATGGTCCATCAGAGTATGCATATGCTATCTTATAAACCCATGCATTTGCTAGTGAGGGTTATAATATTTAAAAGCAACTATGGTCCCATATAATCTTTTGAATAACTTAATTTGTTAATGTGTACAATGTTTTTAGAAAGCAAAAATAAATAAATAAAAATTAATACACTTTTTATATTTTTTAACTTTATATGCAATTATTCTTTTCTGTGTTGTTCCATTTATTTGCTGATCTGATTCCTGCAGCTACTGTCCCTTAAGTGTGAGCCTTTGAAAGCTAATACTATTTCCATAAGTCCTAGTGGTTCTATCTGCTACATTTCCACTTTGCAGACATAACCCTCCTCTGTATGCAAAGTTTCCTCCCCCCCAGGAAGTTAATCATCAGAAAACAGGATGGTAGATTCACCTGGAGCATATTTTCATAGAAAAAGTAATAAGTTAAGGGCTATATTTTTTGTTTTCTTTTATAAAACATTTTGCCTATTTTCAAGTGTAATTCTTCTAAAGAGTATATTTTAAATACAGGAGTACAGTGGGCATTTATAGTGGACCTGCTATTGGAAAATCAATCAAAACTATAAAAAAAAAAAAATGAAGAACTTTACTAAGCTAAATTAGTGTTTAGCGATAAATACATTTGTCTCTCTATATTAATATTGAATCACTCTGTGCCTGATTAGTGTAGGAAACTGATAATTAAAGAATGTTACTAATAATTACAGATTACTTCTTGTGACTGTGAGTCCATTGTCTTCAGTGCAAGCCAATTGCAGAGCAAAAGATTGGGCATGCTCCCGGGTCTGACCATGCCCAGTCTTCTAGGTTTTTTTATTAGAAAATATTTTTTAATTGTATTCAACTGATAAAGTGCCTGTTATGTCCTATAATTCTAAATGATATATTTGGATCCTCCTCTGTATCAGTTTAAGTTCTGAGAAGTCCTTCAAGTGTGAGGGTTACACTTTTAACAGTTACAGTTAGAGCTGGTGTTTACATACCAGAGACTCTATATGGACAGGGACCATTAATGGTGTGGCTACTGAAAACCTTCTTGGCACTTGAAGTTTTTAAAATATAAGGTATTGCAGTCATGTTAATACATTCTGTTACTGTTAGAAACGATCTGGATGTCTTATGCTATGCTGGTCAGATCCATACTACTATACCTCAACTATCAAAGAAGAAGTAACTTAAAGGCATATCTAAGTTAGCTGGATTATTCCATTTCTGCACTCCTTATGAAAGAAACATCCCTGCTATGCAGCACATTTCATAAAACGTATTATGTTTATTAATATCTAAAAATCCCTCTAATGATTATGTTGACAACCCCAGGGCTGTCTACACAGACACCTGCCCCCCCCCCCCCTCATATACATGGAGCATTTAGGGACCAGTTTGAACCCATTATTCACTTGCTGTATCTTCCTCAGCCATTAGGAGAGCACTGATGTCAGCTACAAAGTCACTGCTGGATGTGACCCGGCCGACTGCTTCCTGTGTGTTAATGACACAAGCATGCTCAGCTGCTGCTTAGCTCTGCCAAGAGAGAGGAAGGGAAAAAACACCAGCAGCAGTAGTTGATGCGGGAATGGGCAATCTGCAAGTGTCAATGTGCTGCACAGAGAGACTCTTATATTAAAATACATGGAACTTTCTAACATGATGCAACACTACATACCCCAGGCTGCTTTACAGCACAAACAGGAACCCCAGAGTGTGATACAAAATTTTCAGCCTTTGCTTCCTGATTGGCCAAATCGAATTATGAATTTTATGCTAATTTAGCCTGGGTTTGAATGGGGTGTTTACTTTTCAGCTGTCAGAAATTACAAGACATTTTACTAACTTCAAGGTAAGTGTTTGAATGTTTATTTTGGGAATTTTTCATGAAAAAGGATTTTAATACACCACTGATTCTCCGCGTACATAATCGAGGAAACTTAGGTATGCCTTTAACCTAAAACAAGACTTCAATGAGTCCAACGTCACCCAATCAGGGCATAGTAGACGTACCCTGAACTTGGTCTACAAACTCATATTACTATGAGACAGGGGTAGACTCACTACAAATCTAAAAGCTATAAAAAACTTTATCTAAAATAAAAAGTATTGAACAGATAAAACCAAAAATATGCTTGTGCCCAAGCAACAGGAAAATAAATAATGTCAAGGTTCTTAAGAAAAGTGACATGCTGGTTTCTAGCTAGGAGGAACTTAGCATCAATTTTGTTTGTCAGTCACAACTGTTCTTATTTGACCCTGCTAGTGAGCTATAGTTTAGTCACCGTATATAATACAGATCTGCCGAAAAGATAGAAGTGTTTTCTTTCCTTGAATGGTTTCTTAAATCTGTCTACCGCCGTTGATTGCTCTCCTTTATCATTTTTACCACCTGCCAAAATAGACCATATCTCCTGAGCTAGCAAACAATCCCTTAGCATCTGTATGCTGATGGTGTGCATCTCAACTATCCGGGTTTCTCCATGATAAGACCAGATACTGATAGTTAAGCCAAGAAATTGCTTTTAACACTAAGTGACAATATTTGTAAATAATTAATATTGTGTAATCATCTTTAATTTTTAAACTCATATATTTATCTAGCATGCATGTAAAAAGAAGGGTTTTTAAAGGATTTAGTGTTACATAAAAAAGTTGCAAAGATTAAAATATATAACCTTTATTTCTCCTGCAGACTGCATTTGCAGTATAGTCAGACCCTCCTTACTAATTCTAATTAGGGTGTGTGGGCACAACACCAGTCCAGTTAAGCAGATCTAAAGAGAAATAATTTACTCTAGACCTAGACAAATGAGAATGTGTCCGAGGAATGTATGAACAGTGCTGCCAAGCTAAATTTTCATAGTAATGCAAAAAAAAAATAATTGTCACTCTTAAGTGCTATTTCTTCTTTAAAAAAAGTAACTTTAGCCACATCGACCCACATTAAGCAGGTTTCCAGCAACATTACACCTACCCAATCAAGGCATGACACACTAATCCCTGAACAGGATTACTTTAGTTTTATCGCCTAACAAATAAATTAAGGTTTAAGAAGTAGTTGCTGATATGCTTGATTTACTTCCCAGACGTTCTTATCATAAAATCTACTTTATCTCAGGTCCCTATTTGATATTGAAACACCCATGAGAAAATGAGAGTTCCTCCTTATTTCATAGGCAGTAAAATCAGATTGAGACAGTTGTTTACTCTCTTGTAGTGAAAGGTAAATTATAAACGAAGAGAAGTGTCAACATACTCTTTTTTTACAATGATCACTAATGCCAAGTCGAGAATGTTTTGAGATTCTAAGCTGGACAAACTTATCTTACGATTCTCCTCCGACCAATATGTCTAATGCAGTAGTAAAAAGTACTAAAGTACAGATTGGTGTATTGGTCCTGGAGAAAAGCAAGTTGGTTCTGGTAAATTATACCTTTTAGAGGACCAGCTGTAAAAAAAACTTCATAGATGGGTTACAGATCTTTCAAAACCAAAGGTTTCTTCAAAAATTCTGTAACTCATTTAGGAAGATGTTTTTTCAGTTGGTCCTCTAAAATGTATCGACTACTACAACCAACTTTGGTTTTGTTTAAACCTTCATTATTTGGTATCATTTTTTATTTGCCTGAAAATCATAAAGAACCATTTACTGATTATATTAAGAAATCTTGGGTTTAATAAACCCCTTCTGCAAAATTCTGATAAAGATCAAAGTGAAGGGTTGGGAAATATGGGACAGAATCTGGAGACACGTAAAGATTCCTGGGTGAGAGTGTATATGACATTTATGCAGCTAATAAAAGCTTGAAGAAGGAGAAGAGAGACAAACTAAAATAAAGAAGAATAGAAGGAAGCAGTATAAGAACTTAGGCCAAGATTCAATGAGACATGCAATTTTTTAATGCTTGAAAATAACACACAAAAAATATTGGGACAAGCACATTCAGCCCATTAAAAAGCATTAGATTGTAACCAGACTGAGACTCGTGCCTGAGGATTCAGAGGAGGAAAGCTCCTTCCTTCAGGCGGATTCGAGGCAGACCAGGAGGGGTTCAGAGAACCCGCTGCCTCAAAGATCAAAGTCCAGTTCCAACCATGTGAGGGACGTCAAGCATCGGGAGCAGGGGGCGACAGAGGACCCTTTATCCTAAAAAATTTTCCAGGTCCACACCCTTGCTCTATGAGTTTTTCCATACTGCCCACAGAGGCTGGACTTTACCTCGGGATTGGAGAGAGGAAAACCCGATTCTCCAGACTCTTCACACACGCTGGGACATTGAGCACACTACAGACTCTACCTCAGTATTGTATCTTGGTTTGTGCATATGTTTAGCGGGAGCATATAGGGGCTAGAGGCCAGGCTTAAGGAGATGTTAACTCATGTAGGGTTTCTTGACTCTTATAAAACTTATTTAGCCAGCAGTGGGTAATGGGTTAAATTGTTTTTCTAAAATGTTTTTCTATTTGTTTTCATATTGTTCTCTAACTCGCTTAGTATTGCATATATTTTATTGAGTACTCAGGATGGCTACCTTAGGTAGCTAAGTTTCATGACAACTAGGGGCTTAGTGCCCAAGATATGGCTAATATTATTATGGTTAATGTTAATTGATAGTTTTCTCCCTGTAGGAATAATTAGGGGGGGTAGGTTCCCTTACCTTAATCCTATCGGAATGACTATATGTAGTAGTCAAGGGAGGACTCACTGTCATTGTTGGTTTATTACTGAGATACTAAATTGTACTGATGCTGTTTTTTGTTTTTTTACATGTTATGCCGCTTGTGCCTGGCAGATCAAGAATTGCCTGGAGTCGTCCGCGTCTGGAGCGAGTTGTGGTGGGCATGTCCCGGACCGGCCGGTATGGGAAACGGGAGCCGAGGCAGAGTGGTCCGCGTGGGGTAACTTTCTAGAGACTTTTACACACTTAGAGAACAGACAACCATGACGGATCACCCACATAATATAATAACACATAATGTAAAAGGCTTCAATTCCCCATTTAAAAGGCGTAAAGCCTTCCTCTTTTCTAAAAAAATCAAACCCTCTATAATTTTTTTGCAAGAAACTCACTTTGCCTCAGATAAAGTCCCAAAATTCTTCCACAAGGATTACCCAAATTTTTATACTTGTTTGTACAACAAACCAAGAAAGAAGGTATGGCCATTCTCCTTCACAAGAACCTCCCCTTCAAGCTAGAGAAGCAGGTAAAGGATAAGGAGGGTAACTTCCTTATAATTACAGGTACGGTTCTTGAACTTAAGGTTTCCCTGGTGAATTTATATGCCCCCACGGTTAATCCGCACAACACGCTAATCAAACTTTTGAACCTCTTGAAGCAAGAGGTCAGAGGGAAAATTATCATAGGGGGGGACCTAAACCTGGCGCTTCAGCCATTCCTGGATAGGTCAGGGACACCCTCGTATACCAGAAATGCGAGAAAACTTAAAAGTCATACATGCCCTACTTAAAGAACTGGACTTAATAGATGCCTGGAGGGGGTTACATCCTTCTGAAAGACAATACACATTCTTTTCCCCTACACATAACACATACTCCAGGATTGATGCCTTGTTAATCATCTCCTCACTGTTCAATAGCGCATCAGATGCCCAAATTTTACCCTGCCCATGGTCAGACCACGCGTTGATATCTTGTAAATTAAGTTTAAGCCAAAATAATCCCCACATCCACGCTTGGCGTCTGAACGACAAGTTGATCACGTGCTCAGAGATACGGGCCCAAATAGATGAGAAAATTAACACCTTCTTCGTTCTGAACGATATTCCTGAGACGGAAATAGGATGGTCCTGGGTTGCCCATAAGGCTTACATTAGAGGGATAATCATAAAAATCTCAGCGGCATATAGGAAGAAACTACTCACCAAAGAAAACGAACTCTTCCAGAAATTACAAAAGTTGGAAAAGTTAAACCAGAGTAAATTCACCAGGGAAACACAAAACGTCATAAATCGAACCAGATCAGTAAGAACCGAGAAGGCCATTAGAAAAACGAGACATAAATTTTACTGTCAAATTAACAAGCCCTCTCCTATGCTGGCCAGGAGACTAAATTTTAGGAATAACTCTGCGCGCATTCACCAGCTTAGGGAGGCAAGGGGGGAAATTACTATGAAACAGGATGAGATCAAAGAAACTTTCAGAAAGTATTACCAGGACATTTACTCATCTAAACTGGTGGCTAATAATTATAAAATTCCCAAATTCCTGAACGTCTATGACCTCCCTTCAGCCACTGAGGAGGATTTAAATATGTTAAATGCTGAAGTCTCGCTAGAGGAGATAAGCAGAACGATCAAAACCTTGAAAAAAGGTAAAGCTCCGGGCCCGGATGGCTTTACAAACAATTACTATGCCACATTCAATAATCCACTTGCCCCAAAGTTGCAAAACCTTTTCAGGGATATTATGGAGGGGAAGACCATGCCCCCCAAACTCAATCAGGCGAGTCTTATCTTCCTCCCCAAACCGGGTAGAGATCCTTTACTGGCTAAAAACTTCAGACCCATTTTTCTCTTGAATGGGGATGTGAAAATCCTTGGGAAAATATTGGCCACCAGATTAGCAAAGTTTCTGCCAAGGTTGATACATAAGGACCAAGTGGGCTTTATTCCCTATAGACAGGCGGGGGATAACATAAGAAGACTTCTCAACGTATTTCACTTAGCCAAAAAGAATAATACCCCCTTATGTACAATAGGACTAGACCTGGAGAAAGCCTTTGACTCCATAGAATGGCCATACCTGCACGCCACACTGTCGAAGTTTGGGTTGGTGGGTAATTTTGTGAATGTTATTAAGTCTTTTTACAATAATCCATCTGCAAACATCAGCATTCCAGCATTCCAGGGGCTGATCACACACTCATCAACATTAAAAGAGGCACAAGACAGGGCTGCCCCCTTTCCCCCCTCCTGTTCGCGCTAGCCATTGAGCCATTGGCTCAGGCTATTAGGAATAGCGCCTTAATAACAGGGATAAATGTAGGCCTACATCAGTTCAAATGTTGCCTCTTTGCCAATGACATCCTGTGCACACTTACGAACCCAATTCACAGCCTTGATGTCCCTGATGGAGTCCTTTGGGTTCATCTCGGGGCTCAAAATTAACATAGACAAGACGGAAGCTCAGGCTCCGCAGGCCTTGAGAGATACTTTCAAATCCCAGTACTCCTTTGATTGGCCAGAAAAATATATAAATTATTTAGGTATTAAAATTACTCCGGAGATCACTGGCCTGTATCAGTCCAACTATATTCCGCTATACAATTCCCTGAATCAGGACTTGTTGAAATGGAATAAGTATCATCTCTCTTGGTCGGGGAGGATAAATGCAATAAAAATGAATATTCTCCCCAGGATCCTGTACTTTTTCAGGACTCTGCCTATTCAGGTACATACGAGAGACTTGACCAGCTTCCAAAATGCAATATTCAGATTTATTTGGAATTACAAGCACCCTAGAATAAGTAAAGCAATTATGATGAGGAGAAGATCCTCTGGGGGCTTGGGCTGTCCCGACCTCCTTAAATACTTCAGGGCAGCCCAGATTTCTTTCTTGCCCCAGGTGCATTCGGCAGAGCACCAGCCACTTTGGGTCTTTGTAGAAAACCACCAAATTGCACCATTTAAATGGGATACTCTTATATGGGACCCTTCTTCCCCGTTGCCCTTAAAGCTGGCTCGAAACAACGCGATGATAGCCCTGTCTCTGAGGGAATGGGAAAGAGCTAACATCAGTAGACAGCTAAGCCCCAATATCTCTTTGCTAACCACTACACTCCCTTCCCCAAGCACCCTTGAGGAGATGGGTACGTTCTCCAAAGATTGGTGGATCTCATGGAAGTTAGATAGGTTTGGAAGCTGGGTTAGAGAGGGTGCAGTACTAAATACTGGGAGTTTTATGGAAACGTACAATCTCCCACCCAGAGAATACTTCAACTACAACAAAATTCGCCACAATGTTACCATTAAACTCCGTAAATGGGGCCCGCCAAGTTCAACTTGGTTCACACTAATATGTAATAAAGCCCCACTAACCAGGGGAATATTGGGGGAACTGTACGCTATATCCAACTCTAATGACATGGCTAGCAAGCCCAAGCATGTCAAGCAATGGGAACAGGATATGGGAGTAGAATGGGACATGAGTAGGTGGTCCAAAATTAGCCTTGAACTGACAAAAGGCTCCAGATACTTTAGCCATATGGAAACATCAGCCAAAGTTTTATTTAGAACCTATTACACGCCAGACAGGCTACACAAAATGGACCCTGATATCACTCCTGAGTGTTTTAGAGGCTGTATCACAGGAGGTTCCTTCCGCCATATTTGGTGGGACTGCCCAATTGCTCAATCATTGTGGCACAAGGTGGCCGAACTGGCTTCTAATACACTTAAAACAAAAATACATCCCGAGATGGGAACATATCTCCTAGGGCTTCCAGTACAAAACTTACGTATTCACCAAAATAAGTGGCTTCAATTTATCATGTTGGCGGCTAAAAGCAGTCTGGCAGGAAATTGGCGGAAGAATACACTAGATATCCACTCAGTCATTAACAAAATCAACTTTATTATGACATTTGAACATATGACGGCAACTTTAAACGATACGGTGGCTGTTTATAAGGAAATATGGGGTGACTGGAGCGGGACGGAACACTCATTCCAGATACACTGACGGTAGTGCACTGATCGAGAGGGGGAGGCAGATAATAGCTGGTACGGTCCGGGACAGGGCTCTCCATGGTACCTTGTTTGAGGTCGCTGCGACGTGGACGGTAAGAAAGGTAGTAAGCAATTTCTGTAAAACGTAATGTTGAAAGGCACACGTTAATTTGTGTTAAGTTATGTTATATTTTTGTTAGTTAAAATTGTTTTAATTTCTGAAATAAGTAACCATAGCAGGATATCTAGCACATGCGAGACATAGATAGAGCATTTAAGCACGGGTAACTTACCTAACCTGTTATAGGTTGCATGCATAGACTATCTTAATAATAGAAAAAGGAAAAAGGCGGAGGGTGACACACGGAATTGACATATGTATTTTATCTTGGGCTAGCACAAATGTATACAATGAAAATCATAAAGTGTGGGGGACCTGCGTGTCGCTCCTTGTTTTCAAATGTGCTTGTCTTGTGAATGTGTCAACAAAAACTTTATGGAAAAAAAAAAAAAAAGCATTAGATTGTAAGTGGCGAGTGTCTAATCTTGTGGGGTGCTTTGGGAAAAAGCACTTCTTACAAGACTTGAAGCTCAAAACAGGGCCCTCCATGTTCTGCTTGTTGTCATTATTGTATATTGTACAGTGCCTTGCAAAAGTATTCATTCCCCTTGGCATTTTTTTGTGTTTTGTTGCCTCACAACCTGGAATTAACATGGATTGTTTGAGGATTTGCAACATTTAATTTACAGAACATGCCCACAACTGTGAAGATGTTTTTTTTTTTTATTATTATTGTGAAGCAAACAACAAATAGGACAAAATAATAGAAAAAGTCAATGTGCATAACTATTCACCCTCCTAAAGTCAATACTTTGTAGAGCCACCAAGTCGCTTTGGATAAGTCTCTATGAGCTTGCCACATCTTACGACTGGGATTTTTCCCCATTCCTCCCTGCTCCAGCTCTTTCAAGTTGGATGGTTTGTGCTTGTGAACAGCAATCTTTAAGTCTGACCACAGATTTTCTATTGGATTGAGGTTTGGGCTTTGACTAGACCATTCCAACACATTTACATGTTTCCCCTTAAACCACTCAAATGTTGCTTTAGCAGTGTGTTTGGGGTCATTGTCCTGCTGGAAGGTGAACCTCCGTCCTAGCCGCAAAGCACGCAAAGAGTGGTACAGGTTTTGCTTAAGTATTTAGCACCATCCCTCAACGATGGCCAGTTTCCCAGTCCTGGCTGCTGAAAAACATCCCCACAGCATGATGCTGCCACCACCATCCCATGGGGATGGTGTTCTTTGGGTGATGTGATGGGTTTGCGCCAGACATAGCGTTTTCTTTGATGGACGAAAAGTTCAATTTTTGTCTCATCAGACCAGAGCACCTTCCTCCATACATTTTGTGAGTCTCCCACATGCCTTTTCGCAAACTCAAAAGGTGCCATTTTGTTTTTTTTGCTGAAAGTAATGGCTTTCTTCTGGCCACTCTGCCATAAAGCCCAACTCTATGGAGAGTACGGCTTATTGTCGTCATATGTACAGATACTCCAGTCTCTGCTGTGGAACTCTGCAGCTCCTCAAGGGTTACCTTAGCTCTCTGTACTGCCTCTCTGATTAATGGCCTCCATGCCCGGTCCAGGAGTTTTGGCGGGCGGCCGTCTCTTGGCAGGTTTGCTGTTGTGCCATGTTCTTTGCATTTGGTTATGATGGATTTGATGGTGCTCCTGGGGATCATCAAAGATTTGGATATTTTTTTATAACCTAAACCTGACTTGTACCTCTCAACAACATTGTCCCTTATTTGTTTGGAGAGTTCCTTGGTCTTCATGGCAGTGTTTGGTTAGTGGTGCCTCTTGCTTAGGTGTTGCAGACTCTGGTGCCTTTCAAAAAAGGTGTGTATATGTAATGACAGATCATGTGACACTTAGATTGCACACAGGTGGCCATCATTTCACTAATAATGTGACTTCTGAAGGTAATTGATTGCACCAGAGATTTTTATGGGCTTCATAACAAAGGGGGTGAATACATACGCACATGCCAATTTTCAGTTTTCTATTTCTAAAAAAAATGTATGTATATATAGTATTTTTTTATTTCACTTCAACAACTTAGACTATTGTGTTGGGCCTTGGTCTTGCCGAATAGACAGACTTTCTAGGCTTCTGAACGGCTGAAATAGCTATAAATCATGTTTCAGCTAATCTGTTCCAAGGATTTTAAATTATAGCAATCTGATTGGTTAATATTAGCCAATCAGTGAAGACTATTACTCTCTATTCTGATTAATTTACTGATGGGGGCAATATACAGTAAGTACAGAAAAGAGCTACAAAACTAATAAGGGGAATGGAGGGGCTAAGTTATGAAGAAAGACTAACCAAATTAAATGTTATTTTCTCTAGAAAACAGATGTCTAAGAGGGGATATGATTACCCTATATAAATAAATCCAAAGTCAATACAAGGCTTTGTCAGGGGAGCTTTTTGTGCCAAGAAGTTTTCAACTGACAAGCGGACATCCTTTGAGGTTAGAAGCAAAACGATTCCAAAAAGAATGAAAAGGTTTCTTCACATTAAGGGTGGTTAATCAGTAGAATTCTCTACCAAAGGAGGAGGTGACAGAGGATTTGATAGATAACTTTAAAAAGGGACTGGATATTTTTAAATAAAAAGGGCATTCAGGGATATCCGAGATAATTAGAGAGGGAGTATTGATCCAGGGAGGAGTCCTATCGCCAGTATCTGGGGTCAGGAAGGAATTTTTTTTTCTTCCCCTTTTGAGACGATTGGCAAAGTTTCACTGGGGGTGGTTTCTGTTTACCTTCCTCTGGATCAATTAACAATTAACAATGAATCTGCATATTGCAGATCAGAGGAGATCTAATATTTTTTTAACCTCAATTATTATGTAACTATGTAACTATATATAATTCTTCTATTCTTTGACTGGCTGAGTCATTATTCAATCAGAGATGGGCTGCTATCTAAATATACTGTAATTTGATTGGCTATAAATTAATCCATATGGAATGTAACATACATATCATTCTACACCAAATTAAATATTGTCAAGTTATTTGCTTTACATTTTTGCTAGCAAATATAACAGAATAATAGAGACATTATTATTATATTATTATAGTTTATTTATAACGCGCCAACATATTTTCAGTAAGTAAAGGTTTATTATAATCAAGCTCTGCATAGATTGCCTGGAGCATTTTCCTGTCAAAACATAATTAACATAATCTTCACGGTCTGGTTAGAGAAATAAAATAAATGAAAAGAAGACTTATTTATGAAATAAAACACTTTCAGTAGAAACAAAATGTGTATTCACACATATTTTTTGCATCGTATATGTTGTTTAAAGAGCAAGTTCCATCTAAACTAAAGCATTGAGGTACACAACCCCCTTCACCACGACAAGATCGCGATCCAGAAAGGGAATAAATAGTTGTTTACCAAAACTTTAGCAGTAAAATTAAACTAAAACATGTGCAAGGCAGTTTTCTTTTGGCTTTCTTATTTTTCTCACCAATTTCCCAATACTTCCCAGCATGTCTGGAAGAAATAAAAAACAAGAAGCTAAGGAAATGACATACTTGTTATAGTACAAAGAATTAGCTGCACGACGAAAAATAATACAGCACTGAGGTCTGTACAACACATGGGCCAAAAAAGAGATGCCATTCACTTTCAACATACAAGAAAATGAACAGTACAAGAGTCGGAGCAAGAGCCAAGCAAAGTGCAATTGAGTTCTATCCTGTGAGTTACTTTCATGTTCTGTGTTCTTCAGCAGCAACTTTATCTAATATATAGAGATTTTCCACTATAATACTTGTCAGATGAGTAACTCCAGCGAGATGCGTGCTGTGCAGGCGTTACTCGCATACTGATAGAGGGGAAACATGGGGAGGGAGAGAGAGGGAGGAAGAGAGAGAGGAGAGGAAGCGAGGGGGAGGGAGAGAGGCAGAGAGCACAAAGAGCACAGAAAGAGGACACAGAGAGAGACAGAGGGCATAGAGAGACGACAGATAGAGAGTGCACACTCAAAGAGAGGGTGCACACACAGAGAGAGGGCGCAATGAGAGAGAAGGAGCACTGAGAGAGAGGGCCCAAAGAGAGAGAGAGACAGCGCACAGAGAGAAAGTCAGCGCACAGAGAGACAGAAGGCTCACAGAAAGAGAGAGAGAAGGTGCATGGGAGGGTGCACAGAGAGACAGCACAGAGAGAGACAGAATAGACAATTGAACATAACATATGATACCATAATTTATGACAGGCAAGTTGCTAGTGTAGTAATAAAGTACTAAAATGTTTAAACTACATAAGAGCAAGAGCAACCTGTGATTACATGAAACTTTCCTTTGCTGAATACCCAAAAACGTTCAGTATTTCTAATTTCTTTCTTATAATACAGTATTTGAATTGCACTCTGGGGAAGTGGGAGGGGACATGCAAATAAATCCACACTTTTTAATCCAGTAGCCATTTTAATTACAATGGCTATTGAATAAAATAATGCTACATACTCTGCGCTTATTTGTCCCTGCCAAGTTTTCCAATATTTTATTTCATGAGGTTCTGAGCAGGAAATAAGTGTAGTAAGTTTAGAAATGCAAATGTATACACAAATGTAGTATTTTAATCACTGATCTCTGGATGGCGGAGGGCATATCTCACTCTTTTGTCCACCATAAGCTAAATTCATTTGTTGTTTCGTATTAAGAAAATTTGGGATATTATATTTGGAAACACTGACAGACAAATTAATATTATTATATAATAATATAATAATATTATAATATAATAATATGTCTTCATGAAAATAAGAACTTGTGATTTGCTCTCTTCTGTTGGGCAAGAGTAGGAATCTGAAATATAATTTAACAAATGTACAGTATGTACAATGTTTATATCCTTTACTTCTAATTTCCACCTCTCCCCTACCTACCAAAATCCACTTTCCTATTATTTTTGTTTTTATAGATCACCTCTATACTCGCACCCCCAATACTGTTCTTATTATGCTTTGTATGACTATGAAATAGAACATTTTTGTTTGTTTTAATATTGTGTCTATAGACTCCTTTACTTCGGTATTCTCATTCCTATATACTTGTCTTTTTTGTCATGTATATAAACACCACAAATCTTGTTCTTGCTTAATGTATTATCTTTTATCTGTCCAAACCAGTACCCATCATCCTACTTGCAAACGTGACAATATCATACTACCTAAGGGTAAAAATGGCATTCACACATCAACCTTGACCTTTGACACATGTTAAAAACAACATGTTACTCTGTAATTACTAAACCCCACAGGCAACAATCCTAAGGCATGCAGAGGTGAGGTCAGCAGTTTTACCTTTTTTCACACTAATTTCACAAAAGTTGTTGGCATTAACAGTACACCCTTTCACAAGACAGACAATATGTTTTGCCCTTTAAATAACCACATTATTTTATGTAGCATCACACAAATCCACAACTGTTTAGGCAGCATGTTTCAGCCCAATATACCCCAAAAATTATAATTTAAAACATGTTTCCACAATTAACAAATGCAAAACTGAGTTACCTATATATCTCTTCTTTCACTTCTATTGTGAATGCTTGTTTATATCAAACATTCCTATTTATGAGCATCCAGAGACCACTGGAAAGACAGAAAATTGCCATTGGAGCCCTTGTCACTCTATGTGATAGCTTATTTATTTATTATTATTTTTATACTTCCTTTGTAACTCTCCACCATATTCTGTAGAGATATACATTGGTGAAGTATAATGCAAAATACATTGCAAAAGAATAAAGGGCCGCATCTTTGAGCTTAAAATCTAAGGTACATAGTGCTTTTTTTACAAAGCATCTTACAATATTGAAAACTCTCAAACTTGCAATCTGAAGGGCTTGGGTGTGATATAGGAGGGTGATAGATGAAAGATGGCAGTGTGAAGGCAATAAGTTCAAGTGGAGGTGTCTGTGTTGTGCTGTAGATTGTGGGTGTGAGTGATATTATGCTGGAGTGTACAGTTGTGCATATTAAGGGTGACGGTGAAACGCATCTTTAAACATTTTTTTAAGGTTTTGAGGCAGGAAGATAGTCTAGTGGAGTGAGGCAAGGAGTGTCATAGAGTAGGGGCAGCACAAGAAAAGTTATGAAGAAGGAAGTGAGAGGAGGAGACAAGAGAGGAGGAAAAAAGGACCACAGAAGCAAAGAGGGCGGTTGGGGTAGTATTTTGAGATAAGGGCAGAGATATAAGAGTGTGCAGTGATGTTGAGGACTTTAGATGTTAGGGTCATGATTTTAAATGTTATTCTAGACACTATAGGAAGCCAGTGGAGTGATTGACAGGACAGAGGGGAGCTGCAGACATTGAGTATGGTAGATGAGTCTAGCGGTGAGTCTATCGGAGGCGCTCATTGTGGATTGGAGTGGAGACAGATGGGTGATGGGGAGGCCAGCAAGGAGCGAATTGCAGTAGTCAAGGTGAGATATATTGAGAAAATGGATTAAACTTTTAGTTGTCATGTGTAAGATAGTGGTGTATTTTAAAGATATTTTTTTAGGTGAAAATGACAAGATTTGATTGATTGATAAGTTGGCAGGGTCCAATTGAACCTCAAGACAACGGGCCTGAGAGGTGGGAGTGATGATGGAATTGTCAAAAGTGAGATCAATTTTAGGAGTGTAAGCTATAGTAAGGGCGGGAAGATTAGGAGCTCAGTCTTTGACGTGTTAAGTTTTAGTTGACAGGTGGACATCCAGGAGGATATGCCTGAGAGGAAGTTGGCAACTCATGCTAGAAGAGAGGGGACTAGATCTGGTACTGAGAGGTAGATTTGAGTGTCATCTGCATATACTGTAGATGATACTGAAATTCAAAATATTGTATTATGGTACCAAAGGAGGATATATAGATGGAGTTGAGGAGGGGGCTAGGAATAAACCATGGGGTATGCCAACAGTCAGAGGACGAGGAGAAGAAGAGGTGCTAGATTTTCTATATAAAGTGTGAACCATGAAAGAGCTGTGTCACAAATGCCAAGAGAGTGGATAATTTGGATTAGAAGATGGTGGTCAACTGTATCAAAGGCAGCAGAGAGATCCAGGAGAATTAGAATAGAAAAGTGACCTTTTGACTTGGTGGTGAGCAAGTCATTAGTGACTTTGAGCTGTCTCTGTGGAATGTTGGGACCAGATGCCGAAGATCAGGAAGGGAGTTGGAAGAAATAAATTGGATAAGGCGGTTGTAGACAAATCACCCAAGATGTTTTGAAGCCAGGGAAAGTAGAGAGATAGGGTTATGCAGAACATGTGTCAAATGAGAGTTTCTTAAGAACAGGTGCAATTTTGGCCTTTTTTAAAGATGATGGAACCTTGCAAGTATTTAGAGAGGGCTTTAGTTGAGCTGGGTAAGTGTGGTAGAGAGGAGAGGGATTAGCTGTGATGGAATAGGATCAACTGGACAGGTTGCAAGGTGAGATATTGAAAGTAGACTAGATACTTCAATGTAAAGGAGTCCATAGTGGATGTGGGATTGGGAAATGGTAATGGTCACGTTAAAAGAAGAGTTAGTTTGAGATATTATCAATTTTATTTTTAGTGGCTGGCAATGTCTTCAGCTGTGAGACAGGAAGGAGTAGGAGATGGGGTGGGCAGAGGAGAGTATTAAATCTAGTAAACATCCCCATGTCTATATTTTTTTTAAGTGTGTTTCAGTTGAGGTCTCCAGCACACTAATAAGGCTTTATGATTAAGTCTAAAGTTGTTATTATTAATAACAAAGGTTATCACCAACCTGAAAGCCCGTTCTGATCAATGTGTTGTTTTGCAATGCAAGGTTTTTCATACATGTGCTTTCAACACAAAATATACCCGGAGTACTGAATGGATTTGAAAACTTGCCTTTATCAGGGTATAGATAATGACTAAGGGCCTCATTCTATTAACGGCCGTAGGAGATGCAGGGCCGCGCCGGAGGAAAGCCTTTGATCTAAAACGGCCGCAAGAGTTTCGGCCGCAAGAAAATCCTGGTTGCTATTCTATTGCTCCGGGAACCCTCTCTGCAAGGCTAAAAGCGAGCCGCAGCTTACTTGCAGGAAAAAGGTCCCGCTAGCACCAATTAAGCACATTATAAAGCAGAAATAAAGGCATCCTGCACTCTGAGGAGACTATAAAGTGATTGTAGGTGTTAGCAAAAATAGCACAACATTCCCCTATACTCAAATCCGTCAAAATTTTTTTTTTATATATGTCAAATATCCATGTAAAAAGTCCAGAGGGCTTGGAGCACCTCAGACCCAGCCACGCTGCAGCCGGAAAATAAACAGTTAATGTTAACTCGGATTTGGGCTGATGTGCAAGCTTGAGAGGGGGTTACTATTAATCCTCATGTCCCCCAATATGATCCATAGCATTTACAGAGCTTTACAGTGCTGTCTTGAATTTATTTTTGACTTTAAAGATTTCTGAGCTTACGGCCGGTTGCAAGATATACGGCCGGCCGTAAGAGGAGATCCTTGCAGGGCCGTTTAATAGAATTGCAAGATAACGGAACCCCCGCAAGGAATCGCAGCCTTGCAGCCGTTTTACGGCCGATAATAGAATGAGGCTCTAAGTGCCCTATCCGGAGGAATGCTCTTGACCCGTTGGTTCATTCTCATTAACATATTTTGGTATACATACATGACAGGAGAAACCACTTATGCATCTGTGAGGTCTAATGCACTATTTCCATGTTGTGATCTTTCATTCCCACCAAAAGCCTCACTTTAATAAGAGTTTAAGGTTTGATATAAGGTACTGTGTGCAAAATAATTGTCTCCCATTTAAAAACATGTTTGAAACAATACAAAATTCTTTGATGTCACCAGTATAAAAGAAAAGAAAAGCACTTACATTTACTCATTTTGTAACTATAGCTTTTGTAAAATGCCAGGACCATCCCCTGATAGTGTCTGATTTGTGTGTATCATTCTAAATTAGGCAATCTATTCAAAGTGTGGAAGCTGCATGCCTTGCACCCAGATCTTCTACAAAGTCTCAGTATACATTTAAACCATTTGTTGGCTACACCGCAAAAAAATGATAGTTTACTGTGTAAGAGAGTATTTTGTGCAGCGAAGGAAAACGTGATTAGGTAGTTGCTGGATAAAATGGATTCTGTACTATACAAGAGAGACACACTTTTCAACTACAGATAACAGGATTGGGACTACATGGAACTGCCTGATACCCATTAATGTTCTAGACTGAATAAATAATGTATTTATTGGGGGGAATAACATGTCTCAAACTCTGAGAAACCTAAATCAGAGCTTGCCTGAAGAAGCTCTTAACATAGTTTCAAAACTTAATTGGAAAATAATTAAAAATGTTTGCAGTAATTATCCATACAAATTTAAATTAGTGATGAAAGTGACTTCTTGCTACTAAGACATTTGGTTTCTTCCATTATTATTAATATAATTAAGCATACTACTAGTAATAATAATAATGTTATTTTTATACCTACATCGTTGTAGATATTTATTACATTAGAAATACATTGCATAGTTTGACAGTGTATTTAAGTAAAACAGATAATTGAAAAATTGAAAAAAGAGTTTGATGGACTGGGATATGTTATGTGAATGTAAAACCTGTATGCACACTGTGTGAGACACACATGCTCTTTTGCTCACAATGGGACAGGGCCAGAATGGTTGAGTTTTCTACAATTGATCTAAAGATTTCCAATACTCAAAGATGAAACCCACACATTAGTACGACAATCAGCTGAGCTAGTGGAAGTGTGATAGAGCTGCAAGATGCATATATCACTTGGAAAAGCTGATGTTGTTTCTCCAAGTGTGTGAGAAAAAGATTATTTTATAGCAAACTGTGATATACTGTATATATATATATATATATATATATATATATATATAAATATATATATATATACAGTATATATATATATATATATATATATATATATATATATATATAGTAAATAAATAGTACATCCGTGTTCACATTTGAATGTCTAAAACAAGTTTAAAAATCTGCTTCCCGATCACAATTCCGAGAAAAACAGTTATTACGCTGCATTCTGGGAAGCAGAGTTGGGACATGCAAATGTGCCCACAAATGCCTCGCTCTTCAATCCATAGCCATTATCAAACATGGCTTCCTTTAAGCTTATGCATGCTGTATTACTCAGCTTTAATGAAAAGCCAAGGTTATATTAAACACAAGCTGAGTATCCAATCCATGTACAGTTGTTTCAAGCTTATTGGCTATCATCAGCATGGAGTGGGATCTCAGCCTGTGTTGTGGACCTTATGAGTAGGTAGTTCACCACAGCAATCATTTATAACATGGTGGGCAAAAGAGTGATAGAAGATAAATATATATATATATATATATATATATACACTCTTTCTAACATATTACATGTTTAGAGTGACAGTCAGTTTTGCAGCAGCAGTTTATAGCTGCTTGGACTCTGGAATAGAAATATAAATTGTAATTTGTGTAAGACATGGCAGACAGCAATTAGCCTCTTTTTACAATTAATTTCATGCGGTAAAACACATACACAGGCTAAAAATAAAAAAAAACAATATGAGCAGTACAAAATTGTTCAATCAGATTCAATCAAATGTATTCTTATTTTCTTATTTTCACAATAATTATCCACCTTTTTTTTCCTAATGATTTTTTTCTCCTTCTTTCCTTCTGCAACACAAAATGATGAGTACCAGGAAACAGTAATTGTGTGGTTATGTGGTGACATCATGATATACATGTTCATAGGCAGATACTACTGTTGTCATACTTTATTTAGACACATAACAATTCATTACAATCTTTAATTCAGATGATTTATTATTTATAGGCAAGCCCACTTCATGGCTCCAATCAGAACTACAACTAGTGTTTTGGCCAAGCCAGAGCACACACACACATATCAATGGATAGGTTATCTGTGATGAATATACA
Organism: Discoglossus pictus; assembly: GCA_027410445.1. Lineage (NCBI taxonomy): Eukaryota > Metazoa > Chordata > Amphibia > Anura > Alytidae > Discoglossus > Discoglossus pictus. Next base: position 34,443,319 of record CM050167.1, read on the forward strand.
AGCACATACTAACATTGTTGTCATAAGGGAATGTCGGCAGACTGCCAACGATAAGATCCATAGCACGATGGCCCAGCAACATATCTCTGTAGCATGGAGTCTGATTGACTGCACCAGGCAGCCATGCTTGAAAACATCTATCTCAAATAGAACAGGGATAATACAAATTCACAAGCCACTGACCTGCTTTGAGTACACAGCTGTTCATAAAACATCTAGGGCAGGGATTTATCCGACTGTACCAGTGTATCCAGTGACATAGACACTGAAAAAGAAAAGCAGCACATTATTATAATACTGTTTATTAATTTTTTTGTAGAGTACCATCAGATTCAAAAATGAAAGGGGTACAATAAATAAATGGACATTCGAAGACTAGAGTTGATAAGACTAGACAGCTCATTTGTACATACACATTGGTATGGGTGGATCTAGGAGAACGGTGCTCCTGTGACATTTTACAATCTAATAGGTGCTTTGGGGTTGAAGAGACATTATGTGAGGGTGCTGCTTAAAAGATGATATCATCATGTGACAGAGGTAGAGGTTTGAAAGGACCAGAATAGATAACCTTTTTGAATTTATTAGGATAGAGGCATGGCCGATTTACCCATAAGGCCAAGTAGGCAGCCAAAAAGTAGGCTTAAAAAAAATTCAATGTCGCAGTTCATAGACTGGCTACCAGGGGGTAACCACCTAGAACAAGAGAGTCACAACAGGAAAAGGAACTTACACGTGCAGAATATGCAATAATGGGTCCTTGCATGCCTTGCGTACTCACTCGCAGGGGCTCTTACACATTACTGCCTAGGGGCTCCAAAAAGGTTGATACAGCCCTGGGTAAAGGCATTAAAAAGGAGCACATTAAAGGCTACAGGAAAATTATTGATTTTCAATGTATGTTTTCTTATCAAGAGAAAGGTCTCAATTATAGTGAAAGTAAAAGTTATTTATACTGATATTTATCACTTTTTACGTTGATTTAGTAATTCAGTAGTCATTTAACTGTTAAATTTACAATTGCTTGTATACAGAAATAATCTGAATAATTGAGTATTTTAGCCCAAATATTGATTGCCAAATATTGAATTAACACTAATGTATAGTTTTAAATTTGCTTTGTGTTGGAAATAGTGACATTTGTATAAACAGATGATTGTTTCACATATAGATAAATATTAGTCCTATGTTTGTTGCATATGTCTGTCGTGTCACCTTCAAATATGTTTTAGGAATGTTCGTAAAGCAAGAAAAACAGGATCTGCTGATTTATCTGGACTTTTTTAATTGAGGGAGAGCAAATGTTACTAGAAACAAAAGTCACCAAATGAGCTTGTTTTTCTAAGATGTTAATTCAGTCTTCATATGTTTTTAACTTTATTATCAGAGGAATATTCCTAAAATGGAAAAAATGCTCCAGAATTATTGCATGCCTTTGCTTTTCAAAACTTTAACAGACATAATTCCTAGAGTAGATATAGATGAAAGGTTGCACTACTAGAGACATATCAGACAAGCAAAATAAATCAGAGAATGTATTTGCCAATGCAGACTCATATTTTCAATATACTGTAGTGGGTCCAGTGCTTTGCACCTTCACTAGTTCTACCCTGGACTCTAAGGCCTCCATGAAAATAGTAACAGTTACAGAGCGATTCAATTGATCAGTTACCTGGCCGAAAGCGAAACCATAAACCATGCACCCATAAGTAGCATTTCAGAGCATGATCGTGATCAATCAAGCAAGGCCGTAACTACTGATTTAGAAACGGCCAATATTAAATCAGACCGTCATCATGACGTCAGTAAAACATGGAGGTTAAACCATAATCAATTAGCGCTTAGAAGTCCGATATGCGATCAGACTCGCAATGTACATATAAAAATGAATGAAAACTGTTCTAGTCAGTGGGGGTGGCCTGATATGTATTAACTCCTTGATTACCGAGATTGATATAAAATGGAAATAAAGCGTAAAAAAAAATATTTTCTATTGCAAGCTTGAGACTGTTATGTTATGAATTCTGTCTTTCTTTGCTTTCCCCGTCTTTTAAAGTGCATTATTGATTTTTTATTTGCTTTTACAGTGCTCCGAACATATATTTACAATCCTTGCAAGTCCTATCTGGTACTCGTAGATTTTCTTCTACATTTGACATTTACGGGTTTGAAGGCAATTGCGGGCTTGAGGAATTGTAGCAATTGAATAGCGATTTGCGATTGTAACATTTACAGGCTTGAAAGATTAAAGTCTTAGATGGGTTGGAGTTATGATTTTGACAACAGCAGGGATTGTCAGCCTGTAACCCTCAAATTGTTTGCTGGTAGCTAAAAGACCAATTGAATTGCAAATTATTTTACGGGCTCCATTACAGGCTCTTGTTACTACAATTTGCTCAATTAAATAGAGGCCCAGGATTTCTCTCTGCATAACCGAAGTGGAACAATCAGAAAGTGGCTGATAAACTCAGATGTGGTGAAACAGAGAAATTAAATACAAAGAGATATTAAAAAACTAGCGTGTTGGTGACCCTTGTAGGACCGAGTTGCTCACCACTGCTTTAGATATTTGGCTTGGTACTAGGTTAAATTTATACTACCATAACTTAGGATCCATGCTATTTATCTAATTGTAATGTGTTTTTGCAAACACCTGTTTGAAAAGATTGTATAGTATCCATTGCATTTCAATAGAGAAATAGAAATTAAGGGGACTACGATATTTATATGACAAATACATATTAAATGACCACTAAAGGGGTGATAAGGGTCATCATTGAGACTATCAAATATATCAAATTATTTTAATAACGTTCAGAAAGAAAATATGTTTCAGAGAATATTCTACAAGATTTTTCAAGGCTTGAAGTTGGACGGAGATTAATTTGGAGTGTGAATGTATTTCTTAACAGAAATGGAAGTTGATAAGTGGAACAGCTTTCCTGCACAAGTGGTATAGAAACTAACAGTAAAGGAATTCAAGCATACATTGGATAAGCAAAAATGAGTCCTTTCCTGTTATGGTGATCAGCCGCTAGATGGTGCTGCCGATATTCCAGTGCCATATCATGTCATGGTTTAGGTACTGTTAGGGTGATAGTTAGAGTGAGGGTTAGGGTTAGTTTGAGGGTTCGGCTGCCATTCTAAGCTTAGAACTTCTCTAACAAATCGGCAGCGCTGCAAAATATTGGCAGCGACATCTAGCGGTTGGTTGCCGCACTGCAGCGGCGGACCTGTCCCGTAACTATAACAGGAAAGATCTGCATATTGTTATCCTAAATATTAATGGGCAGGCTAGTTTGTCATTAAAGTGGAGGCATTGGGGAAATTCACTAAGTTATCTCAGGGAATGCAATGGCAATATTTCCCACTGTGAAGCAAATTGCAATCCCTACAAAGCTTAGTTACTCTCCCTCTTTGTCACTTTGATTATAGATCACTCAAATAATATCATAATTACCCACAACTCAAAAAAAATAAATAGATATGGGTTTTGTTTATGTTATAACTTCCAAAAATCAGCAACCTATGGACAGAAATACATATTGTTTCATATTCACCTTGGCTAGCTTGACCTGTAAACTAACTGGATTTTTGTTTCTATACTGGGAGTATTGTATATTTGTACAATAAAGTAAAAGAACGTAAAAGGCAAGTCTGTATCACTGGAATGCATTTGATTTTGGATCAAATTATTTAAGTGCAAACTTCCATCTAGCATTGTGTTTTTTTGTTACTTTAACCATAAGAAAAGTGTAATTAATACGTTAGTTATATGGGCTACAATGTGCTTCACTATTCTTTAAAGTGCCCAATTGTCTATTGGTAAAATGTAAACTTCACATTGCGCCCTTCTCATTCCCTGTGATAGCTTAGTGGATCTCCACCATTGTGAAATCAAAATCTGAGTAGATAAAAGTAAGTATCGGGGGGTTGTTAAACATCTGATTACAAGAGGCAAAACTGTCAGTTTTGTAAAATGAGCTTTTATGCAGAAAATGTCCTATCACATAAAGTTCCCTTTCCAGAATATTTGCACTGATAATAAAAATGATATTAGGACTATTTTGTTGACAGCCTGACACAATAGGAAAATAGGGTGCAGCTGTGCATGTAAACATTTGTCATTAACAGATAGACTTCATTGTTATGTTAAATACTTGAAATAAATTGAAGTTAATTGAAAATAATTAGTAAAAGTGCTATAAAAAGAAAGGAGGTAGGATTGGTAGTTGTAGCCACCTCCTATTGGATTAGAATACAAGAGCTGCAGGGTTACTCAGTGTGGTATGTAGAGGGTTTATAATATGTTTATGTGTATAGTGACTTTTTTGTGGTATATGGGTTAAATAGTACCTTTGTAAGTTAAACAATCAATCTAAATGGCACTATAGTAGTTGTAAACTTTGTTTTCTTTAAAGCTACTGCAATGTGCCACAAGTTTTCTGAAACAAACTGTTAAATGTGATGTTTTATCCCCTTTAATATGGATTTCAGGCCTGTGTAACAGCCTCTAAAGGATTAAAATTATTGCTACTCAGTAGTGTTAATATGCATGCCATCTATATCGGTGGAAACTGTGTTAAAGGATTAAGAGAATTGTGTATCTTAACCTAACAAAGGGTGTTTTAAATGCTATACCATCCGTGTGTATCTACTGTTTGCTAGCTTATGTTGACGGAGAGCTCTAAAGTGTGTGATATATAATTAGTGTCCTGTTTTTATGCTATGCCTCCTTGTGGCCTGTAAGTGCTTAGGGTTTTTGGGTAAGGTTTACTTGGGTTTTAAGGGGTTAGGGCCAGCAAGGGGTGCAGGAGGTTGGGGGTAGGATTAGGGGGTTAGCTTTAGGACTGGGAAGAGGCTTCCAGTGCACATGTGCTAGCATAAAACAGGAAAGGTCCATATATAATTTATATTGTGCCGTGAACTGGTATTAGTGTGTAGTCTGGGTGGGAATATGGGATGCTTCTGAATGTTTCATTTGTTTGTGGCTAATGCAGGGTGCCCCTTCCATTGATATCTTAACATCCAAGGAGTACCAAAACCCTTTAGCTTTCAATCTTGAAAGGTGCTTTGGAAATGAGCACAATGTGCATTTGATCTTCAACTCAAACAGCGCCCTCCATTACTTTGCACTTGTGTTAATATTATAGTTTATTTGTAAGGTGCCAACCTACTCTGTTAACATTGTTTTTACCTTGTAATTAACCCCTGAATAGCACTATGGAATATGTTGGCATGTAACAAATAAATGATAAGGTGTGTATTAAAGCTGTAATGGCACCTTGTGCATAATTGCATATAATGTTCTTATTCAACTGTGAATATAGAAATGTAACCCTTCAATATGTTGGGGACCTGGCTTGGAAATGCCTGCTGTATATCTGGAGCATGTTCAGCAGTAAGGAAGACTAACAAAGTAACTTGGGGGGGGGGGACCCTGACACTGCCATTAAACAAGTCCATAGCTCCTGAGTGGCATCCTTCAGTGAGCTCACAGCAGGCCTCTAACAGGGCTTCAATGACCTTGAAATAAGACACACAAAGCTGTCTCTAGCCATGTAAATGTATTTAACCTCTGCTACCCCAGCATCCTGTTACTGCCATATGTATATATGATTGCACTTTATGTCGGTATAAAACTCAGCTGTAATGTCCTGACTCGTGTATATTATCTGGGTTCTGACACTGCTTTTTGTGAGGTGTTTTCCTACAACAATTGCCTGTGGCCTTGAAATTTTAAGGGGTAGGGCATAACCATCAGGGCCGGGCCTAGGCGCCCTTGCAGAGCTGTCCTTGGAGGGGATTGCGTGAGGTGATGGGGTGTGTCCCAATCATAATAATGGAGCCTGAGCTGCACAGTGTATAGCTGAGGGAAGCCACTCCTCTCCTCAGTCTGACAGCAGCAGCTTTGAGACACACTTCATCCATCACAACCTCCACAGCAATGTATGTATTCTATATATAGCTCTGCCTCCATGTTACAGGGCTGTGTGTGCATAATATTCACTGACTACTCTGTGCCTGTGCTTTGTCTCTAAGCAGCTTATGTAAGGAACCCATTGCGTGTGCTGTATGAATGGCTCTGCATTGCATTGAACTTGTTGTTTAGCTCAGTACCAACTCTGTCCTGTGTGACCCTGAGTCTCTGGCAGCCATCCTGCATAGCTGAGCTGCTGCACGTTATCTTGTAATAGGATGCAGGGTTACCAGTCTCATGAATGGCTTCCTATGTAGAATGTAGTTTGCTCTAAATTAGAGTGCCATATATAGTAATCTGAGTAGATTAAGGTCAACTGTCTGCTAGGGAAGTGGTTACCCCCTATGAAAAAGTACATGAATAGTGATTTTAAGAGTTGCACATACATTAATGGGTTAATAGTTTGGGTCTTATTGTTCTGTCTTTATACTATGTAAACTGTTCTATGCCCCTCAGGTTTATATGTATAGTGTGTGTGCAATTTTACAGCCCCCCCTCCCCAAAAGGAGTGATTTATATGTATTTCTATAAAAACTGTCATTATGTAGATTGTTACTAGGGTAACAGTCTAATTTATACTGTAAAATCCCAGCTTCTAGGCCTTTCTTGTCGTTAGTACATAATCTGGAGTCCTGCCAAGCTCCACGCCTGCAGTATATGGTCAGCACATGCCGGATTGTGCAAGTTTCATGACTTCTGCAGTCGTAATATAACAAGAAATCAGATCAGGGTTAGTCTTATTGCCAGGAGCCTGGTATTGCTATATGTAAAATGTCTCTAACTATTGAGCATAAAATGTCTCTGATCTTGGCCTACCGGCAGACACTCTATATGGTACACACCCCCTGCATGTAGTCGTGTAATGGCTTCTAGCTTTCTAGTCGCACTTGTACAGTCATGTTGACATATGGTGATTGCTTTCTAGATGCTCATGCCAATGTGTATCCTTATGTAACTGCTTCTGTGATAAGATTAGCAAGTAACCGTCCAAATGCTTGTGCAGAAGATGTTGCTAGGGCTCAATGCTGCCTTTGAGATCACAGGAAATAGTTTCAGCCCACAGGCTCGTGAGGTTTCTGTGCATATTGAGTCAGTTGGGAATTTTTGTAGGTGGAAATACGTGCAGAAAAGCATGTATATCTAGAGACGGGTACTACAAGACTCCTGTGAATGTAGCGTATATAAAAGGCTATAAAAACGTAGGCTGTATGTGGGTTTATCATGTTTGTAAACAATATTTTTCTACTTGTGTTAAGCAGTCCTTTTTGTCTGCAACGTTTGCCGAGCCACCGACTGAGGATAAGCGCAATCAATGGCCAATGTGACAGCTTGGGGGAAGAAATAGATGAGGGTTATAAATATTTGCCATAAAAGATTCTCCATATGAAATCTGACATTATCTTTAATTTCGTTTCTTATTTAAAAGAAGAAAAAAAAGGGGGTTAACATTCAGCTGCTACCCAGTCAAATCAAATATTTTGTATTCTATATGTTCATATAGATCTCCTATTTGTATGTGTCCATAACTAAATCAAACTTTAAAAAGGTGCTCTCCTTTTGAACAATAAAATACGTTATGATGAGAGGAGATGCAGGCACTATGGTATACAGTTCCTGTATGTCGTGGTCTGTAGTCATGTAATGACTTCTAGGTTTATAGTCCCCCTTTGAACGGTAATATTGGAATCCCCTGACAAAAGGATATAGATATGGAAGAAAAATCCTCTACTTGCTAGAATTTTAAAATTGCCACTTTTTATTTACAGTCAACCATGGCTTCAGTACAAGAGAAACTGATCACATCTGTAACCCAGGACAAGACTTGTCTTCCAACGAGCAAGATAACCATTGTGGGGGTTGGCCAAGTTGGTATGGCATGTGCCACTAGCGTCCTGCTGAAGGTATGATGAAATTATATATATATATATTTTTTTTTAAATGTATTTTCAAGGGATAACAGGGGAATAACAAATCTGGGATGATGCAAACATGTTAGTAGTTCTCTATTCAAAGAATTTTAATACTTTCAAACTCCATAGTAATTGCCAGCAGCTATCCCAATAAACATGGGGATTCTTAAACACTAGTTTGATTGGTGACTAGCCTATTATTATTATTATTATCCCAAATACCAATAACATACATAATTGTCCTGTAATGCAGCTAGGGGAGACTGCTACATAAGTAATTACTTGTACTGTTGTATCTATGCACTGCTGTGTTTAAAACATTACCCCTAATCAACAGGAACTGTGTGATGAACTTGCTCTTGTTGATATTTTGGAAGACAAACTCAGGGGTGAAATGTTGGACCTGCAGCATGGGAGCCTGTTCCTTAAAACGCGCACCATTGTGGCAAACAAAGGTATGAAGCATTCATGATCTGAGTAATGGGCTGAACTCATAGCGGACTGAGGCTACATGGCTGCTTGCTCAAAGTACTCCAAGCTCTAGTTGGCTTCCTGATTTAAACGCACTCAAACGTGGTTCAAAGAGCCACTGGCTTCTTGAAACATTAATCAATCTAATTCAACATTTTTCTTAATCCCTTATTAAAATAAAAGGGATAACACTACTTAATCATTTTTAGGCTTTAGATTTTTTTCCACTGTGTGTACAGTCACTCTGAAGTACCTAGCTGATAGTGTGACCTCCATCTTAAGACTTAATGTGCATATTAATGAGAAACACAGGCCCTCACAAGCTTTGTCCATGTATATCACATGTTTACCATTAGTGATATTGTCTCCAGCAGTGTCAATTGGAAAAAGTGGGCAGTAATCCTGAGTAATTGGTATTACCACTATTTTAGCATATCAATACAGTAAAATGTTAAAATGGAATATTAAATCAACAATTTGTTTTAAGACTTCAGTGGTTCTTAATATTGGACTCTAAACTTCCTTTTTTTTTTTTTTTTTTGGCTAAAGGTGGGGGAACTAAACTTTATCAATTAAGTTGGTAGGGGTTGCACTCTAGGAGCTCCTAGAATCAATTAGTGACATTTATCTGCCAGGAATAGAATATAGTGTTTGTGTATTTCAAATTTCCAGAATTAACTCCACATTGTCTCTACAGATTATTCTGTAACTGCAAATTCTAGAATCGTAGTGGTCACTGGTGGTGTGCGTCAGCAGGAAGGAGAGAGTCGTCTGAACTTGGTTCAGAGGAATGTGAATGTCTTCAAGGGTGTTATTCCTCAGATTGTGAAGTACAGCCCTAACTGCATTATCATTGTGGTTTCCAATCCAGGTGAGAAGCTATCAATGTTCGACTATTGACTACCAAATTTTAGATCAGTAAAATCTACAAACAATGATTTTCTAAATGTTCAGTTACTACCTTGTAGTACAATAGTCTACCAGAATTGGATGCATTATAAGGATTAAGTGAGCAGGAAACAAGCTTACAGAAGGCATCCTATATTGCAACTCTTGGTTAGAATTATGGCATCTGTTAAATAGTATATATGTATAAAATAAAAATAAAAAATCTCTCCCCAGTGGACATCTTGAGCTATGTTACCTGGAAGCTGAGTGGCCTTCCCCAGCACCGTGTCATTGGCAGTGGATGCAATCTGGATTCTGCAAGGTTCCGCCAATTAATTGCTGAGAAACTTGGAATCCACCCTTCAAGCTGCCACGGATATGTTTTGGGAGAGCATGGTGACACTAGTGGTACGAAAACCTAGCTATTCTATAGCTAACTTTTATTTCTGTATAGAAATGATTTTAACTTAACAATATTTACTTTATAAAAAAATGTCCTTGTCAATTTCTAGTGCCTGTCTGGAGTGGTGTCAATGTTGCTGGTGTTGGTCTTCAATCTCTCTATCCTGAAATTGGTACTCCCCAGGGATGTGCAGAGTGGAAAGATATTCACAAGCAAGTAGTTGACAGGTAATGTTGTAGAATTTTACTCAGGGGGGAATAACCTGGCCTGATCTGAAAGCTGGATGATTACAACAGCTCTTTAAACATTACACTAATATTTTCTGCAATAAACAGAGTGGACTGGCTATGAAGCCTATAATTTGAATTGGATATGAAATCAAAACCTCTCTTCCTGGCTTTCAGAAGCTACTCTTGCATATGCATGAATTTTTTAGATGCAGATTAGAAACTGAAAACTATATGGGTTTTGTTTTTTTCTCTCCCACATTTTGTCCAGAACTTCTACATCCTATACTGAAAATGTAATTCTAAATAAATCTTTTTATTTTTTAGTGCTTATGAAGTGATCAGACTTAAGGGATACACAAACTGGGCTATTGGTTTCAGCGTGGCTGATCTTTGTGAATCCATAGTTAAAGATCTGAGTAGAATCCATCCAGTGTCCACCATGGTGAAGGTAAGAACTCGAACTGATGTTCAGTTTCATGGCTCTTGGTTTTGTTTAATTTAGAAATGTCATTCACTTATTTGCTTGCATGCTGTGAACTAGCCCTAGACTTAAAGTAATGCTCTGTAACTGACTTCAGTTGGCATCAATTCTACATGATTCCTCAAAAGGGTTGCATTACTTAACCTATTGACATCCATTAAGTAAAATAGAATGACTTAGGTGGATAAAGAGTATTACATTGAGAAGCTGTGCCAGGGGAGGTCTGTATGTCTACTTGTACATCTAGAGGTCTAAGCTTCTGTGGACAGAAAAGGGAGGGGGCTGCAGAACTAACTGTTGGCCACCACTGAATTAACATAATTGGCATGTAAACCTAAAACAAATACTCCTGTATGGAAGAAATAACTTCCTTGAAACCATTTTACCCTGGTTTCAGATTATATATATATATATATATATATATATATATATATATATATATATATATATATATATATATATATATATATATATATAATTTTTTTATTTTTTCAGCTTTGTTAAATATGCTTAGTGATCTCCCAAATCCCTGCCTGAACTAATGCCACTGATCTGTCATGTTATATTTACTTCTGCTGGAAACAGTCACTAGTTTAATGATCTTAACATACATCAACACCTTTTGGGAGTCATTTATATATTAGAGTTGCTTCCAACAACGTCCTGCAAAAAAATCCTCGAACCATACTGTAAGCATTACCAGGGATAAGTTTTCTCTAACTCCTACCACTTATGGCTATTGCCCATTTAATATAAATATGGATAGGTGGACTGACACCTTACAGGCTAAGTCTAGCATGGTTCTCAAAGGTAGTCTTTTGATAATGATCCTTCAAATGTACAATAAAGTTGTATCAAGGGCCCATTATAGTGTTTTTTTTTTTTAATCTGTCTTCCCTGCTCCTGTTCTTTTTAGGGGAGTTCATACTGTCACTGAGTTGACAGGAATAAAGCTGAATCTACTTGCTCACAGCTTCTAATAAGGCTGATATTGACTGTTACTGCCAATTTTTAAACAGCTTCTTGTACTAGCTGTTAAAACTTATTTTGTTTTCCTTAGGGCATGTATGGTATTGAGAATGAGGTGTTCCTGAGTCTTCCCTGTGTCCTGAATTCAAAGGGTCTGGTCAGTGTCATTAACCAGAAACTGAAGGATGATGAAGTCTCTCAGCTGCAGAAGAGTGCAGATACTTTGTGGAGCATCCAGAAGGACCTCAAGGACTTGTAACACATTTACATTCTGAAACGTTGCTTTAGTGTCTGACCTAGTGGTCACCTTATATTGTATAATGGTTTCTAGAATAATAGTTATCAGAATAAACTCTGTACTAACTAACTTGCTGCCTTTTTTATTTATCTAGCATAAATGACTTGGGCATCCACACAATCATCATGTCTTCTACTCAATGTAGCATTTAAGATTGTTTCTCACATTACCAATTTGCAGGGGGGGGGGGGGGGGGGGAGTTACTAATCTTCACCTTAAAATCATCTAGCAAATTATGACCTAGTTTAAGAGAACAAGTTTATAAACCATGTAATTTAACCTTATCGCTCATTAAAAGGGACATAAATAGATTTTCAATCAAGCTGTTAAATTTTTTTTTTTTTTTCTCTAACAAAATATGATGACATGTGTTATTGGCAACTACCCAACCAGACATGCCTCTGAGCATGCATGACTCATTGGCAGATGCATGACTCCTACTGCTATATTGCTGCATATGGTTAAAAGGGAGAAGCCCCCAAAGGCTGTCCTAGGAACTTTTTTTTTTTTTTTTTTTTATTAAAAAAAAAAAAAAAAAAAAACTCCAAGATTATGAAACTGCCTTTCAGATACAGCAAAACAAATGCTTTCAATGTCCCTTTAAGCCATGTGCCATTTTGAAGGTGGTTTTTAATAGAGGAATCCATTCTCTCTCATCATTCTCAGAGCTGGACTGAGTTTTTTTTATTAGTAGGAGGAATCTGACTGATCAATTATAAGCACACAAGTTAAGAATTTGAAATGTATCTAGGGATATGGAAGTTTCAGGTGTACTGATGTACAAATATGCTGGAGATCATAATTTGGCCCCAGGTCTCTATTGACAACCTCACTAATAGGGTTATCTTACTGTAAATGTGAAAAACAAAACTTTTTTACCAGCAATGCAGTTTGACACCCAGTGAAAAACCTTAAACCCCCCCCCCCTCCCCCTTTTCAGTTTGCACATCTTTCTTTTCTCACTTTTTTTTTTTTTTTTTTTTTAAACCATTTGCCATTATAACAGAGGGTTTGGGGGGGGGGTGAAGAAGCCCAAAGAGACCTGTATAATATCTTCTGGTAAGTGTGTGTGTCTGTGTGTGTGTATATATATATATATATATATATATATATATATATATATATATATATATATATATATATAAATTTATTTAGCATTGCATGGTGCATACAACTTAGGTGATGAGCACCAAAGGCACTCCTTGCCCGAGAGGTGAGCAGTTAAGCCACTAAAACGCACAGCACTTGTCTGACTTATTAAATTGTCATTTGCCCAATTGAATATGGCTCTATATAAGCAAATAGCTTTTTTTTTTTTTTTTTTTTTTTTTTTTTCCTTAAACAAGTTCTGACTTACTGAAGACCTTGCTTTTGCATTAAAATTCAATAACTAAATACTGGAAAAAAATGTGCTTATATAGAGCCATATAAAAAGTTAGGAAAAATATCAAGTTAAAAGCTGAAACGCAAAAATCAAACTACGCAAACACATCACAGTACGGGAACAGCCAGGACGTCTGGAAGTGAAGTGGAATGCAAACTTAAGTCTTCAAGCGTTTCGGCACTCAAATCAACTGAGCAAGAAAAAAATGGTGGCCCATGAAAACGAGGCTACTCGACCCTGAACTGCGCAGCACACCTCCAACCGTGTACCACTTTCACACAGGAACGTATGAGGTACAACACACGCTACTACAATGGACGCCAAATACTTGCAAACCATGTAGCACATACACAAACAATGCTACCATACACTCCGGACTTGCACATCACAACATTATGCATCTACAGTAGCTCTTTACACAAATAATTTGCCTTTGCACACTTCTAATGCACAGTTGGGACATTCATAAAAATAAAAAAAATCTACACAGGCCAGCAACAGTCCAACTGGGCATTATATGCTGCAGTAAAATGAAAAAAGATTGTTGGCTCTTCAGCCTATTGATTGATGGATATATTAGTTACAATTAGGGAAACTATATTAATCCATTAACAAATTGGTTAGGGTTTACAAAAATAGACTTGTGAGTGCAGAGGCTGCTCAGGGGAGCAAAAGTACAGTCGAAGAGGCTCTCAATGAGCACCAAAGGCGCTCATTGCAAGCCATGCAATGAGCACCCAATGTGCTAAGTGTGAGGCTCGCAATGAGTGCCGAAGGTCCTCACAGTACAAAAACCTTAACATTGTGTGGCAAACCGCATTGCCATGGCTTAAAATCTTATGGAGTCATTTTTTGACTGGCACATCGTGTGTGTGTGTGTATATATATATATATATATATATATATATATATATATATATATATATATATATTGCACTAAGTATAACTCACGTTTAAGATCCTCAATGAGGTATATAAATAGTGCATAGGAGGGAGGTATTGCAATCCAAATACCACAAGCACTTTGATGTGGAGATGATAAATAATCCTTCACCAAGTAAATCCGAAAACAAGGCTGGATGACCTTGAATAAGTATCACTTGGAGATAGGTCTGGTTTGGGAGACTTCAGTCATGTGCTCGAGTGATGTGTGCCAATGTGATACTAATAATGTATTCTATATTTTCACACCACTATGAGATGTATTTAAGTGGTGGTATAAACTAGAACTACAAAAACATGGTGAAGTATACCCAATGCAGTAAAAGGTACATTTCCATAAATACAAAAGATAACTTAGTAAAAGCTCACTAATAAGCATAAAAAACAAAACATATAAACATATATATCAAACCAGTTTCAACCCTAATTTGGGTCTTTCTCAATGATCAAAACAAGAAAAAAATGATTCCCAGTATCAAAAGTGACTCATGTAAACATAGATTTCATTTATTCGATTTCTTGGAGCAACATGCACGTATTTCAACAATTCAAAAAGTATTTCAACATGTTTTTAGGAGATATTTACTGTGATGTCGTTCAAATTGTACTGAATTATGTGGCCCTTTAATGAACTGCAGTCTTGCAGTGAGAGAGCCTGACAGTGAAAAGCTAATTTAGACATGCTTTGTTTGAGGCCTGCAGCTTTAGAAAGGCTAAGAAGAAAAACTGGGGAAAGTTTGCTTAAAGTAAAATACAGAAACTTTGGAGTTCTTGATGTTGCAAGATAAAAGTGGCTGCATGCAGATGAAAACATGTCCTTACCGGTTTGCATTTCTGCCTCTGTACAAGCATTCAGAGGACTATCATCTCTCAGCGCAGTTTCCTTCATCTTGGTGACAGCAAAACAGTCAAATTAAAGAGCTTCCCATCTCTGGAGGATCTGTGCCTTCTCTGTAAAGAGGGCAATGCTTGTGTCACCCTGACATCCTGTCTGTCCCTTCTGATGATGATGACATAGTCTATTAGATGCCAGTGCTTGGAGCGTGGATGCATCTACAAAGTCCTGTCACAAGTAGTGAGACGGAAGATCATGTTGGTGATCAGAAAGCCATGTGCTGCACATACTTTCAAGAGTAGCTGGTCATTGCTGTTACACTTGCCTACTCCATTTCTTGCGATGACAACTTCCCAGGCTGTGGCATCGCATCCGACTCTTGTGTTTAGATCACCAAGCAGAATCAGATGGTCTGTGTGGTGCACTGACAATAGCAGGGCATCTAATTAGTTGTAGAATTGCTCCTTCACATCCTCAGGATTGTTCATTGTGGGAATGTATAGTTTGGCTTGCAGCTTGTCTTCCATTTTGAAGCGGGAGCTACATTGTCATGAGTAAGTGAATCACACCCTTAAGGAGGCTACAAGTTTTTGAACACATTCCATGTGCCAGTGATAATTGGTGTGACTTTAAGTTTTGTTATGTGGAATTCCCGCCAGCCGCAATATGCTGGATGCGGTAAGGTGAAGCGGGCAATGTTTGGGTCATCTTTTCTAGCCCCATCCTCATTCTACGGAAGTGAGCAGTACAATACTGAATAAGGCTGTCCAGTTACTCAGGGTAACACTGAGCTAAACTGCTGCTTCAGTCAGTGAGGAACAACCATTAACTCGGAGCCACCTGTGTTTATGTTCTCGGCTACAACTCCCAGTGTAATCCCACCTGTTGCTTTGTTACTTGCACATTGCCACGGGACTTGATAAGGCTTTGAGAATAGCATGTGAGTTGGATTAAAGCGAGGCAGAGTTGCATGATGTGACCCTCACTATCTCTTCCCTGTTCCCATCTGTATCTGATGGCAGGACAGAAGTCGAGACGTCTTGAGATGGGGCAGGGCACAGTGGATGACCAGGACACTCCACAACGCTTCCGAACCATTGAACCAATGAGGTTTCCTCCACGCAGAGGGATAAAGTCTTAGCATGCATACATAGACAGGCTCTAACTTACAGAGGGTCTCCGACTTGACGACTATCCTCCCCTGGTTTAGCCCACCAGTAGAAGCGGATTTTGGTGTATGGATCCTGTCGCACGCTAACATAAGCCACATACTTTACAAAACTCCCTTTCCCCAGGAGGTCTAGCTGCACCTGATCAGACATTACTTACTCCAGGAGTTTGAGTGTGTGAGTCTTTTTTAGGGACTCTAAATTAAAGTCAGAAAATAGAGTTCACACTATGGGACTTGTTCCCATATTCTTAATCCAACATACATCCCATTGTCCAAAACAATAAATCACATCCATTATTAATATACAAGTGTTATGAGAAAGTCACCATTAGTAGTGTAATAATTACATGTAAACATTATAGATAAAGAGCACTTTTGAAGCTAATGGTAACATGCAAGTCACAATGAATGGATAAATAACCATCAGTTCCAGGCTGAAATATTCTCAAATTAAAATATAACTTTTATTAACAAAAAATAAAAGAAGAGACCATAAGCAAAAACATAACATCCAAAGTTTAAAATTATTTACAAATAACCCCTACTGATGTAATACATACTGACTATTATAAAAGAAAGTATATACTTGCCTATAAATCCATGCCAATATACTGTAAATGTCACAATAGGTAGTAATGCACCTCATGAGAGAAAATGGGTATATAAATAAACTATATCCCTACGCTGTGGTAGCAGAGTTTGGACTAGGACCCACTACTTGCTTTCTGACTAATACAAGTAGGTGACTAGCTATACTATCTTAAATGGTTACAATCCTATATGTATACCTCTAGTCCTATCCGGATTCATAATCAATCACTGGCTCCTACGCCTATTATGTTATTAATTTGTCACATACTTCACAAACTTGAACTTTTTTCTAAAATACAGTGGCTATAGAAATGGCACTGGTTATGCGCCTTCTGGTGGTAGGAATGCAGTATGGCAATTTACACACATATGCCTCTGCTTAAAGGGGCATTGTAATGCACAAACAAGAGAAGACAATTGATTTAAACATGTATCAATAATAAAATTCATATATGAGTTATTAAACTTACTTTTGAAGATCAAAGTAATAATCTCAAGTGGTCATGTTGATCTCCACTCCTAAAAGGTCATCAAAGGTCGGGGAAGGTTCTGGTTCAAAGGGAAATCTCTCCGAACAATCTTATTAGTTAGAAGCTAACTTCAATATAGATGACCATTTAAACTGGCTTCCAAGCAGAACTCTTTGTTAAGGGAAAGTACTTTAACACAATAGGTCTCCAGCCACTAAATAGAATTGTTGATATAACTTTGTGCCTGAAAATTCAGCAATGCCTGTTAGATGAAATCACTAAATCTGATATTTGAAACTAAGTTTAATACTAAAATATTGTTTTTTTTATCACTGAACTGGTCCTTTAATAAAATAATCTGAGCTATAATTTGACATCTTTATAATAAAGAATTGAGCTGGTAAATAGGGATGGGTAAGAGAGGTAGAACACCCAACTACTGCTCTAAGAGGGGTGTACATATGTCCACTGATCGTTCAAAGAATTTTGAATCCCATCATTTATTTTAATTTTCTGTAAATGCATTTATCTATGTATTTGTAATTACATATATACCTGTAATAGAGGTTTGATGGAGCAAAGTAAACTCTACACTTTTGCAAAAAGTTCCTCACTACACCTCACCAGTTGGAGCAGACAGTAGACTTTGGGTAGCCATTCAGTAGCCACAAACAAAACCTGGAAATCCCAGGACCAGGAAAAGAATATAGGTGGTCCCCGCGTTACAGACTAGATACATCCTTGAGAACGTCTTTAGGTCTGATTTGTATGTAACTCGGATCCCTGATGAATAATAATAGCAATAACAAAACTATAATGGCTCATATGTGGTAATAATAATACAGTATAATAATATATAACAATGATAACACCCTTGTAGTGTAATAATAAGTTAGAGAAACTATTGCTCCCTCTTTTAATTCAAACAGAACATAAAAATTAACTCATACAAAAAGCATTGGGAGCCCTTCTTAAGTACGGGTTGTCTGTAAGTTGGGTCGTTTGTAACCCAGGGACCACCAATATAGTGCTACCACTTATGTCCTAACCAAGAAGACTCTCTATATTGAGCAGGGTACTGAATATTTACAGGGAAAATACAATGATGAAATTAGACATTGACAAAGTTACCGTATTGGTCCGAATATAAGCCGCACATTTTTTTACGATTTTTGAGCTTGCGAGTTACCGGTGCGGATTATATTCGCGACCGTAAAAAAAATCATTGCAGATTTGTGAACTTTGCTTGTTACGTGTGCGGCTTTTATTCGCGAACGCAAACCTACTGCCGATTTGCGCGATTGCGAGTTAAGGGTGCCAATTTTCGTGCTTGAGACTGCGGTATTGAATAGCGATTTACGGTTTTAGTGATTCGAACATCCTGTAAAGCCTGTAACCTGCAAAAAAAGCTACAGTGCTAATTAGAAAGCCTGTTTCTTGCAATGGCTGATCACTTTGAGAGGCTTTTTCTCTCCAATTTTACGGGTGCGGCTTATATTTGAGTACTATCTTTTTTCTATTTTTTCCCCTTGAACTTTACGGGTGCGGCTTATATGCGGGTGCGGCTTATATTCAGACCAATACGGTAGTACAACAATGGTGGCATTTGAGACACAATCACATGGTAACATAGGGCTCCATCCCAATCTGACATGTAGCAGCGAGAAATGTTTTCCTCATAACTGCAGGGAGTTATGCCATTGCTGCTCTCCTAAAACTGCCTATAAATGTAGGTGACTCACATCTAGGCTTATCTCCGGTTGGTATCTAGCCCTAACGTGTGCAAGGAGCCTTCTCGCAGGAGACTCTGAGCCTGAAGCTCAGTAGTCTCCCTAGCAGTACTGCAGAGTGGTACCCACTAGTTAACGTTATATGGAAGTGAGATGGGTTACGAATGCATCCTGTAGAAGGCATCATAACCCACCTAGCAAAAAATATTTGCATTAAAAAAAAATTTGCAGAAAAGAAAAAAATGTGCTGGGGTGATGTTGACACCGCCAGCAACTAAGATTTGCATATTGGATAACTCTATACTCAGATATCCAATATGCAGCACATGCACATTCTGATTGGCTAAAGGAAAGGAAAGTGTCGGACATCATGTGACTTCCCATAGTAGGGCAGACTACAGGTCCTAACTGAGCATGTCTGCACAATCCCCAGGCAAAAAAGAAACATTGTATAAGTTATGCTAATTATCCCTGGTAATTTCAGAAGGTGTCAACATTGAGAGAAAACTCTTTGCAAATGCAAGAAATTCAGCAAACTTCAGGGTAACGCTTTAACTGTTTACTTTGGAATTTTTTCAAGCAAACATTTTTTTTTCAGACACTATAAATTCTCCTCTATCAGATGCATTAATAACCCAGCTCACTTGACTATACCTTTAACACACTATCTAGCCCTAACTAGCCCATGAGGACCCCCATGCTTAGGGTTAATGATACTATGGTGGCCCATTGAGGACCCCCATTGTATGGAACCAATTTTAGGTGGCACAAAGGTGCTTTAAGGTCCTCCGTGGCAAGGGTTAATTTTATATGCCACAGAGTTTCTTTAAGGACCTCTGTGGCTAAAAGGTTAATGATAGACTTTAGATGCTACACAAGTCCATTTGGGACCCCCATGGTGGGGGTTAATTTTAGATGCCACAGAGTTTATGATCTCTGTGGCACAGGGGTTGATATTAGGTGCCATGGAGGTGGGGATTAATATTTAGCTACCATAGAAGTCCTTTAAGGACCTCCATGACAGAGGGTTACGTTTTAGGTGCCATGGGGGTCTGTACGGACCCCCACAGTTATATATATATATAAATATATATATATATATATATATATATATATACACATATTGCGTGGGCAGGGGGAATCTGCAGGTTTCCCCAGATTTATAGAGGGTATTGGGGGGAATCCTGAGGATCCCCAGGATCACTATAGATAGGGGTATTGTGGGGGTCCTGGGAGTTTCCGGGAACATTTTAGATGGCGAGTGTGGAGGGGCTCATGGGGTGGCACTATTAACCCTGTAATTGATTTAGATATGAGTAATTATCAAGCCTCATATACAACACAATTAAGGTGTTCGGTTGATTAAAGTAACAGATTTGTTGCTTGTTTGCTTTTTCTCATTTTCAATGCCTCTATGGGTGGGTGAGAACACACGTTGGACTTATGAGCACTCAGAATTTTGAATGGGATATGCTTGGGGGAGATTTTAATGGGGCAACTACATGTGGATTGCACTGTTTGGGCTAACAGCATTCAATGGGCAGTTCTTGTAGGGCTGTTTTTTCTGCGTTTTGGTTGGTAGTGATTTATGCGTCAACTTAAATCGTAAATCAGAAAATTGGAGGCATGGAATTGAGCCCACAATCAGTAGTTTGAAGCTAAGATTAAGATCACTAGATCAGAAGGCAAATATAAAATAATGTCTCAGAGCTGTTGCATGATGTCTGACTGGTTAGTAGCTGTTTGGCTGCATCTCTATAAAAGAGGCCCTAATACTGAACTCCCCCATTGTTTACATGTAGCTGAAGCATTGTGTCAACTCCACAGCGGGTCGCCTAGATCTGCCTCTGCAAACAGTAACACCTCCAAAGGTCTTCATCAATATGGAAAGTAGATTAATATTTGTAGATAACAAGCTAAACTCAAAGGTAGAAATGTTATTTAGAAATTGATAATCCAACAGCAAATAAAAGAAAGCATCTTGTCTGATTAATAAAGCTGAGTGAAAAAAAACTAATGTAATTACTAAATATTGCTCTCTCAAAGTTCTGAAATATAAATAAAATGGGAATCAAAGAAAGTAAAAGAAAAGAAAACACATTTAGCCTATTCTATTAGCTACTTGCAAATGCCTTGAAGTCATAAATTTGGTTTTGGGTGTTTTTTTAAATAAATGTTTATATGAATTCTATTGACTTAAGAATTCATTAGTGCCAATAAGTAATATTTGCAGAACATGTAGCAATATTAAGAGTGTTTTTAAGTGTGTATAAATTTACGAATTTGGCAATAGAATAGGGCCCATAGTTGGTAACTAGTAACCAAAACTCCTGGAGTAAAATCCTGGAGTACCCAGGAACAGATATCACAAATTGCGAACAAAATGCTGTATTTAGATGTGCCACTTGTCTCAATACAAGTCTCTGTTACACTCAATAGTTTCAACCATCCTGTGTATTTGAAGCATTGTGTTAGTAGTGACTGTTGAGGTGGAAGTTGGATCAAAGTTTGATAGAATCGTTCCCCCAGGGGCCATTTATCCATAAGAGCCGACCTCCACTCTAGATATAGAAAATGAACAAGTTTGGTTTTCAAGTGTTGAAGCAATGGGATTTTTGGCTTTAGCCAGTCGTGTAGGATTGTTTTTGACACAAGGATAATAAAGCCTAAGAGACATTTAGTGTATTTGTTCACTGGGTGACTGGGCAGGATGATTTCTGAATGAAAGTGTGCCAAGTGGATACCTGTGGCTTTATTTATTATGTATTCTATACAGACTTTAAGAAATGGGCTAGCTGTAGAGATGCTACAACATTTCTTGCAATTTTGGGAGGTTATAAACTGAATCTTACTTCATATTGATGGTGTTACATAGATTGTGTGTATTAAACTCAGAAAAACATCTTGGAAATAAGCTGATGATGCATTTTTCATGTACTTTTGATGGACATCTTGGCAGGGCCGGATTTACATCTCCTGCACCCCAAGGATCATCCCTCAACCTTCCTAGCCACTGCGCCAGCTAAATTACTTTGAAATTGCAAAAAACAATGTCACTTTGTTTTGTAATCCTGCTTCATTGCACAATAATAATCTTTTTAATTTGGACCAGTTGTTTCACGTGCCTTATTTCCTCAACAACGGAAAAAGAGGATTTAAAAAATATGAATCTACGTATGCCCATGCCCCATTTGCGCCTATCCCACCTTCCCCCTCAGTGCTCTTCTTAAATACTCCCCTCCTCTACCTTGACTGAGAGAGATGAGGAGTAATTAATTTCATAAATGCAATGGGCATATGGAGCTTGCTATATTGCTATATCTTTAAATATATTTAGAAATATGCAGGGCCTTTAATGTCTATGATTGTCTTGACCAATAGAAATCAGAGTAAAACAGTCTCCAGGAAAAGAACAAAATGCTTAATGGAGTTCAAGATATACGTTTTAAACCTTACATATGTTTACAAAGAAAAGAAATAGCAAACGACAGCGCTGAAACTTGTCTTTTATTGACAAACATAAAAATTGCCAAGAGCATCATCAATATATGACTTTTAACAAGACAAAGTCTCTGATACAGAGTTGTTCAGTTGCCGGCTCATGAGAGGATCACTATAGAGGCTGGATGACAATGTAAAGAGCTAATGTTTTCCAGTGTCCTTTACAAATGTTGAAGAGAATTAATAAAGGAAAACGCAAGACACACATAACTAGTTACATGGGGAACCCTGCACGACAAAGGACAAGACAGACATTCTGACACATGAGGAAGTGACGACCCTGCTCCCGAGAGCTTACAGTGTAAAGGAGATGGGGAGGTGACACAAGAGGGTGAGAGTCTGATTATGATCCAGTCAGCAGGTAGGACACACTGGAAGAGGTGGCTGTATGTCCAGGTAGGGTCTTTCCAATGTTTAATACCATTTTTGGATTTCTCTCCACATAGAATAATAGCAAGTTAGGAGTTGTGAGGTTGTGTTCCTCCTCCAGGACAGTGTTTGTTACTTGGGCAGTTTCTTTACACATATATACTGCAGAGTCTCTCAGTGATAGTTGCTTTACACATTTATACTGCAGAGTCTCTCAGTGATAGTTGCTTTACACATTTATACTGCAGAGTCATTTCTCAGTGATTGTATATTAGAAACACACTGTCTCCAAATTCTTCTTACTCAGCGTTGATCATGCCAGTAATAATTGTCTATTTGAATAGAGAAGAGAAGTAGCTGCTAGAAGAACTCATGGATAGCTCCTATTGTTCTCAAATGTTTTGATGCTTCATTCAATATCAAAGAATGCAGGGAATATTCCTGGAAATCTAAATTCAGTTCCATTTGATTTACAATTCATGCAAGTCTTGGGTTGGCTTTCTGTATGTAGAGAAATGAAATAAAGTTAAAGAACAATGTAGTTTAAAAAAAATGTGGCAATCCTTAGTGTTAAGTGCTTACACAGAAGGGCTAATGGAAATTTAAATATACAAAGTCCCTCCCTCCTGAGAAAGCAGCTACAGAAACAAGACAATGACTGCTACCCCCCCCCCCCCCCCCCCCCCGTAAAGAATAATTGCATATGACAGGTAATAAATCAAAAGAAAGGCTGTGCCCATGTCTATTTCTTCAAAATATAGGGTTAATTTAGGGCTACAGTATACTTTTAAGATATTGACTTGAAGTGCCTTCAGTCCCCTACATCTTTTTCGTAATTGTGCTTTGTTATGTCATCCATTGTAACATATGATACTTTTATATCCATATACCAATGTATACAAATAGACCATGGGGGTTAGTGTTCAGGGTTGGTTATTTATTTCCTGGGGAAGTTGATATTCACTAAGGCATCTTTTACTTAATTGCTCACAAGAGATTATACACTGAAAAAAATGCCTGTCATGCCAATTAAAGTGCAAGTTTGGTCATTGCCATTAAAGGGCAGGATGGTCTTACACAGAAAAAAAAATCTGTACACGCAAATAAACTGAAGAAAAATTAAATACTCACCTTGCAAGTCCTATGTCTTTACAGAGGGAATTATTCCTCATTTATATTTGTAGATTTGGTGGCATTGTAAAGATGTAGTATTTTCCAGTGTTCAATACAAATGCAGAACATTGTAAGTGGTACAATAAACACATGAGACTAATAACTAGTTACATGGGGACCCTGCACGACAAAGGACAAGACAGACATTCTGACACATGAGGAAGTGACGACCCTGCTCCCGAGAGCTTACAGTGTAAAGGAGATGGGAAGTGGCACAAGAGGGTGAGGGAGAAGAACTTGTGGATATCTCCAAATGTTCTTAGATATTTTGCTCTTATCATTTCAATGCTTCATTCAATGTCAGAGACTACAGAGAATAATCCAGGAAACTGAATTCAGTTTCATTTGGGTTTTATATTTATTGCGAGTCTTGAGGTGCAGTTCTGTAGAGAAGAAAAACAGTGGAGTTTTATAACATAGTGTCTGATCTGTCATGGAGACAACTGAATTAGTAATGTTATATTTTTCAGCTGATTCCCTAATATAGTAACTAATCAAATATGTCACTCACTTGTGAACTTCTGGGTTTTAAAGAACATTATAATCTACAACCTCTGAAATCTCATAAAGCAGATAAGCAGTAGCGCGACTAAGTCAATGGCTGATCCAGGGAATAATAATTGCATATGAAAAATAATTAATTAAAGGCTATATTATATATATATATATAAATAGTTTGAGCATTACCAAAGCCAATTACTTCAAGAGTGTAATGTAAATATGGAGCTACAATGTGTCGCTAAGGTTTTGTACATTAGACATATTGACTTGCAGATCTTCTGTACCTACTTCTGTATAGCAACTGTGCTTTGTGACATCATCTATTGTGACAGATGATGCTTTTATAGACATATATAGAGGTACACAGGAGACTTTGGGTAAATGTTCCTGGTTGTTATTATTATTATTATCTTTATTTATATCGCACCAACATATTCCGTAGCGCTGTACAGGGGTTTAGTACATGCCAAAAAACAAACAACACCTTATAAAGAATGGAGGGCCCATGTTTTTGAGCATATCATCAAATGTGCATAGTGCTTGTTTCCAAGACATGGACACACGATTGAAAACTCGCAAACTTACAATGTTGATGCTTTGTTTCCTGAGGAAGTTACACAACTCTTGATACGCACCAATACAACACTCCTCACATAATTACTCAAGCATATTATATATATATATATATATATATATATATATATATATTATTATATTATATATATATATATATATATATATATATATATATATATATATATATATTATATTATATAATATAATATAATATATAATTATATATTGAGTAATTGTATCAACACTCACACATTCATTAACACAGTGGTTCCCAAATCAGTCAAGGACTACCAACAGGTCAGAATTTGTGGATTTCCCTGTCATGTGCTGATATGTTAACTAACAATTTAATTATTTCATTAATCAATGATTGAAACATCTGTGCTTTAAGTGGGTATATCTACAAAACATGACCTGTTGCTTGTCCCTGAAGACCGGTTGGGGAACCACTGCATTAACATGACAATAATGACTATAATGAGGATGGTTCTGAAATATACATATTGCAGGGCTGCATGCCAGTTATATGGGAGCTTTGGCTGCCTTAACATATTATACACACACTGAGTTCACACATATATAAACTAAAATTCTATACTCACCTCCTCTTAGTCATATCTCCTCACAGGTGGAATTGTTCATTATTTACTGTATATTTGTACCATGCTAACATTTTCTGCAGAAAAATGCAAGGGATATATATAAGTAAATACTTGGGATTCATATTATACCAATTTAAATAAACATACAGTAATAGTAAGTTTGAAGAATTAACTTCAGAGTCCACATTTGTTATGCTTCTAAAATGAGAAAGTCATTATTAACATACCTTTTTGTCTATGCAATCTCAGTTCTCCAGGTACAAGGTAGAGTTTCCTCATTTAAGGGTATTATTGTTGTTTAGTCATTCAGTTGTGTCTGATTCTCTCACCAAGACCAGGTAGCACTCTGGCAGGAGCAGGCACATGGCTATTCAGGTATTCAGGTGTTCATCTGTTGATATCTGTGCTGTGAATGGCATTGCCTCCCAACTCTGCTCCTTATATAGGCCCTGAGCTCTGTGACATCATCTATTATGACACATCTCTGATGTAAGAAGGTGTTTGTGACCTGGAGGGCCCAGCTCAGCCTTGTGATATCTGCCATTACACAATTTATCATATAGTGCTCTGAAAATATCCCAATGTTCTCCAACATATTATGTACCAACAGAGGTTACTAAAGACAGAAAGAAGGACAAAAACATCCAAAACTTAAAATCCAGAATAAATTTGATCATAAAATATTATTAATTTAATACACAGCAATTTCCAGAACCTATACATGATCTCTATACATGTACACAATGTTTACTTGTTCATCTTTACTTATTTCCATTACCCAATGTTACCACTGCTTATTAGCATCTTCCTCCTCTCTGATACCCCTCACTATATAATTTTCCTCTAAAAACCCAAATAGTGAGATAGAGATATGAGAGGGAGTATAGACTATAGTTTATATAGAGTGGTATTGAGATTATTTGGGGAGCAATAGAAAGGAAAAATATTAAAGGTGTCTAATAAAAGCATGCAGACAGACAGGAAGTAGTGTGTGAAAGACAGGAAGTAAAAGAGAGTGCAGTATAGGCAGGTAGAATACCAGGAGCCGCTTTCAATTCGGGGCTCGCAACTCGATCACAGACAGCCAAATGTCTGCTTTTGAGTTGCATGCACCCGTTCGTCTCCAATTGAGATGCTATTCAATTGTCCAAGACCGCAAATTAGGGACCAATCGTGAAAATTGGAACACCATGCCATCAGAAGTAGCATTTCCGGGCTTGAATATGTTAGGAGAGCAAGCCCATAACTCCCGATGTAGAAACAGCCAATGGAAACAGAGATCGTCATCATGACCAACCTCCAAGACCATAACTCGTAAATGAAAGCTGTAGGACCTTGAAATCCAACCTCCATTCTTCGAAGTCCTACAGGACTTGGAAAAATGGAGGTTGGATTTCAAAGTCCTACGGCTTGGAGGTTGAAGCCCATAGGACTTCACATTGATTGCCAAGATCGATATAACAGAAAAATTGAACATGAAATAAAGTATTGGAGAATGTTGTGCTATTAATTCTAAGACCTAATATCACTTAATAAAAGTACAGTATTGCTTTTTTATTTGCTTTTAAAGTGCTTTAATTTGTCATTAAAACCTTTGCGATGACCTCCTTGGTACCATTAACTTGTGGTTAGATATTTGCCGTTTGCGGGCTTGACGGAGTGGTTAGCGAGGGGGAATTGTAGCAATTGAATAGCGATATGCGATTTTAGCCTTACGACAGTGAAAGATCAAAGGCTTGGAGGGCATTAACTTGCAATTTTTAAAATCAATATAAATCACAGCTGGTAGCCAGTAACTCAATCGGAGCCCGCAAGCCGACGCCAATTGAATAGCAAAATAACTTGCTGGCTCCCAAATCTCCTGAAAGCCTCAACTGAATGAGGCTCCAGGTGTCCAGTATTTTAGCAGAGTGCCCAATTCAGAACTTAAAGGACAACTGTAGTTTAGTAAAAACGTCACGTTTGTGATGTATGAAACAAAATAAAATCATGTGGTATGCAAAACAGGAGCATAAAAGCATTTTAGAGAAAATATTTAGATGACTGATGGTCTGGCACAGATTTACCATTAGGCACAATAGACAAGGGCCTTGGGGTGCCTGCCTGCAGGAGGCGAGGTGTTTTTTATACTTTAGAACATATTAAAATAGTCTTCGAACATACACTGTACTGTATACACAGCTTCTTGCAGGAAGTGCTATGCCTTGGTGTTGGGAATAAAAAAATCTCTCTGATTAACTGATTTGTGCTACTTATTACGTCATTTTGCTTCCCTTACAAAACATGCTGGTAGGTGTAGTCTCAACTACATGCAAACCATCAACAACCTGAACAATTCTCCTTGCATGGTTCTCAGGGTAGTGTTCTTGGAAATTCACAGAGCTAAGATTTGCCAAGTAAGACAGAGACACACAGTAAGTTCATGGAAAAGACACTGGTTTGTCTAGTATGTACCAATTAAACAGTATTAGCAGCTGTGTAAGTCATGGACATATTTTTTATACAATCTGAATTTTTGAGGATCCTGTTTATGAGTACAGGAATCAGGAGATTGTCAACTTGCCCAGGGTATAAATAACCAGCCCTGGACACTAACCAGACATCTTTTCTATATCTTGGTATATGGATATGAAAGCATCATGTGCCACAATGCATGACATCACAAAGCTCAATTACTAAAAAGGTGTAGGGTCTTAAGACAAGTCAATATCTTAAAGGGATACTGTAGCCCTACATTTATATTATACTCTTTTTAAAAAATAGGTTTGGGCACAGCCTTTAATTTAACACCTATCTGTTTATGAGAGCTTGGCGATGGGAGTGTGTGTTTGTAGTTATCAGGGGGGAAGGTGGAGGGAGAAGGGAACAGGCAGAAGTCGAGAGCATTTGTTTGATCCCTGGATAAGATTGAAATAGACAATACACCCCTTCCCTCTCACTGGCTCAGAAGCAGACTCCTTTCCTCAAAGGAAGGAGCCTCATCTCTCCAGAAATGTAAACATCCTCACACAACGTTAATGTAATTCAGCTATTTACTTGTTTATACTTTGAGCATGACCATGGACACCTAAAATTACACAGTCCCATACCTCTTTTGAGGGAACAGATTGCTTTCAAAAGAAAAGTATTTGCTCCCTCCAAACCTTCCAAATGTCCCTTCTTTAAAGGGATTGACCCATTTGGACAAACATTTTTTTCCCATGTCAACCTTTCTATCTCTGATTCCTTTTCAATTGCTTTCCACAATATTTCAGGAGAAAGAAATATTGCAAAAATGCTATCACAAAGGGTCCCAAAGTGGACCATTAGTGGCCAAAGAGCTACATTTAGCTAGTCTGCAAATGTCGTAGTATTACAAGAATTGTGTGACATATTTAATATATATTTTAAAAAATGCATAAAAAGTAAGAAAGAAGTAACTAAATATCAGATGTTATTGTTTATGACTGTAAGTTTGATTGATAAACAATTAATAAAAAAAATAATTAAACTTATATTTTAGAATGTAAGTGAGCGAGTTTTTAGCCTCGATAGGTGCTTTAGAGAAAGCACTATGTACATCTGATTGAAAGCTCAATAACAGGGCTCTCCATCATTTGCACTGTTTGAAATTGTTCTTGACTTGTACTTAACCCCTGTATAGCGCTACGGAATATGTTGGCTGGTTATAAATAAAGGATAATAAAATTATAATAATTATATATAAGTGAGGTGGGTTATGAATGCATCCAGTAGAATGCATCATAACCCACCTAGCAAAAATGTTTGCATGAAAAATGTGCTGGGGTTGATTTAGACACCCCCAGCAACTGCGATTTGCATAATGAATATCCTTTTTTTAAAGAGATATCCATTATGCAGCACATGTGCATACTGATTGGCATTTGAGCTAATCAGCAGGCAGCGGTGACTTCAGCCATAACCTCACCGCTGCTGCCGAACACCTCAGAGCATAGCTCTGAGGTTTCCGGAGGAGGGAGAAGGGAGAAGCAGGAGGGGGGCAGCGGCGGACCAATCAGCAGCGCAGGGCAGCGCACCAAGCAGCAGCACAGGGCCGCACGAGTGTCTGTGTTACAGTGTCTGTGTGTCTGTCTGCCTGCGGGTGTGTCTGTCTGAGTGTGTGTCTGTCTGTCTGAGTGTGTGTCTGCCTGCCTGTGTGCCTGCCTGAGTGAGTGTGTGCCTGCCTGAGTGCGTACCTGCCTGAGTGAGTGTATGCCTGCCTGAGTTTTAGTGCCTACCTGAGTGTGTGTCTGCCTGCCTGAGTGTGTGCCTGCCTGAGTGAGTGTGTGTCTGCCTGAGTACGTGCCTGCCTGAATGAGTGTGTGCCTGCCTGAGTGCGTGCCTGCCTGCATGTCTGAATGTGTGTGCCTGCCTGAGTGTGTGCCTGCCTGAGTGAGTGTGTGTCTGCCTGAGTACGTGCCTGCCTGAATGAGTGTGTGCCTGCCTGAGTGCGTGCCTGCCTGCATGTCTGAGTGTGTGCCTGCCTGTGTGTGCGTCTGCCTGAGTGTGTGCCTGCCTGAGTGCCTGCATGAGTGTGTGCCTGCCTGAGTGGGTGTGTGCCTGCCTGAGTGAGTACCTGGCTGAGTGAGTGTGTGCCTGCCTGAGTGCATGCCTGCCTGAGTGCATGCCTGCCTTAGTGAGTGCCTGCCTGAGTGTGTGCCTGTATCAGTGTGTGAATGAGTGTGTGCCTGCCTGAGTGCGTGCCTGCCTGCATGTCTGAGTGTGTGCCTGCCTGTGTGCCTGCATGAGTGTGTGCCTATCTGAGTGTGTGTCTGCCTGCCTGAGTGTGTGCCTGCCTGAGTGAGTGTGTGTCTGCCTGAGTACGTGCCTGCCTGAATGAGTGTGTGCCTGCCTGAGTGCGTGCCTGCCTGAGTTTGTGTGTGCCTGCCTGAGTGTGTGCCTGCCTGCATGTCTGAGTGTGTGCCTGCCTGTGTGTGCGTCTGCCTGAGTGTGTGCCTGCCTGAGTGCCTGCATGAATGTGTGCCTGCCTGAGTGGGTGTGTGCCTGCCTGAGTGAGTACCTGGCTGAGTGAGTGTGTGCCTGCCTGAGTGCGTGCCTGCCTGAGTGTATGCCTGCCTAAGTGAGTGCCTGCCTGAGTGTGTGCCTGTATCAGTGTGTGTGTGCCTGCCTGAGTATGTGCCTGCCTGCCTGAGTGAGTGCCTGCCTGAGTGAGTGTGTGCTGGGGCTGGGGGCAATTCACTGGGGTTGGGGGAGGTCACGGGGCAATTCTCTGGGGCTGGAGGGCAATTATCTGGGGTTGGGGGCAATTCTCTGGGGTTGGTGGAGGTCACGGGTAAATTCTCTGGGATTGGGCGGCTATTCTCTGGGGCTAGGGGGTAATTCTCTGGGACAGGGGCAATTCTCTGGGGCTGGGGGCAATTCTCTGGGGTTAGTGGAGGTCACAGGACTATTCTCTGGGTCTGGGGCAATTCTCTTGGGCTGGGGGTAATTCTCTGGTGTTGGGGCCAATTCTCTGGGGTTGGTGGTGGTCACTGGGCAATTCTCTGGGGTTGGGGGGCTATTCTCTGGGGTTGGGGTCAAATATCTGAGGCTGGTGGACAATTCTCTGGGGTTGGTGGAGGTCACAGGGCAATTCTCTGAGGCTGGGGGCAATTATCTGGGGCTGGGGGGGGGCATTCTCTGGGGTTAGGGGGCAATTTACTGGGGCTGGGGGAGGTCATGGGGACAATTATCTGGGGCTGGGGGGCAATTCACTGGTGTTGGGGGAGGTCATGGGGCAATTCTCTGGGGCTGAGGGGCAATTCTCTGGGTCTGGGGGCAATTCTCTGGGTCTGGGGGGCAATTCTCTGGGGCTGAGGGATGTCACAGGGCAATTATCTAGGGCTGTGGGGCAATTCTCTGGGGCTGGGGGGCAATTCTCTGGGGCTGAGGGTCAGTTCACTGGGGTTGGGGGAGGTGATAAGGCAATTCTCTGGGGTTGAGGGGGAATTCTCTGAGGCTGGGGGCAATTCTCTGGTACTGGGGGCTGTTTACTGAGGCTGGGGGAGGTGATGGGGCAATTCTCTGGGGCTGTGGGGCAATTCTCTGGGGCTGAGGTGAGTATCACCTGGGATGTAGATAAAACAATCAGTGAATGAAGGGACATAAATCTAAAGTAAAGGAAAGCATCTGACATCATGTGACTTCCCACAGTAGGGCAGACTTCAGGTGATAACTGAGCATGTCTGTACAATCCCCAGGCAAAAAAAGAAACATTGTATAAGATATGCTAATTTTCCCTGGGAATTTCTGGGGGTGTCAACATTGAGAGAAAACTCTTTGCAAAAGCAAGAAATTCAGCCAACTTCAGGCTAACGGTTTAACTGTTTACTTTGGAATTTTTTCATGCAAAATGTTTTTATGTTCTCCTTTATCAGATGCATTAATAACCCATCTCACTTATATATACCTTTAGGTAAGAAAGACCTTCAGCAACTCCCTAGTGGCCCACAGGACATTCAGCAATTTTCAACTGCACTTGGGAGAACCAATGTACTAGCAAATAGTGCATATGTTTTCAAAAATATATGTCCATCTTTGCCCATTGAGTATAGTAGGGAGTATGCAGTCGTTGTCAGTAAAGCATTTTCTATAGAGCTATTTACAAATTAAAATAACATAAAGTGGGTATAAATTGCAAATTGCAAATGTTAAGATAAGTAGAAATACAAGTACAGATACAATACAAATACAAGACAAATGGGCTAGCAGAAGGCTTGGGGCAACAGAGTTGGTGCAACATGGTTGCAGTTACTCAGAAGAGTGTACAATGTAGAAGGTAAGCGTGGGGCATGAGACAGGAGGGTGATATATGCAAGATGGAGCTGATCAGTAGACTGATGTAAGTGCAGATGACCATAGGTGTAAAAACTGGGGGAGGGGGGACAGACCCCCCCAGATTTTACAATTTGAGGGAAAGAAGAGGTAGAGCCCCCTGACTCCCTCATCTGCGTGTCAGATATTTCCCAAATGCTGTGTCTCTTCCTCTCCCCTCCCCTGTCTCTCTTGTGTGTGTCTCTCTGCTCCCAGTGATGATGTCCTCACAGGGAGCCTGCAAGGAACACCAGGGGCTGCGTGGGTGGGTGGGTGTGTATGTTCCTCGCTGTCATTCTCCCACCCCCTTAGTCTGTCTCTCCCCTCTGTCTGTCAAACCTCCTCTCTCTCCCCTCTGTTAATCCCCCCACTGATTCCCTCTCACCTTTGTAAGGCCCCCCTCCTGCTTCTTCCCCCTTCTGTCAGCCCCCTCCTGCTTCTTCCCCCTTCTGTCAGTCCCCCCTCCTGCTTCTCTTTATCCTCTGTCAGCACCCCTCCTGTTTCTCTCCTCCCTCTGTCAGTCCCCCTCCTGCTTCTTTCCCCCCTCTGTCAGTCCTCCCTCCTGATTCTCTCCCCTCTGTCAGTCCCTCTCCTGCTTCTCATCCCCTTCTGTCAGTCCCCCTCCTGCTTCTCTCCTCCATCTTTCAGCCCTCTCCTATTTCTCTCTCCTCTGACAGTCCCCCCTCCTGCTTTTCTTTCTCCTCTGTCAGTAACCCTCCTGCTTCTCTCCTCCCTCTGTCAGTCCCCCCTCCTCACTGAGCAGTGCAGGAGCACCTCTGATAATTTGCAGGGTTTCTCCTCTAGTGACCAGTCTGTAAACTGCAGTATTTATTTTTTTAAGCTAGGGACCATTTTTTTAAGTAGGAAATGAGGCAACCTTCACAGGTAATTGTGCCCCTAGGTGGCTGCCTAGTTGGTCTAATGAGAAATCAGGCCATGCATGTTGGAAGTCTTTCCTGGGGAGATGGAGAATTTCCTGGAGTTGGCTACCTCAACTATTCTTTTGTGTATTATGGCCAAAGGGGGGTCTGAGATAATTAGAAAACAGTGTCATAGACAGGCTAATTCGGCATTGTTTAATTAGGCTGTGAATTTTGTTGTTGCTAAGTTGGTTGATTAATTTGGTATGTATGTTTTACACATAATTTCTAGCCTGTAGATAAATAAGGATGCTTGCGTTTGTCACATTGAATTTATCCTTAAGGTGCTAAACGGCTACTGGCATATAGTTCATTATCCTGATTCTGTAGAACCTCCTCCTCAGTTTGACTCTGACTTCCTGCTACTTTCCTAATTTTCTATTTAAAGTCTTCCTGATCTCCTTTAAATGTTTTCTTTTTCCTTTCCAAAACATCTGTTTCATATTTTACAATACTATTTTTTATATCACTATCTATTTATTGGTAGTAAACATTATTAAAAGGTTTTAATTGTCCTCTAATTTTTTTTTAACCATAGAATTTTATTAGGCATTGGTACATCATAATACAGTATGCATAGATATATATCACACTTATGCAGGTAATATTTTTTGGAAGACATGTGCGATAGTATGACATGTGTTAAGCATGAAATTCCATGCATGTCGCATCATCAACAAGCAATATAAGGATAATATCAACCCATGCATTTCCGCCACCAAAACCTTTTTTTTTTTTAACACTTTATATTGGCAAAGCAATGTAATATTACAACCAAAAAGGTTTAAAGGGGGGGGGGGGGGGGTAAACAATAAAATTAAGACAATACAAATACAAACTGTTAGCTCTCAGGTACATCTCAAGCCTCCACCAGCAGCTCCTGTTCGTCTCCATCCACCATCTCCAGGGTTCTCCCACATAACTGGACCCACTCAGCTAGGAGTTTAAGTGTTTTAACAGATTGAGTGTCAAGGTTATCCAATATGTATCATATTTAATCCCATTTTATCCCACCGATATGCTATACTGTATGTCCGGGCAATCCAAGGTGACCATATCTCCATAAATTTTGAGATAGTGTCTTCTAATAAGTGAGTCAATCTCTCATTGATGAGAATACAATTAATTTTATTTAAAATCGCCGGTAGGCTAAGTGCGGATGACCTCCACTGTTGAGCAATATGGCTTTTTTTGGCTAACATTATCAATTGGAAGAGTTGGTTGTGATGGAAAGATAAATCGGGGACTGGGAGAACCAGAAGGCATACTCCAATATTTGCATCAATTTGGGAGCTAAACACCGTAGAGGCTAATGTAAGAACTTTTTCCCATAGATCTTTAACCATTGGATATGTCCACCAGATATGTATGAATTATTTCCACAATTTCTAAAACAACTATCGGTTTGGACAACACTCCATTTATAAAGCTTAACAGGAGTATGATACGTTCGATGCAGAACTTTTATTGACGTTTCAAGAATGCTATAATTCAAGGATCCCTTTGTGAGAGTTCGCCAGGATTTCTCCCAGGCTTCATCACTCAGAGATTCTCCCAAATCCTCCTCCCACAAATGCATATACTTTGGCTTTAATGTTAGAGCTGCTTCACTGAAAGAATTATACAACAAGCTAATGGTTTTGCTCGACAGTGGATGATCCCTACAACGCTTGGTAAACCAATTATCAATCAGGTTTACAAATGTTCGTGTCCAAAATTGTAATGTTCTGCGAAAGGTAAATTAAAGTTATCTCTCACATATTCGAAAGTTATTATTTATGAACCAATCCCCAAATCTCAGTAACTTATTGGATTTCCACCAGTGCATTGAGTTAGAAGTGAGTTGAAAGGGAAAATGAGCATTGGGTATGACCGGCGTGAGAGTAGATAACTTTGTTGCTAGCCCATTTTTCTGGGTAGCCCAAGACCAAATGTTAAGTGAGTGTTTGATAATAGGGTTAGGTATTGACCCAAGCGCTAACCTTGGGTTAGGGAGCCTGATTACTGTGTCCCACGAGTACGGAGACATTGCTAAATTTTCAGTAAATACCCAAAGGGGTTGATGCGTGGGAAGAGGAGTGGGAAAGGGGAATAAAGGCAAGTTGAGCCGCCTTATAGTATTTAAAAATGTGGACACAAAAGCCCACCCTTTGTTTTTTGCATATACATATTTATTCTAGATATTCTTAGGGCTCTATGATTCCATATAAATTTAAACACCAAGCTTTGAAATCTTTCCAGTTCTTTATAATCTATAGCGATCGGAGGGTGATAAATAAATAAAGAAGGCGGGGAAGAATATTCATTTTCACGTAATTGATTCTCCCCAACCAGGAAATCTGCCCCTTCGTCACTTTGTTAAATCTAGTCGTAAATCTCTATACAGAATTGAGTAGTTAGCTTTATAAAGATCTGACAACGTCTTAGTGATGTTCACACCTAGATATTTAAAATAAGACTTGGGCCATGCAAAATTATAGGTTTGTTGAATTTTGTCAATTTCTGGCTGAGGTATAGATATTCCCAATGCTTCCGTCTTGGTCATATTGATTCTCAACCCTGAAAGGTCCCCAAAATGTTCCAGAGCTTGAAAGAGAGCTGGGACCAAGGTGGCAGGGCTTGTAAGAGAACACAACATGTCATCAGCAAAAAGACAACATTTAAGATGATGAAGTCCAATTTTAACTCCATGTATATTTGCATTAGATCTTATGAATTGGACCATGGGCTCGATTGCTAAGTCAAATAGGAGTAGTGAGAGGGGACACCCCTGTCTGGTTCCTCTTTGTATGTCTATTTATGCGGGTAAATCCCCTGGAAGTTTCAGGGTAGCTTTGGGAGAATTATAGTATGTCTTGATTGAATTAAAACATTTGCAATTGAAACCAAATTTATTTTGCACTGCAAGACAGGGCCATTCTAAAGTATCAAAGGCTTTTTCTATGTCAAGTGCTAATAAAGCACATAGGGGTTTTATTACAAGTAGCCCAAGAAATGGAATTCAATATTCGTTGGATATTATCCCCCGTCTACCTATGGGGGATAAACCCTGTTTGGTCTTTGTGGATAACTCTGGGAGGAAAATTAGATATCCTGTTCACCATTACCGTATTGGTCCGAATATAAGCCGCACCCGCATATAAGCCGCACCTGTAAAATTGAAGGGGAAAAAATAGAAAAAAAAAGTTCTCAAATATAAGCCGCACCCTTAAAATTGGAGAGAAAAAGACTCTCAAACCATTGCAAGAAACAGGCTTTCTAATTAGCACTGTAGCTTTTTTTGCAGGTTACAGGCTTTACAGGATGTTAGAATCACTAAAATCGTAAATCGCTATTCAATACCGCAGTCTAAAGCACGAAAATCGGCACACTTAACTCGCATTTGCGCAAATCGGCAGTAATTTTGCATTCGCGAATAGAAGTAGCACGTGTTACAAGCAAAGTTCGCAAATCGGCAATGATTTTTTTACGGTTGCGAATATAAGCCGCACCCGTAACTCGCAAGCTGGAAAATCGGAAAAAAGGTGCGGCTTATATCCGGACCAATACGGTAATTTCGCTAAGATTTTTATATCCCCATTCAGCAGTGAAATGGGATGATAATTACGAACCTCAAGTGGGTACTTACCTCCTTTTGGAAAGAATACGATATTCGCCTGGTTCAATTCCTGAGGCATCTGATGTCCCTCCAAAATTTCGTTAAAGAAGTTTGTCAGGTGAGGAGAAAGGAGGCTGGCATATTTTTTATAAAAGAGGTTAGTAAAACCGTTCAGACCCAGGGCCCGCCCCCCACCAAGGCCATTAATAATTGTTTTAACTTCGGCTTTGGTAACTTTGGAATTTATTTTTTCGCACTCTTGGGCCGTAATCTTGGGCAGGTCACAAGAGTCCAGAAAAGCCAGCCTTTGCCGATCCTGATTCTGTGTATTGGATAGATATATATTTTTTAAAAAGTCACAAAATGTCTTTTGAATCTTATTCGGGCTGACTGTGATATCTCTGGCAGGCGTTCTGATGCTAAATATTTTTGACTGACATGTTGTATTTTTTAGTTTTCTAGCCAATAATGTATCAGATTTATTATCTTTAGAGTAGAACTTGTGACCTGTCCATCTCAGCGGCTTTTCTGTGCGATCTGATAATATTAGATCCAATTCTAGCCTAATTTTATCAAAATGCTTACGCAGTTGTTTGGAGGGGTTCTGGTGATTAAGTCTCTCAAGTTCTAGCAAATTTTTCCCCAAAGATTCCTCTCTAAGCCGCATTTGCTTTTTAGGTCCAGAAGCTAACTTTATAAGAGAGCCCCTGATGAAGGCCTTATGGGCCATCCAAGTCCATCCAAAGTCCGATTCGTGATTAATATTAGAGGAGAAATATAGCTCGATATCCAGGGGCAATTTGCTCCCCGATCAGTGGATTACTGTTCTGGCCTAACTTCAAAGAGAGATAGACCTGGGAGTGGTCACGAGCACGGACGAATATCCACCTCCTATACACTATCTGATATGGCAGAATCAATTAGAATATAATCAATCCTAGACTAGGATCCATGAACCGAGGAATAAAAGGTGTATCCCCTCTCGCCTTGGTGCATCTGCCTCCATGAATCAAGCAAATGAAGTTCATTGAGAAGGGTATCAATTTGCTTCAACTTGTTTGAAAAACTGCGCCCCGGTCCTTCACTGACCTGTCCACACTAGGATCTAGAGCAGGATTAAGGTCCCCTCCTAGTATAACCCGTCCCAAGTCAGCTGACCTCAGATATTTGAGTAAGCTAATAATTAAGTT
The DNA here is from genome assembly GCA_027410445.1 of Discoglossus pictus. NCBI lineage: Eukaryota > Metazoa > Chordata > Amphibia > Anura > Alytidae > Discoglossus > Discoglossus pictus. Next base: position 34,481,315 of record CM050167.1, read on the forward strand.
ATATGGGGTATTGTCCAGGGAATAAAAATAAATTAATGATACCCTCTCACCCAGGAGTGTTCCCGTCAGGATCACAAAGGTTCCATTGGAATCTATTTTCTTATGTTCAATATTAAATGGGAAATCTTTATTTAATAAAATTGCCACCCCAGCTTTCTTAGTTTATTGCGTTGTAGCAAAAAAGATTGGGTAAGCTTTATGTAGAAACTTGGGAATCCCATTATGTGAAAAATGAGTCTCCTGTAAAAAGATCACATCCGGGTGTAGAGATTTATATGATAAACATTATTTTCTTCTTTTAAACTGTGAATTAATGCCTTGAACATTATGCGAGACAAAAACAAAGGATGTTTTTATCATGGAGGCCTATGTTTATGTATTGCAAGTGTATACCTGAAGTCTATGAGGGATTGACGAGAAAAGTAGTATTACGAGATCCCGGAAATGGTGGAGGGACAACTGCTGAATCCCGAGATCTGAAACAAAATGCATAATAGGGAGAAAGAGGGAGAACCAAAAATCAAACTGTTAAAATCCAACTTAACAGTGAATTCCATACCTCAAACCAATACTTGAGGCACCTCAGTGCCAGGGGAAAGAGTTTAATTAACCAAACTACAATCAATCAAGTAACCAAATAACATTTTCATGGGCTTGGTCAGCCAACTATGAACTATATCCATTGTCTTGGGGTTTCTATTGGACTATATCACATTATAAATCACATAGGTAAAATGTTAGTATTTGCTTCATGTACTACATATAAACAGCTAGATTGTTGGTAAGGTAAACAAACCCATCTAAATTGCATATATTTCAGTCATACTACAACTATGAGCAAACCTCCTCACACCCTCTATCTTACATTTCTCTCATGCCTGGGGCGTAATAATTGAATCTTCAAATCTGTTCTAAGATCTACATGTGCCAGAATGTCTACAGAAATAAGGGTTATTAACCAGCCATACAGCCATGCAAAAAAAGACAGTTGGAGTCCCGAAGCATAGCAATTTAAATATTGATATATGATCTAGCTTAAGTAACTGTAAGACTTTCATGATGTTGAAATTACATCAGCTAAAAGTATTTATGATCCCTCAGATAAAGTAACAATTATTTACAACAATATACAATACTGGCTGCAATGACCTAAACATTTTCCTAAGATCGGAAGTCTGCCAGCTAGCAAACAGCAATATTCATTCCAGGTGAGAAATTAAATATATACAGCCAGGTCTGCAAAGATTTGTATAGATGCTTCATCCGGACTAATGATGTTCTGTGACTTTCTGGACACTGTAAGGATTAAGTCCCTGGATACTTGACTCAAATATCTGGCTATCACATCCTTGGTAGGTCTGATGTATGAGGACCTCCCAACTCTCTGTGGGCTTGTTCGATATCCTATGAGTCCTGGGGGTGAGTAGGCAAAATCATTTGGATTACAGCATTTAGATAAGTCTTTAGATCGATAACTGACTTTGGTATACATCTAAATCTAATGTCGTTACGCCTTGATATAGTTTAGAGATCTTCAAGTTTGCTTCCTAAGGCCGCAATTTGTGAGGTATTCTGATTTATATCTGTGCGGTTCATTTGTTGAGCATCAAGCATTTGGTCAGTTAGTGTTTCCAACCCTTGGGTGCGTTGGCCCAGGTCTTGAATGTCCTGTTTGATTTCTCTAACCGCTTTGTCAAAATGTGACTGCAGCAGGCTATTAAAGTCAGTTAAAGAGAAGTCTGAAGCTTGGTCTGCTGTTATGGACATGGAGCATCATCATCCACCCCAGAGCTTTCAGATGAACCCATAGTGGGTTTTGGAGGCAATGTTTGAGTTTATTTTTGCTCTGAAAAGTGCTCTGGAATACTTTTAGCAAGCTGGTGTTTCTTAGGCTTACCCATATGCATGTACAATACAGCTTTGATACGTTTAGGTGTGCTGGAGCTAAGCACTGTAATCCAAGTTTCCAAAACTATTGCTAGGATAGTATTATACCCATATGTTTTAGAGAGGCATATATGGCAGGTTCAGTAAAGACAGATGCTTTCATAATCCAGCTCACTTACATATCCCTTTAAGATCCTATTGTGGAAATGCCATTCTAAAAATAAGTAAGATTCATTTTTATGTCCCATTACAGTATTAAGTATAAAGAACAGATGAAAAGCAATAATGAATTCCTCTTTGGGTACTGTGACTAACTGTGCATATCAGAAGTTTTTCGAGATTCTCAGTCTTGCAGAAATATGCAATCCCATTTACTTTTTAACATTATATTCTCAGTAGACATGTTCAAAGTTCAGCATGTTCAAGTTCAAGTATTCTCTCACCCTAATTGCTTTTCCCTGTCCGATGATGTAAGCAGGTTTTATGTTTTGACGGGTTGACAGAATTCGTTTGAGGAAGTGGTAGAACCAGGCTTTTCACTTCCTAACGTTGTGACTGGGGCACCACGCTCCTAAGATACTTTTCAAGCACAAAGCAGAGTACAGGTCAATTACCGTATATACTTGAGTATAAGCCGAGTTTTTCAGCCCTTTTTTTTACGCTGAAAAAGGCCCCCTCGGCTTATTCTCGAGTCACCCGTTTCTCTCAACCCCCGTGTCTCTCTTTCCCGCCCTGTGTCTCTCCACCCCTGTGTCTCTCTTTCCCCCATGTCTCTCTCCACCCCCGTGGCTCTTTCCCTCCCCCTCCCTTATCATCCTCCTCATCCTCAACCCCTCATCCTCATCCACAACCCCCTATCCTCAACCCCCCCATCCTCAACCCCCCTCCTCATCCTCAACCCCCCATCCTTATCCTCAACCCCCCCACCCTCAACCCCCCTCCTCATCCTAATCCCCCCTCCTCACTTTAACCCTCTAATTACCTCCACCTCTCCCTTTCCCCTCTTTTACCTTCCATCAGCAGCTGCTCCTACGCTCCTCTGCGCTCCTTCCGGCTGTGTCAGGACCCGGCATATGCTAATGATGTGACGTGAGGAGGGGGGTTGAGGAGGGGGAGTTGAGGATGTGGGGTTCAGGAGAAAGGATGAGGAGGAGGGTTGAGGATGAGGAGAGAGGTTGAGGAGGGGGGTTGATGATGAGGAGAGAGGTTGTGGAGGGGGGTTGAGGATGAGGATGGGGGTTGAGGAGGGAGGTTGAGGAGGGGGGTGGGGTTGAGGAGGGAGGATGAAGAGAGAGGTTGAGGAAGGAGAGGGGGGTTGAGGAGGGGTGTTGAGGATGAGTTTGGGGTTAAGGAGGGAGGTTGAGAAAGGGGGGTTGAGGAGAGAGGTTGAGGAGGGGGGTTGAGGATGAGGAGGGGATTGAGGAGGGAGGTTGCGGAGGGGGGTTGAGGATGAGAAGGGGGGTTGAGGATGAGGAGGGGGGTTGAGGAGAGAGGTTGAGGAGGGGGGTTGAGGAGGGGGGATGAGGAGGGAGGATGAGGAGGGGGGTTGAGGAGGGGGTTGAGGCAGGGGGTTGAGGATGAGGAGGGGATTGAGGAGGGAGGTTGCGGAGGGGGGTTGAGGATGAGGAGGGGGGTTGAGAGAGGTTGAGAAGGGGGTTGAGGAGGGGGGATGAGGAGGGAGGATGAAGAGAGAGGATGAGGAGGGGGATTGAGGAGAGAGGTTGAGGAAGGGGGTTGAGGATGAGGAGGGGAGTTGAGGATGGAGGTTGATGAGGAGGTTGAGGAGGGGGGTTGAGAAGGGGGCTTGAGGAGAGAGAATGAGGAGGGGGGTTGAGGAGAGAGGATAAGGAGAGAGGATGAGGAGGGGGCTTGAGGAGGGTGATAAGGGAGGGGGAGGGAAAGAGACACGAGGGAGAGGGGGGAAAGAGACACAGAGGGCACAAGAGGGACACAGGGGGCAGCACATTTCCCACCCTCGGCTTATACACGAGTCACTCATTTTACCCAGTATTTTGTGGTAAAATAGGTGCCTCGGCTTATACTCGGGTCGGATTATACTCGAGTATATACAGTAATCAGATCTGGGCCTCTATGCATTTAGGCTTTGAGACCAGAAGTCACTTTATTACACTAAGTGATTCAACAATTTCCAGATCTGTTGAGGTACGTGCAGAAGATATATGCACAGCATACTGCCTATACATTATACTAGCCTAATACACAATGTAGGGAAGTTGGTGCATCCAGTATGTAAAGTGCACTGTGTATCCTTAATCCTCAAATAATATCCATGGATATACAGTCAGGTCCATAAATATTGGGACATCGACAAAATTCTAAACTTTTTGGCTCTATACACCTCCACAATGGATTTGAAATGAAACTAACAAGATGTGCTTTAACTGCAGACTTTAAGCTTCAATTTGAGGGTATTTACATCCAAATCAGGTGAACAGTGTAGGAATTACAACAGTTTGTATATGTGCCTCCCACTTTTTAAGGGACCAAAAGTAATGGGACAATTGGCTGCTCAGCTGTTCCATGGCCAGGTGTGTGGTTTTCCCTCATTATCCCATTTACAAAGAGCAGATACAAGCTCCAGTGTTCATTTCAAGTGAGCTATTTGCATTTGTTGCTGTTAACTCTCAATATGAGATCCAAAGAGCTGTCACTATCAGTGAAGCAAGCCATCCTTTGGCTGAAAAAACAAAACAAACCCATCAGAGAGATAGCAAAAACAGTACGTGTGGCCAAATCAACTGTTTGGAACATACTTAAAAAGAAAGAACGCACCCGTGAGCTCAGAAACACCCAAAGACCCGGAAGACCACGGAAAACAACTGTGGTGGATGACCGAAGAATTATTTCCCTGGTGAAGAAAACACCCTTCACAACAGTTGGCCAGATCAAGAACACTCCCCAGGAGGTAGGTGTATGTGTGTCAAAGTCAACAATCAAGAGAAGACTTCACCAGAGTAAATACAGAGGGTTCACCACAAGATGTAAACCATTGGTGAGCCTCAAAAACAGGAAGGCCAGATTAGAGTTTTCCAAACAACACCTAAAAAAGCCTTCACAGTTCTGGAACAACATCCTATGGACAGATGAGACTAAGATCAACTTGTACCAGAGTGATGGGAAGAGAAGAGTATGGAGACGGAAAGGAACTGCTCATGATCCAAAGCATACCACCTCATCAATGAAGCATGGTGGTGGTAGTGTCATGGCATGGGCATGTATGGTTGCCAATGGAACTGGTTCTCTTGTATTTATTGATGATGTGACTGCTGACAAAAGCAGCAGGATGAATTCTGAAGTGTTTCGGGCAATATTATCTGCTCATATTCAGCCAAATGCTTCAGAACTCATTGGACGGCACTTCACAGTGCAGATGGACAATGACCCGAAGCATACTGCAAAACCAACCAAAGAGTTTTTTAAGGGAAAGAAGTGGAATATTGTGTAATGGCCAAGTCAATCACCTGATCTGAATTCGATTGAGCATGCATTTCACTTGCTGAAGACAAAACTGAAGGGAAAATGCCCCAAGAACAAGCAGGAACTGAAGACAGAGGTCTGGCAGAGCATCACCAAGGATGAAACCCAGCGTCTGGTGATGTCTATGCGTTCCAGACTTCAGGCTGTAATTGACTGCAAAGGATTTGCAACCAAGTATTAAAAAGTGAAAGTTTGTTTTATGACTGTTAATCTGTCCCATTACTTTTGGTCCCTTAAAAAGTGGGAGGCACATACACAAACTGTTGTAATTCCTACACTGTTCACCTGATTTGGATGTAAATACCCTCAAATTAAAGCTGAAAGTCTGCAGTTAAAGCACATCTTGTTAGTTTCATTTCAAATCCATTGTGGTGGTGTATAGAGCCAAAAAGTTTAGAATTGTGTCGATGTCCCAATATTTATGGACCTGACTGTAGATATGGTACCAAAGGATAAAAGAACTAATTATTATTTTTTCCTCTTTTCAAAAATAAAATCTTCAAATAATTGTATTGTTAAAGGAACTGTGTCACTCCCAAATATATATTTTTAGGTTATTCTAAAAAAGTTTGAAAAACTGGCTATACATTGTATTAGTGAATGAATTATTATTTGTGTTATGTGTGTATGCAAATAAGTGGCTCCATAATACTAACAAACTGAATGGATATGCTAATTAGTACCACTGTCTGCTGGTCTGTCTCTGTGGTAGAAAAAAATGTCCCCCAATGTTGCAGTTTAATCCCCTGCTATAGCATATATAAATATACTCTGAGACAAAAGTTATCTCAATGAGCCACACATTAGCCTAATGATTTACTGTAGAGGGAAAAGGCTAGTATAATGTACTGCAAGTTTTAATGCTCTTTAAGATGAAACTGGGTTCCGGTGCTGCAACCTGGGTTTGATTCCAAGTCAGAGAACCAAGAGGTCACACCACCCTGAAGCCAAGAAGGGTTGGGCCTGATTAGTACTTGGATGGGAGACCACCTAGGAATACCAGGAGCTGTGAGCTGTGGCCTACTGGAGAAGGAACTGGAAACCCACTCCAGTATCTCTGCCATGAACACCAATTGGATTAGCATGACCATGGACATAAAGGTTTCCGGTGTATTAGGGTCCATGAGGTCACGGAGAGTCGGAAACGACTGAATGACGCAACAACAAGTCCAATTGACAGTGTAGCTTTAAGGTTAAGTTTACACATGGCCCAAAATATATATTTATGCAGTGACTATTAAAAACCACTGTAGTCGCAAATTTACTTGGTGAAAGGTTAAATCAGTTTCTAATGTAAAACATGCAGCTTTGAATTAACTGTTGCAGCAGGAGCCACCACTTTGTTTCTACTAATCTGCTTTTACAGTTCGGGCAAGACCTTGAATTTGGAAGCAACATTCAACTGCTTCAGCTGAACTGTAGTAAATATAGTATCAGGGACTAATACAAATCTAATTAGTTTACAAAGTTCCTTCCTATTGAGAATGCAGTTCGACCAACCTGCTCACATAAGGCATTGGGTCCTATCCTCTTATGGTAGCGCAGCACAAGGCAGCAGCAGGGGCGGTGAGCATCCGCTAGATGGCGCTGCCAATATTCCCGTGCCATATCATAGAGTCATGGCTTAGGTAAACTGTTAGGGTTAGGGTGAGGGTTGGGGTAAGGGTGAGGGTTAGGCTAACATTATAAGCTGCAAAATATCAGCAGCGCCATATAGCGGTTGGAGGGCGAACTGCAGCGGCGGACCTGTCCCGACAAGATAACAGGATAGATCCAGGCATTGCAGAAAATGCAAATAATTAAGAAGGAAATGTATATATATTTTTTGTATTTCTAAAAACAAAAAAGCTCTTACCCATTCCTCACTATGGTATAGCTCTGTAGGGGATCTTTAAAGGGACATGGAAAGTTTCTGGATTTTACAAATAATATAATATACCTATATATCTATTTACTTTTATGTACTTTATTTTATTAACAAATGCTTAAAAGCTCTGTTTTCTAATTTCTAAACTCATACATTTTTTACCTGTAAGGGTCTGCCATCTGTAGCTCATGCAGCTTATGAATACACAGGTTGTGTTGCAGATTATCATAATTTTTTTTCGTTTATGCAGTTACAATTTTCGGATATTTTGCCTAGCCAGTGTTGTGTTCCCAAGAAAATGTATTTTAGAGTTTTAAACGTTATTTTTTGTATGATTTTTTTTTTATGGAAACCATAAAGGTTATGTTTGAACTACTGTTGTTTTTTTGTTGGTTCTCTGGTCTTTTTGTCTTTGAGTACATGGATTAGTATTACTATCTATGAGAGTTGTTGGCAGGAATATAAAGTGGTTTCTTTTTCTTTCTCTATATGGTATAATTATACTCCACTTGGACCTTTCCTTTTGGCTGGCCCCACGCACTGGCAGTTGGGCCAGCACTAGGTGGCACGGACAATATTTTAGTGATCTTCCTACAACTATGTTTTAGGGTTAAGATTAGGGGTTAGGGTTAGGTGTTATGGATGTGGATAAGTGTTAGGGTTAGGTGTAAGGTGGTGTGGCCGAGATTTTAGTGTTTAAGGTTAGGGGATAGAGACATGGTAAGGACTTGGTTTTAGGATTGGGATTAGGGTTTGTGATAGGTTTTAGGGTTTAGAATTAGGGTTAGGTGTTAGGTTTTAGAGTTAGGGCTAGGTGTTTGGGTTAGGGTTAGGGTACTGGTAGTTAATAAGCTTAACACTAACAAGAAATTCACTAAAATCTTGGCTAATGTATGCCACTGCATGCGGCCAGCCAACAGGAAAGATCCCTCCACTTTCCTACTAACACTCTAATCATATATCTCTAAGTGTGTTGCATTCTTGTGAATTTAAAAGTGTTTCATATTATCCTGTGATGGACCTCTCTCGAGTAGCATGTTGCAGAATGTTGCCACTGAGTGGTTGCTGTGGAACAGTGCAACCACTGTACTTAGAAGTGCACTATCTTCATAAGCTGCAGAGGGAAGAAAGCAGTTATTAATTATGTGTACGATTTTGGACATAAAAAACAGACCTTTATGCAGTCCTTAAGCAAATAAAGTGCATAAATGTAAATAGACATTATATTATACTAGCGACATGCCCGTCAAAAATGACGGGGCAATACAATTTTAAGCTATAGGAATGCTGTTTGACACACATGTAAACCGTTTTGTACTCTGAGGACCTTCAGCACTCATTGCGAGCCTTGCGCTGACCGCCTTCTGCACTCATCGCGTGCCTCGCAATGAACACCTCTCCTGTCGTGTACTTTTGGTCCTCTGAGCACCTTCATCAGTCATGATAAAGATAGATATATATTTTTATGTATATGTAGTTAAGTAATAATTAATTATTTATTGAATAAATTAATATACTTTAAGTATTTATAATTAATATATGCTGCCAGCAATAGCCTGAAAAGCTAACATCTGTTGGTATTTTCCGACAGCATAGAATATACAGTTTGAGTGCTGGTGCCCTGCTGATAAAGTGTAATGCATGTTCCAAGTGTGCATTATAAATAGGCTGCGTGCGCGAGGGAAAGCCGTTGGTTTATTGTGTAAAGCGGCATTGTATATTTGTAATGTTATTAATGTGTTACAAGGCTCATGATAATTTTCCAGCTTTTGTAATAGTGTATTTTCTATTTCGTAGTTTGATGTGTAAAGTGCTACGCGCTTGGCAGTATTTTGCGCGGTCCGGGGTCGTTCTACCATTTTATTTCTAACTTAGGTGATTTTCGAGTGGCCAAAGTCGTCTAAATCGACTTAAATTTGCGTTCCACCTCACTCCCAGACGCCCTGGCTGTTGCCCTGTGCTGTCTGTGATGTTTTTATATATTTTTTTGGTGTATTTAGTGTGTTTTTATTCTATTTTTTGTTTTTGCAGTTCGTCCGTGAATCTCATATTTTTTTGCGTCTCGTATCTTTTTTTTTCAAGTCCCGCGTCTCGTATTTTGTTTTCTAAGACCCTCGTTTGTCAACCTCTTGCAGGCCAAGGCAATCGCATTTAGGACGTGTTTTGTTGCTAAGTCCTGCGTGTTTAATTGCCTCATTGTGTTTGTGGTGTTAGTTGTCGTGCGTTGTAGTGCCTTAACGGCTCGCTTGGCTATGCGAGACGATCAGGCGATGAGCACCTTTGTCGCTCATTGCCTAAGTGCTACGTGTTAATGGATCGCCTTGCACTGCGAGGCTCGCAGCGATGAGCGCCTTCGCCGCTCATAGCCTAAGTGCTATGCTTTAACGGCTCGCCTCGTTTAGCAAGGCTCGCAAGCAATAAGCGCCTGTGGCGCTCATCGACTAATTTGTACGCACCACTCAAAGCTTGACGACGTCTCACAGTTTGACAACTATTATATGTGATTATAAAATCCAGAAGCCTTCCATATCCCTTTAAGAATAAACACTTCTGTGCTACAGTTGCCTCTTTCAGTACATAATTTTTTATGTTATAAGATACTTATATATAAAGGGACTTGTAGTAACAGTGTGAAGAATGAGTATTTATCACAAGCACATAAACTACCATGTCAGGGAGGATGATGTATGGCAGCAAAAATGGCTGCAGGACAGTGGATGTAACTGGATGTGTACTGGCTTCAGGGCAGCATTGTTAGTACTGTAATCACTTTCTGATGATTTGAGAAACAAGTTAAATATTGAAAGAGGAGATTGCAATCATCAATCTGCAGAGATCACAACCAGTGATTGGGACTGCAGCTTTAATGCTACTGACTGGATGAATGGACTGCACTAGTGATACACAGCTGGGGGCGTATCCTTCCATGCCGGAAGTACAATCATGCACTGTCACACAGGAACCCACGTGGTGCGCACTGGAGGCAGCCATCACATACCGGAAGTGGTGCTAGTTACTCTTCAATACGGATAACTTGACACAGTAAACATCATGAGCTGCCAGATAACGTGTTTGTCCTGGGTACAGCGGGGAGTCGCCAAGGAGGTGCCCGACAAGGTCAGCATTAAGGATGTGTGGGCAGTGTAACGGGCAGCAGCGTGGGGTTTAGATGCACAGCTGGTCCTCTCATGTGGGGATCACTGTGAGGCAGATGAAGATTGAAAATGAATAATTCACTTTAATATTAGTAGTTCTATCTATCTACACACATTTGTGAACATACATTACTTTGGGAAGCGTTTCCATATAGTAAAGAAGCACAAGGTTCATATGTGCACAGCCATAAAAGGCAGATCAACAGATAGAAGCACATGGCTGAGCTGGAGAAGGATCATGTGCTGGAGAAGGATATATGGATTTATATGTGGGGCTGAACCTCTGTTTATTCGGAAGCTGGGGGCTGGGAGAGGCAGATGGGAATTATAATCTATAGGAATGGAAAGTTCCTGGTAGCCAGGGCTCCTAACATTTTTATTGCTGGCCCCTAAATATTTCCCCCCCAAAAATGTAATATAATGTGAAGGGCAGCCTCTAAGGCTCCTAGAAAAAAAGCATGTGTGACACACACACTTCCAGAGAGCATCTTTAGGTCAGATTTGTCTAACTCTCATCACTGATGAATAACGACACTGATGAATAACGATACTGTGATAATAATAATAACAATACCCCTGTACTATAATTTTAAGTTACAGAAACTATTTTGCTCTTTCTTTTAATTCAAACAAACAAACAAAACATAAAAATAATCTCATAGAAAAAGCCTTGGGAGTCCGTTCTTAAGTATGGAACACCTAAGTCGGGTCGTTTGTAACCCGGGGACCTCCTGTATTAGTTATTTAAAATCTTACAGTGAAATAGAGCAGGTACAATAAACACATTATAGAGTACAATAAGTCAATAGAAAATGTGAGGTCCATAAACACACACTGCAGTATAGGGAACTATTGTACAAAACTGACATTTACCTTATTGTGTGAACACACACTGTACTAACCACTCTGAGGGTGTAATTATGTCACTGCTACTTTTGTTTCTGGAAAATTGTTCGTTCACTGGTTCATTTTTTTTATTTATTTCCTTGCATTAGGTTCAGCTGAGTAAAGAAGAGTTGAAGAAACTTATCACTGAAGCAAAAGAGCACTTAGAGTAAGTAATATAGATGATCTCTATACTGGTGACACGCTGGTCTGTCTCTGTATCTGGCTTATCCACAAGCTCAGCGTCTCAAAAACTGAATTTTGGTTCTTCTATTATTATTATTATTATTATTATTATTATTATAGTTTATTTGTAACGCACCAACATATTCCGTAGCTATATAATAGGGTTAAGGGCAAGGCAAAACAATATTAACACATTGCAAATAATGGAGGTCCCTGTCTTTCAAGGGCCAGTTAATTCAGTACAACTTGGAGTAAATCATTGTAAAGTTATCATAAAACCATGTTGAAATACTTTTTTATTTTTTCTCAGATAAGTTTATAAATAAAATATCTGTGTACATGATACTCTAACATTCCCTCTTACAAACCCACAACAACAAGAGCATAAGCAGAAAGAAAGTTAACATTTCACAAATTCATCTGTGCAGGGAAAACACTGCTGGAATCAGCTAAAAATGACGGTTGTGGGTTAACATGTCCTGCTACATTTCGGAAGTTCAGGGAGAAACTATATAAATTTTTGTCTTCACGGAGCCTTCACTGCTCGGTGACGGTAGAAGTTGTTAATAATGGAACAGTCAGGAGTTTGTGTGTAAACAGACCTTAAAACCTAGATTTTTAGCTGTTATCAAAAAAAAAAATACATAGTTAATTTTAACTTAGAATCTTGTTCTCTTTCACACCATGAAGAGCACTTATAGTGAGGTAAATGGCCCTTTAAGATTAAAATCAAACCAAACATACTTGCAGCCTTATTAAATTACTATTCGGCCAATTGAATAGGGCTCTATATAAGCACATAGCATATTTTTTACAGAAGTTTTTAGTTAGTGAAGACTTTGCTTTTGGATAGAAGTTCACTAACTAAAAACTTCTGTAAAAAAAATATGCTATGTGCTTAAATAGAGCCCTTTTTAAATTTGCTTAATCGCAATTTAATAAGGCTGCTAGTGTTTATTTCTAAGACACCTAACAAGATTGAAAACTCACAAACCGGATCTATACCATTTCTCCACCGTGACGAGCAACAGTGTGAGGGCAAGTGGCCACTAAATGGCGCTGTCGATGTTTTGCAGTGATGCCAATATTTGAGACAAGTTGCAACCTTAGAAGGTTACCCTAACCCTCACCTTATCCCTAACATTCTACCTAACCCTATCGCCATGGTATCGGCAGCGCCTTCTAGTGGTTGGTTGCCACCACTACTGCTGCCACTGCTGGTGAATTTAAAAGACAAAGGACCCGCAAACCTACAATCTAAAGACCATAACTCCTCACACCTAAAATGAGTCTTAATATTGATAACTCCTTATTCAACTCAAGGTCAACCTAAGCCTTGGAATCTGCATTTCCTCGCATTTCACCACTAACTAAATGCTTCACCTTTACATTAAAATATATCTAAACTGTTGCAGTTATTCATTCTTCTTCATGACCCACTTATACAGTTATACCTATATTAGCCTCACCACCGTTTGTCCTCAAATCATTATGAATCCATCTGCTCGGCTTCGCCACCTCATTCAAAGTCCTACACCTTTGCTGCCCCACTCAATCCGTTCCTCCATTTTTTTTATTATAAGTTATGTGATTTGAAATGCAGATGTTAATGGAGTACTTACATGCCTTATTTCGATCATGCCATTTAATGAACAAATTGTTTTTTCAATGTATTCTTAAGAAGTAAAAAAAGAATTCTGATTTTAGTTTAACTACTATATGCCACAATTTTGCTGGGGAAACTATTTATTTTTATGTAGCTGCTTTCTTTCTTTCATTTGTAGTGATTATCATCTTTCAATTAAAGCAGCTGACCATTTATTTGCACTAAAGGTCTTCTCCCACATGTAAAAGAACAACAAAAAATGTCAAAACACTACACCATGATTGCAAATATGCTATGTACTAAATATGGGACTACAGGTGGTTCTTCTAGTGTACTTCTAGCAAAGCATCCCCTATTTCCCTGCCCTTGTGTCCAAATGTTAACTCACCTGCATATTTACTCAGGATCTTTTTTTTCTCCCCCTCCTCATTATCTCTTCTTCCCGTTTCAGGACATTTTTTATGTTGCCCTAGGCTGAAGCAATCCTTATCTAGTTTAGAGAAGACTCCCTTCTATCTTTGATCACCTTGAACGTTTGTTAAAATGAACACAAAACAGTGTATGTTTTTTATAATTTATCCTATGACCTGAATATCTATAATACAACCCACATGTTACAGGGTACTGGCTCATACTGCGTAATACCACATACCCACCTATTTCAACAGATAGATCTAGCTCATAATGGACCACAACCAGCCATATGTCTCCCCCATGTCTCCTTTGTCAGACAAGTACTCTACTCCTCAATTGTAAAGTCTTGCTCTCAACTGCTTTTATACACGCCAAGTAAAGCTGTCATTATTCTGTTGTTACATCAATATAGAACAGCAGCAATTGCAAATAATAGTTTAAGATCATGTTTTGATTATTTTGCTTTAGATTTTTTAAATAAATATATCTTACCTTTCCAGTCTGACCGTCACCATCCTGGTGCATAGAAGCATAATATTTAACTTAAGTGGTCAATTCATTTTTTTTTTTTCACCTCCCGTTTTGAAAGTCCTAATACGCTGCTATTACGCCCCTGCCATTCTACCTACTCATGAATTGTCCTAACTTGAAATGGAGGATGCTGAGCAGACGTAACCAATCAGACGTTGCATTGTAGTATAATTGATCCTATCAAGTTGTTTGGCTTGCACCCAAGTCATGACATCATATGCATGGTTTTGGATTGAGGTCATCTGGGAGGGGGTGTTTGTCTTATCAAACCATATGGGGAACAAGATTTTTATTAATCTGGAAGAAGCATGGGATTTAAATACTAAAGAAACATACATGGCAGCTCACTCAGGTAGTGCATCAAGGGTAGTTTTAAATGTCTTATGCTTATAGAGAAAAACATTTATTATAGATATTTATGCATTCATCAGGTTGTTGCCTACTTGACAAATTCAGGATACATTTATATTTCCATTAACCTTATGCACTTGCTGTATAGAATAGATATAGTGCTGTATAAATAAAGATAACTGATATTCAGACATGGCACATAATGAAAAAGCCATTAGGCTTTCGTAACCCAACTTGTGTTTATATGCATACTCATTCTCCACATCACTTATTAGTCTTGTTCTCATAGTAGCCTCTTGTATTCACTTCTCTTGCGGAGATTAATGGCTACCAGCAGCAGTCTGCTGAATGTAATAACTTTTTATGGTTACTCCAGGGCAAGTTTTAAAACTTTTTCAACATCTTCAGTCTTTCATGACTACCAGTAGCCGGAAACCAATACAATAAAAAAGGCTTGTGTTGCTGACATATGGCCTTATTAAATTGTGATCCGGCAAATTGAAAAGGGCTCTATTGAGGCACAGAGCATATTTTTTTTTACAGAAGTTTTTAGTTCATTAAGACCTTGGTTTTGGATAGAAGTTCACTAACTAAAAACTTTTGCAAAAAAAAAATATGCTGTGTGCTTATATAGAGCCCTTTTAAATTTACCGAATCGCAATTTAATAAGGCTGGTAGTGTATATCATTAGTATACAGCAATTCATATTTAAATGGTTTTTTTTTTTGTTAGTTTTTTTACATTTTCAAGTTTATTACAGAAAACATCAAAGGCCCAGTCATTGCATGAACAAAATGTATACATATGAATAAATATAATTACAATTGCTTGTTAACAATTGTGACAATTTATATGTTTTAAGATTCTAAACTGAAAACTATCTTTACAATGAAAGATTTGGTAGATAAACTAATTCTGGCTAAAAAAATAATATTTTAAAATACTGTAAGATTACTTTACTGTTTTTTAAAAAGGTTACATGATGAAGAGTGTGGGGACTGTTGACACTTTTCATTGATATAATGGGCATTTATTCCGAAAAACAATGAGCATTGAAATCTAGGTTTGTCAGTAGCTACAAACCAACAAGTCCGTCTCGTTTGCTATATCTATCCACATAAAAACCTTGTCTCTTTCAAAATTTGACTGTCTTATACATAAACCAGATATATGAATTATTTTTTTTGTACTTGTCTCCATTGCTTATCATGCAAGCTTAAACAGGATATACTCAGACCTCTGGGTTTAACCCCCTGTGACATCCTCATTCTTTGTACCAGCACACCGTTGAACATCCCTAATACAGAGGGACACAAGGAAAACCTTTGATATGAACTGCTACACATTGTTCAGTACTAGAATATACACTTTATTCTGACATTCACAATCCTCAATCGTTTTCAACCTTGGCCTCTGTCATTTTTATTTTTGCTTGTTTTGCTTGTTAAGGACCTATCCTCAGACATGGTATACATGCATTAATATTCTGGTTCTGGCACTCTCTCTACTTACGGTTTACATAAATGCTAGATACATTGATGCCCACTGGCTATAGATTGAGGTTGGCTGGCTGAGGGTGCAAATACAGGCAACCAATAGAGGTGGACAGTCCATGTTTGTACTCAAATGGGAGCAATAAAACATTTCTACCATTTATATAGCCGCTGGTAAGTTCTTCATATCAGACCTTGCGTTTAAATACTTGTTATAATGATTTTCTCACCATATTCCAGTGGAGACCTTGAAGATAATGACGATGAAGCTGAAGAAGTTCAAGAAGACGACATGGATGGTGATCAGAATCCCGATGGAGATTCCGGTGAGACTCCTCAAGAAGCAGACGATAAGGAGGAAAGCATTTCAAAGCTGAATGATGATGAGCTGGCAGAGTATGATTTGGACAACTATGATGAAGAGGGGCGAACAGGTACGAGCTTTTCCCCACTTTTGCTGAAGTTTATAAAGCATGGTCACAAATTCTTATTATAAAGGGGCATGTATTAGGCAGTCCCTTTCTATATTACACATTCTAAAATCTAAGTATTTTTTATTGTGTATCAAATTGTTCTTGGTTTTTGGAAGTAAATACCCTACTAAGTGTGTGTATATATTTTAGAGCTATTAAATATGGTAAGTGTGTATTGTATGTAAGCAGGTGCACTCATATCCTAAATGTCTCATGATCCACATATAGGCTTTTACACCCAGCTTTTATTACTCACTAGGAGAAGTTTAGGGGCCTCACGATTAGTGTTACTGGCTTGCGTTATGTGTTACTGCCTTCAGCCCCGTTTTCATCCTGTTACGTTTTTTCGGACGCCATTTTTTTTTCTCTCTTAGGCGATTTTTGATTGTGAAAAAACGGCAAATATGCCTCAAACTAACTTGCAACCTCACTCACAGGCTCCCTGGCTCTCCTCTGTGCTGCTGTGTGTGAGTGTGTAACTTAATTTGAGGCATAATTGTTTTTTTGGTGGTCTTTCCAGTTACGTGGTTCAGGCGTTTTTTACGTGCTTCGGTCCTAAGTCCCGCGGGCCTCGCAATCGCGTGCATCAACTACTCGCCTCACTTGGCGAGGGCCGCAAGTGCGTGACTAACATCATAAACGTCACCAACATTGGCAAGATCCACAGGTATTATATGTATATATTGGAATAATAACTTGCTCTGGGAAACGACCGGTGCACTGGTCAGGTGAAAAAATACATTGGATACATTTGTTTCAGTAGAGCAGTCAAAGTAACTGCCAGAACTCATCTAGCACGTTAGCCTGTGAGATGCGTTTGGATACAACTTTTGATTAAATATAGTTCTTCTGCACGTCACAGTATCCCATTAAAGGACCACCAAAGTCACTTACTTAAATCGTAGTGTTTTGCATAATTAAATTGATTTGTTTTCCATTATTTCTCATGAATGCTTCTACTCTAGAGTTTAGGTACAATGGAAAATGTATCTGCATTGTTTGTTCACTGCGAAAGTCATTAAGCACTAGAGTCCTCTCTACAGTATAACTGAATGTGATCGTAAAGTTGGGGCTGTATTTATTTACTTTCTAAACCTTCAATTTAGTTCAGTGGGGGGCAAGTTTGTCCTATGAAGGTTGACAAGCTAAGGTTTTAGTAACTTTATGTATTCAGGTTTTCTCTGCTTTTAGCACAACTGAATTACTCATTCTGACTGATGCTGGGGCTCAAGCAGAAAGAAATCGCAATCCTGCACTGTTGGAGGCCCTTTTAGGACTAAGTTGCTGACCACTGATTCAGTTCTTCAAAAATGTGTGCTTTAAATATGCATGGTGCTGGTTCCCAGGGACATAACAGGTGGGCTGAAGGAGGCATGGATAGGAGGCAATGAACTGATGAGGGGTCCCAGTTATTGCAAGAGTAAAAAAAATACCCAACTAAATATAATTGCAATTGGTGGTTGTTCCAATCAGAATCAATAAAATATGAAAACATTTTTTTTTGCATGAAAAAATACCAAAATAAACATTATTATACTTACCATAAAGTCTGCTAAATGTCTTGTGTTTGCAAGCAGATGGAGTTGAGAATTAACACCACTGACAATCCCTCTTAAAATTAGCATAACATGCATAATTCCTTTTGACCAATCAGAGGCAGGTATAAGTCTCTGCAGAAATGCACCATGGGATTTGTAGGCTTAGTTCCCCAAATCGCACATCTCTCTGCTGCCTTGAATGATGCAACTCACCAGAGCTTCTCTAGCTTTCTGAATTGTTCTGCTGTTGGATTGAAGGTAAAATGTTTACCAAAATGCAGTGTTTCTATTGGTAGGTACACTGTGCCTATGTAAGCAGCTCTGGGGGTGTGGAAAACAAGTTTTATTTTTAAATATAATAATTCTATGTGTGTATAGTATGACTCAATGTAATGTGTGTGTGTTGCTGAAATAAGCAGGAAATTGTTACATTAAAAATAGTTAAAAACAGGGAAACTTGGATATAACTTGACATAGTTACACAGTAATTGAGGTTGAAAAAAGACTTTTAGCCCATAAAGTTCAACCTTTTCAACCAAGTTCATCTCCTCTGATCTGCATTATGTGGATTAGTTGTTAATTGACCCAGAGGAAGGCAAACAAAAAAAAAAAAGTGAGAAAAACAAAAAAACGTTAATTCGGAAAGTTGGATATTTTAAGTATAAATCATGTATTGGGGACTTCCCTCTCTCTAATCTGCAGTGGGTATAAATATGTATAATGAAGAAGACCTTAACAAGTAAATGGCTCTAACTATTCTCCACTGTGAGCATTAATTAATGTCACCGAAATGAGGAGAATTAGAGGGATGTAGGTCATGTATAGAAGATTTTATGCTTAAAATCCCTAAATTTTAAACTCTATTAACATTTAATTTCAAAAATAAGTCGCCAATTGCAATTAAATTGATACATTTACTTTTTCATTTGGGCAATAACTGAGACCTTTGCTGTTACTTTAAACATGTCACTGACACAGTAGTACATAAAGTATTGAAAAACCTTCAGATTGGTGCCAGTCTTTCCCTGGTGCCATAAAGGTTCAAAAACCACTGGTTTAGAGGTCAGATCGTTTGCCATGTCATTGCCGTTAGTGATTTTGTTTTTATATAAAATATATATCCGGTAGTAAAACACTGTGATTTCCTTTAGCTGCTACTTTTTATTTCCCCCAATTGAACTTTTAACATTTGCCTAGTATATTATTGGAATGCTGAGGATTTTTATGTTTGGCAATTTCTCACTTGTGACCGCAAAATATATTGAGTGGAATGAAGGACGTAATATATTTTTACTGACACTTTCAAAGTTTACTATTGAGACAAGTGGTTTGTTTAGGAAAAAAATATATTTAATTTTTTCACGCGTCTCTTGTAATACATCCTAGATAAATATTTATGTGCAAAATAATTGTCATAAATAAGCAAATAATATAATGACCTTTATCTATATTAAACCAGATAATTCAATTTAGATGTTACTATGCTGCCTATCTATTAGATTAAACTTATTGCAGAAAAAAAAAAGAAAAACAAGTTTGAACGAACAAGGTTTATTGATTCCCAGCTTAGTTCTCCATTACTGCTTTTCCAATTACTTTGCCATGATTAATTTAAATGGATTGATTTTCTGAAATGGTGCAAAGTCTCTACATCATAAAATGTACAAAAAAAAATCCAAGAATAGTTAACTATCTAGTTTTAAATGACGAGATGCATGTAGGAAGCTGACCATCCTTCAAAAAGAACATGAAGGAAGCATATTGGTTCTAGCAAAAGAGGATCTGTTCCGAGGTTCTGAAGTGAAGAGGTTTTAATAGAAAAATTATGGTGTTTTTAGTAGGATGAACCTGGGGACATTGTTTAAAAAAAATAAAGTTTGGGAAGAGCTATAGGAAAGTCACATGATGTTACCAGGCAAACTTGACATGTAGTTGTAAAGAAGGGGAAACACTTAAACGGACCACTAGTGAGTTCATGTACTGTTTACTGCATGCACATAGGCATCTATTTTTTGATAGGGCTTAAAATATCACAGTAGCCAGTGAGCCATGGCTCCTAAAAAGGTACTGGTGCTACTAAATTATGTTGTACTAGCGACGTGCCCGACAAAAATGACGGCAATAAAATTTGAAGTCTGGCAATACTGTTTGCCACACAATGGGAGCCTCTCCCCCTCCTACTTTACTGGCCTCTCGATGAGTGCTTTTGGCATTCATCACGTGCCTCGCAATGAGCGCCTCTGGCGCTCTTTGCTAGTCTCTCCCCCTCTACTTGACAGGAGGCGCTCATTGCGAGCCTCCCCCCCCCCCCCCACTTTACTGGCCTTGCCATGAGCGCCTTTGGCGCTCATCATGGGCTTCACAATGAGTGCCTTTTCCTTCCTTGTCTCATTTCCCTCTCCCTCCCTTTTGTGTCCTTCCAATCCCCTGTGTTTTTACCCTCTCCCCTGTGTCTGTTTCTCCTCCTCCCCCTCCTCCCCCTCCTCCCCCTCCCCTGTGTCTGTTTCTCCTCCTCCCCCTCCCCTGTGTGTTCCTCCCTTCTGTCACCCATCTCTCCTCCACGTACGGGCGCCCACTCAGGTGCGCCCTGTGCCGCGCAATGCCCCCCCCGCACTATGCGCATGCGCACCCCTGCCGCACAATGCATATGCACAGGAGTTTCGCGAACCTTAGTTGTCAAACCAGACTGCGAATTGTCACAAGCGTGAAAACAAATTGCAGTTTGACAACTATTATATGTGATTCTGCATACAGATTCTTCCATCTCCCTTTCTCTTAAGGGAAACAAAAAAAAAAGATTTGTCTGGCTTCTGGGTAACCTGGCTGGTTAGCTATAAATTTGACAACCCCTTTCAAAGTAGTTGTCAAAGAGAAGTCACATAGATGATGGACTTGGGTAATGATGTATTGGGTTCCCTGGTGGTCCAGTGGTTAGGATTTGGTGCCTTCAACACTGCGTCCTGGGTTTGATTCCAAGTCAGTGAACCAAGAGGTCACACCACCCTGAAGCCGAGCAGGGTTGGGCCTGGTCAGTACTTAGATGGGAGGCCCAGTGGTGAAGGAACTCGCTTTGTAGATGAGAGGCAAGATTATGAACTGGTTCATATGAGATGACAACTATGGTATTGACTGCATGGGACAGTAGATATGGAAAGAGTGCTGATAAGTCCAGCATCATCCATAATGGGTTGGGTTGGGGAGAGATAAGGGGAACACCAGCTAGTAGTTGCTTGCGGTAATTAAGGTGGACATATTAAGTGTTTACATTTTGGATTTTTGGTCTGTCTTGTGTGGGAAAGGAATGTATGTTGGAGGTATATTGCCGGTATGATTGGTAAGATTTTCTGAGTGACTGGACCTGGGCGGAGTGAGCAAGAGTTATCCCTAGACAGTGGGTATTTGCATGTAGGTGCGATAGTGGAGTTGACCACTTTGAGGTTGATGACCAATGCTGGGAATAAATATGCTTTACTGTATCTTAAATAATATGAAGCCATGTATCACTATGAGTGTGGTGACCCTGCATTGGGGGCTAGTAACGGCCACGGGGTAG
This sequence comes from Discoglossus pictus, assembly GCA_027410445.1. NCBI lineage: Eukaryota > Metazoa > Chordata > Amphibia > Anura > Alytidae > Discoglossus > Discoglossus pictus. The sequence goes on from CM050167.1 coordinate 34,502,752, forward strand.
GCCTGACATGGAGTTTCAGATCGATCGCCACACCAGAATCTATACGCTCTACTTTCAAATTAAGGCTTCTAAATAAAATTACAGTCATATGATGGACTATAATGAAGGGATTAATTTTGAAGGGGAGAGGATTTTTATCTCTTTCCACATCATAAGTTAATTTTGTTATAAGGATACCAGTGAAAACCTCAAATTGATTTACTGTGGTGCGCTGCAGTGAAAAAATAACAGATAAATAACTTAAACCTGTAAACTAGAAGCACTATACAACCTAATAGCGTATGCTGAAGCTGCTTTAGTCCTAAGGACCACTGTGGCTAATTTGTTTATGGCCTTTTTGCAGAACTACACTTGAAGAGACAATATTTTTAGGATATATAAAAATATGGCCTCTAAATGTTGACCTCCCCCATGTTTTCTGCATATAGAAAAAAAAATGAAAGAGAAAAAAAAAAATGACAAATAGAAGTCACAGATTAAGGACTAAGAATTAAGGCAATGATGAATGAATCAAGCCATAAAAAGTGATTAGGGGAGTATTTAGAGATGTGATGGTGTGGCAGTGTGGAGGGCATAATGAGAAAGTGGCAGCTACTACTCCATGCAATGAACTGGGCTATTGAAAAGCTCATTAATCTACAAGGGCACATCCTTCTGAGAAAGCAGCAGACAGAATCAGAGAAGAAAAAAGTCATGCAGTATAGAATTACCACCTGTCGAGCATGTTCTGAAATTTTACGAATGCATTATTATAATTATAAATAATAAAAAGCTCACCAGTGTAGCACACTAGGAATGATCGTGAAAAAGTTATATTTGCAGTCTAGCTTCCCAAAAAGATACCCCGTGTAATAATACAATAAAATAACTTACAAATAGGCTCAGAAATAATTCCATGGTATGTACAGATTATTTGTAGTTTTTACAAATATATTATTCAGCCTGGAAAAGTCTAGAATATTTATTAAAGGTAAAATGTGATATTTTCTTTTGATATGGCTTTGCTCACAGCTGCATGATGTCTTGAGGTTATAACTTTAACTGCACTGTTTTTCCTTCTTGTTCAGATGTTGTGAATCTTGGAGACAGTCTGGCCGGGCTAGCAGTTTATGACAGCAATGAAAGCGATGCCTACATCACACTGAAAGATACCGTAAGTTATGTCAATAGAGCTGTGTATAAGACCTTCCTGTGTACGTCCGTAATGTGGAGGACATAATATACCAACAGTAACTTTAAAAGGATTGTTTATTTATATTTTACTCTTAGGATACACCTTGGGTGGTATTTTCAGCTTTATACCATGTTTATAGTCTACACTTTTGAAGAACGTGACTTGATAATGTTGAATTTTTTTTTACTGGTTTAAAAAAAATTATAATATGATTGCATCATTTTTTTTATTTTTTTTTTATCAGCAGACTTTTTGTCTGTTCCTAACGTAATTAAAAGCCTTGGAAGAACTGTGGATTCTGATAGTTTCTAATCAGTACTGATGAAAGCCACTTCTCAATAGAATTAAAAAGTCACTATATCATATCCCTATCCGCAGTCTATAAAGATTTTGAAGTTTAGTGTGTTGACATTTTATATAAACGTCCAAAAACATAGTTACAATTTGTCCTGGTAACTTTAATTTTTTTTCTTCCTAAAAGCAATTTTGTATTTAATTTCTTTATAAACATTAGTTCACAATAGAAGATTTTGTATTGCATCTTGGAGATGTTTATAAAACGCTATTTTTGCCTTTTTAAAGGAACAATACGACCAAGAAGATTTTGTCATTAAACCTACAGATAACCTTCTGGTTTGTGGTCGGGCAGAAAAAGATCACTGTAATCTTGAGATCCATGGTAAGTTTGTAGTGTTTAGAGCCATGTTTTATTGATGGTCATCCGTTTATACAAACAAGCCATGATAAAAAGGCCATGAGTTTTAGAGGAAAAATAGCCTTCGTATTTGTGATGATGATGATGGGGGGCACATGTTACACAGTCTTGTCCCCAAAACCATAATCTTATATGCCTAATACGGTTTTCTGTAAGTTCTCTCGCTTTTGGATAGGATGCTTGTTGTTCTTTCAGGCAGTACAAACTGTATGATATGCTCTGCCCTTGGATACAGTGTGAACATGTCTAATAGCTCCTAGGCCAAAAGAGTTCCGTACTCGGGTCTTTTTTTTTTTTTTTTTTTTTTTTAACATTATCTTAAAACTGATATCAAAGGGCGGACATTAAGAGGGCTGATGGACGGTATTGGTTGAAAAACGTAACCATATAAGAAATTGATACGAATTCTATATAGAAGTAGTTATCTGAATCTTGATTAAGTCACAAGCCTTCTGTCATGCAATTAAAATGGCAGGGTTTAACCCTTTTAGGTGGCAAGTTCAATAAAAAATAAATAAATAAAGTCGCTTTCCATAAGCAAATTAAATAAAGATGTGTTGGCTGAAAGACAATAAAAACAGTGAATAGTTCATAAATTCATTGATAAACATATTTTAACATTTGAGCTTTAAAGCTTCAAATAAAAAAAGAGCTCAGCTTGTCATTAAAGGGTTAAATATTAAAGTTATTTTTTATTTTTTTTCCTTTCCTTTCCTTACATGAAAAGCTAGTGCTGTTAAATCTGTGGAAATGCAGCTTTGCAACAAAATCGAGCCTCCAATGATTATGGAGCTCTGTGGGCAAGTCATGTACCCCCTTTTGACTGCACCCACCTAATCAGCCATTTTTTTCAAAAAGAGAACTAGACAATACTGCAAAAGGAATTTGCACATGGATTAAAGCTATATACAGGTGGCCCGCGGGTTACAATCAACAAGAGTTAAACGACCCCTACATTACAAATAAAGGATAATAACAATACTTAAAAATGGGCTCCCAAGGCTTTTTGCACAAGTTTTTTTTATGTTCTGTTTGAATTAAGAGAGCACAATAGTTTCTATAACGTATTATTATTTTTATTATTACCCTTTATTATTATTGCCACATATGAGCCGATATAGTGGTGGTGTTGGTGGTTGTTCTCCTTCATCAGGATCTGACTTGCACACAAATCCGACTTACAAACGTTCTCAGGAACAGATCTCGTCCTTAACCTGGAGACCACCTGTATTTCCACAACTGCATTTCTCCATTTTCATGCAAATAAAATATTGTAATGTTTGAAATCTACTGAAATCTACTCTCTTAAATCATGATATAAAACATAGGACTGTGTAGTGGAAATGATTATTATTTGTTTTAACAAAGATAGTGTAATTTTAATTAGTTTAAGATGCAACATCCATGGAATTTGATTTCATTTGAGTTTTTAGAAAATATTGAACACATTCTTAAAAAAAAAAAAATCATCCATATTAGCTTTGTAATTTTAAACAAATTTTATTTCAGATTTGGAACAAATTTACTATATTTATACTGTCCATTTTTAATTTGCATTTCAATAAAAAGATTTAATTAAAATAAATATTAAATATATTTCAGTTTGTACAAATGCACAAAATATGGTGAGAAATTGTGGATCAAATAATGTCTTATGAAATTGTTTTTTCAGTGTACAACCATGAAGAAGATTCCTTCTACGTACACCACGATATTCTCTTACCTGCTTACCCTCTCTGTACCGAGTGGCTTAATTTTGATCCAAGCCCTGAAGAAACTTCAGGTAAATTAAATTACCAAGAAGCCTATGACTCAGACTTAACGTGATTGGAACAGTCCAGTTAAGTACTCGGCAGCAAACCCCCTTCAGATTATTGTTTCAGTAAATTAGAAAATCTGGTTTGTATTTAATTTGAAATGTCAGTAACAGATTTTCTTTTCTCCTATGTGTGGTTTTACAGTCTGGGCTCTGCCTTGTTGCTTACAGAGGGAAAATATTTGGTTACACAGCTAACCAGTTCCTGCTTTTATCATAAGCCCCAAATGATAGCCATTTTAATAAATGCTTAAATTGAATTTTGAATCTCTTTGTTTGCAGTAAGCGTTTTTAGTTTTAATTTAATTTTCCAGTTTTCCAGATTTGAATAAAAAATATAAACAATTTGTGACCTCTAACCGTGTTGGAGCAAATTCTCCACATAAATCAAGGAGTAAGCTAAAATAAATATATGTTGAATAAAGGTGCCAAACATTTTAAAATAAAGGGACCAAGATGAAAATCTTTTATAAAACACACAAACTCGCAAAAAAAAATTAGTCTAATTTTGTTAGGTAAGCAAATGCATATAGTATTTTAGAAATAGATAAGTGTTATAATCTATTACAGTAGCTTCTAAACACTTTATAACTGATCAGGGTCTGTTGGACCACTTAAGTTGGAGTATAGATAATGGAATTTCTATATAGGGCTTCTGTAGTACTTCTGCGCTACTTGTGAATGTATATTGTTTAATATTATCGAGTTTGTTTGTTGTGATGTCGGGTGTTCTGGAGACCACCTGAAAAAGGCAGATGGAACACTATTCTTTTTTCATGTACCTGCTTTAAAAACTGTATTTTGCATAAAAAATATAAATTACCGTAAGTGCAACCTGTTTTAAATGCCATTAAAACTAATAGGAAGTGCACAGAGCATAAATTGGCAGAGATGCAGACACATTCAGAAATATTACTTATCATTGGCTGATGGGGGCAAGCTCCCAGATCAGTTAAACATTTGAATCCATTATTTTTTTATTTTTTTGGTTCAAGAGCATAATTTGGGGGGGGGGGGGGGGGGGGGGGAGAAACACGCATCAAATGCCCCATTTGAGATGCAACAAATAAAAAATGCTTTCAGTGTCCCTTTTTAACTCACTGTGGGGTTGCTAAGCAGGAAGATAATTGCCTACGGATGAAGAATATGTCTAGGACTTATAAATTATTGTTGTGGTGAGATTATATATAATATGGTGGGCAAAAGAACGATGGAAGCCCTCCACCGTACAGTAAATAAATAGTACACCTGTGTTCACATTTGAATGTCTAAAACAAGTTAAAAAACCTGCTTCCAGCTCAGAATTCCGAGAAAAACAGTTATTGCACTGCATTCTGGGAAGCTGAGCTAGGACGTGCAAATGTGCCTACAAATGCATCTTTTTTCAATCCATAGCCATTATCAAACATGGCTTCCTTTAAGCTTATGCATGCCGTATTACACAGCTTTAATGCAAAGCCAAGGTTGGAATAAACACAGGCTGAGTATCCAATCCATGTACAGCTGTTTCAAGCTTACTGGCTATCATCAGCATGGAGCGGGATCTCAGCCTGTGTTGTGGATCTTATGAGAAGGTAGTTCACCACAGCAATCATTTATAATACAGTGGGCAAAAGAATGATAGAAGCCTCCACCGTACAGTAAATGAATAGTACATCTGTGTTCACATTTGAATGTCTAAAACAAGTTAAAAAAAAACCTGCTTCCAGCTCAGAATTCCGAGAAAAACAGTTATTACACTGCATTCTGGGAAACTGAGCTGGGACACACAAATGTGCCCACAAATGCCTTGTTTTTCAAACCATAGCCATTATCAAACATGGCTTCCTTTAAGCTCATGCATGCTGTATTGCACAGCTTTAATGCAAAGCCAAGGTTGGATTGTACACAAGTTGAGTATCCTATCCATGTACAGCTGTTTAAACAATATGTGGAGAAATGACTGTCTATTTTTGAGTTTTCTATGGTCTGTATTACAAAATACATACTTGCTTAACAAAACATTGTAGTGGTAAAACCAGCTATCCTGTTTTAAAAATATAAGTTGCTAAATGATGCAATTTACATTGACTTTTTACCACTATAGTGGCCATTTTTAATGACATGCATGCCGAAAAACAAATGCCATCCCTTACTGCACAAGTATCTAGTGTTTCGTTCTTTGTAACACAATAATAATTCCAGGTATCCTCTGTTCTTTCTTTTCTTAGTCTTTTAATGAGTTTAATTAATTATTTTTGTGTTTTTTTTTGTGTGTTTTTTTTTTTAGGAAATTATGTTGCTGTCGGTAACATGACCCCAGTCATAGACGTTTGGGACGTTGATCTGGTAGACTGTCTAGAGCCCGTCTTTTCTCTTGGAAGCAAACTGAAAAAAAAGAAAAAGAAAGGAAAGAAGGTGACTATTTTATGTGTCAGAATAACACATTGAGGGTCAGTTATATATTGGTAGGTAATGGAAGCCGATAGCAAAATTAACAAGAAAAGCAGTTATGGGGCTTTATGGGAAACAGATTAATAACAAATGTTACATCTGTACTGCAAAACCCGGTAATTTCTGTCCTCCTGTTTTTGGGGCCCTACACACTTTATAAAAATGCTTATTGCTGTTTGGAGAATTTCAGCAGTATTTGTGACTGAAGACTTCATATATTCATAGTGCAAAAAACTTGATTTATGGGTATATTCTGGCTCACAGCATATTAAACACCAGTGTTTTATTTAAGCTTTGCAAGGCTTTATTTGCAATAGAGGTCATCAGCCTCAGGTGTTTAATTCTAGTTTTATACATTCAGAGGGTATATCTGTGTAAATCCACGGTAATCTAATTTCTGTGATATCTTTTTAACTGGTAACCAGTGCCTCTTTTTAACAGGGAAACGGCAGACGAGTATAATAGTGACAGAGTACTGTGCAAAATCATGTTTTCCAGTTCATTCAAGACAGCTGTTTCCTGCATTTACATCTGTTGTAAAAGAATTACACATTTATGGTATAGATCAGATTAAAGGAAATTAAAGGGACACACAAGATGTCTTTTTAAGAAAGTCAGAAAGGTTTATGTTAAAAATTGAGTATGTGTTTAATAAAAAATAGACTTTTCAAATGTATAATTTGTTCCTTGTTGTTTACCACCTCCTACCCCATATCCCTGGATTTCAAGTGCTTGTGGGGCAGGGGGCGCTGGGACTTGCCGTAACCAAATCGCTCGGTACTCCTCCCCAGAACCCTTCCCATAACTGAACTGCTCGCCTCCCGAAGTCTCTTCCCATAACATCAAGCCTTCCCAATATCCTTACCCATCCTCACCCAGTCCTTGCCAGCCGCTATCCCCACAAAGCTCCCAACCCCTATCAGCACCCATCCCTAACTTCTCTCTTCCTTGGCTGTCACTTTATAGCCCTTGCTCCTAGGGGGGGGGGGGGCCCTACACTACAGAAAAAAATTAAATGCCAAAAAAAACCCACAGCACTGGGCCCCCCAGAGGAGGGTCCTGGTGCACTGCACCACTGGTAGATACGCCCCAGCTTTCTATGTAAGTTGTACTTAACAGTTTATTTTAATAGACCACACACATTTTGATGTCCAGGTAATCTTTAGGTATAAAAACTCCACAATGTAACTAACTTGTTTTAGATCTATTCACCAACATCCTATAGTCAAGAAGCATTACTTTGAGCAGTAGACCGACTCTTTATTTTACAGGGTGCCTCATCCGAGGGAATCCATGAAGGACACACAGATGCAGTATTGGACCTGTCATGGAACAAACATATCCGGTAAATATTCAAGCACTGTCAAGACTAGTAATTTCATTCTTCTTCTTCTTTTTTTTTTTTATTATTATTTTTTTTTTATTTAAACAATACTTTTTCAATATGTATGTATGAATACAGAATGCTTATAATCTATCTGTATATGGTTTGAGTTTAGGAGGTGTACTGTAGATAGATGAGCAAATTATGTATCTTGTTGAGTACGGAGAGCAATAAACTGAAACGTGGAGAGTGCAGATCAGGGCATTAATAAGTCGCATAGATGCTTGGGAGTTTCTTTTCAGTTAAGACCAGAATAGACATGATTAATATTAATTCAATGTCACCTTCTATGTGTTTTTGCTATATGCTTACCTCCAAGATGGATACGTTCAGTCCTTGAGGTACTAAGAAGTCAACATTTTTATGGCTTTTGCTGCCTATATATTAGTGAATTAATCAGTGGCTCTGTCATAGTGATTACCCATTTGTTCTTTGGCAAGCACTGGCTTAGTGGCCTGTTAGTAGTGCTTGAGTTTTTGTTTTTTAACTGTAAAGCATAAATATATAACACAGCATCTCACAAAAGTGAGTACACCCCTCACATTTTTGTAAATATTTTATTATATCTTTTTATGTGACAACTATGAACAAATGACCCTCTGCTACAATGTAAAGTAGTAAGTGTACAGCTTGTAGAACGGTGTAAATTTGCTGTCCCCCTTATAATTCAACACAGAGCCATTAATGTCTAAACCATTTGCAACAAAAGTGAGTACACCCCTAAGTGGAAATGTCCAAATTGGGCCCAATTAGCTATTTTCCCTCCCTGGGGTCATGTGACTTGTTAGTGTTACAAGGTTTCAGGTGTGAATGGGGAGCAGGTGTGTTAAATTTGGTGTTATTGCTCTAACGCAGTCTCATACTGGTCACTGGAAGTTCAACATGGCATCTCATGGCAAAGAGGATCTGACAAAAAAGAATTGTTGCTCTATATTAAGATGGCCTAGGCTATAAGACTATTGCCAAGATCCTGAAACTGAGCTGCAGCACAGTGGGCAAAACCATAGAGCGGTTTCACAGGACAGGTTCCACTCAGAACAGGCCTCGCTATTGTCGATCAAAGAAGTTGAGTGCACGTGCTCAGCGTCATATCCAGAGGTTGTGTTTGGGAAATAGATGTACGAGTGCTGCAGAGGTTGAAGGGTGGGGGGTCAGCCTGTCTGTGCTCAGACCATTTGCCTCACACTGCATGAAATTGTTCTGCTGTCATCCCAGAAGGAAAGATGATGCACAAGAAAGCAAACTGTTTGCGGGCTCAGGACAAGCAGACTAAGCACATGGATTACTGGAGCCATGTCCTGTGGTCCGATGAGACCAAGATAAACTTATTGGGTTCAGATGGTGTCAAGCGTGTGTGGCAGCAACCAGGTGAGGAGTACAAAGACAAGTGTGTCTTGCCTACAGTCAAGCATGGTGGTGGGAGTTTCCTGGTCTGGCCTGCATGAGAGCTGCCGGCACTGGGGAGCTACAGTTCATTGAGGGGACCATGAATGCCAACATGTACTGTGACATACTGAAGCAGAGCATGATCCCCTCCCTTCGGAGACTGGGCCGCATGGCAGTATTCCAGCATAACGACCCCAAACACACCTCCAAGACAACCACTGCCTTGCTAAAGAAGCTGAAGGTAAAGGTGATCGACTGGCCAAGCATGTCTCCAGACCTAAACCCTATTGAGCATCTGTGGGGCATCCTCAAACAGAAGGTCGGGGAGTGCAAGGTCTCTAACATCCACCAGCTCCGTGATGTCATCATGGAGGAGTGGAAGAGGACTCCAGTGGCAACCTGTGAAGCTCTGGTGAACTACATGCCCATGAGGGTTAAGGCAGTGCTGGAAAATAATGGTGGCCACACAAAATATTAACACTTTGGGCCCAATTTGGACATTTCCACTTAGGGGGTGTACTCACTTTTGTTCCCAACGGTTTAGACATTTTTGGCTGTGTGTGGAGTTATTATGAGGGGACTGCAAATGTACACTTACTACTTCACATTTTAGCAGCGTGTCATTTCTTCAGTGTTGTCACATAAAGATATAATAACATATTTACAAAAATGTGAGGGGTGTACTCACTTTTGTGAGATGCTGTACATTCATTAAATACAACAATAATAACACACACTAAATATGTTTGTGATGATCCAGGGTTTGGGGCTATTACTGCCCAGGGCCACCTGCTATAGACTACAGGTTATCTACTCACAAGGACTGTTGTGTTCTTGGAAATCTCTGCATCAGCACCCTGATATCTGGCTTCTGTATCAGTTAGGGACTCTCCATCAGGAATCGGCACTTCCAGGAGGCTCAGTAACCTTCCTGTGGTTGTGACCAGGACAAGTTACTAGAAGAGTGGAGATATAGGATCAGTATCACAGCCACCAGGAGCACTCGTGAGAACATACAATTTATATATGTCTTTGCAGGGAACTGATTTATTTTTGGAAAGTCAACAATATTTAAAGGGGTTAGGTACAGAGGGGGGTGTATGCAGTACAACAATGACAGACAAACACAGGAGATTGACTCCACATGGGGTCTAATAGTCTGGTATCCTGTCTGGCACCTTAACAATAGGCCAACCACCAAATACACATAATGCTGTCTTCATGTCTAGTGGTCCTGACTTCAAATAGAGTACATTAACTTTATCTGGCAAACAATGGGACAAAACATATTACAGTACAATGTAGGCGTTTATGCACACAGGCCAGTGGCTGGTGCCAAGCAGTTTGTCCTTTATGGTGGCTCTATGGGCTAAGATACGGGAACTGGAAAAGGGGTCCGTGACATTGTTGATATAGAAGGAGCTGAGGTCCCTGATCCTAAGAGCTTACGTTCTTAATGAAATAGCTGGACAATGGATACAAATGAGTGCTGGAAGTGAGTAATTGCATGAAGGTGGCTCCTGGGTGTCATGGTGAAGACTGAACTAACAAAACCGTTTATTTCTGCAAGTTGTTTGGATTGTAGACCTTAGGGCTTCGCATCATGTAGTTCTTTGGAAGTATGCGCATGTAAAGGTATGTAATAAACGAAAAAATAAAATCGTAGCTGTGTAAGCCATGAACATGAAATTATTTTTAGAGAAAATCTTTTTTTAAAAGATTCTGTTCATGTATACAAAGTGTCCATTTTTCTTTTTCACTTGAACCCTTTTGCATAGTTCAAAACAACTAAAAGCATAAGCTTGTCTACTATGCAGTGAAAGGGGAGTAAATGGGGGATTAATTAAATTGACTCTTGGACTTTTATACCTACCTCAAACCTTTCCAATCATATTCACCAAAGTATCATGGATACAAATTAGGAAGATACAGAGCCATCTCTAATAACTTCTTATAATTGTGTATGTTTATATTGAAGGATATAACATTATATGGCCATTTGACAATAAACATTCTGTAGCCTGATCGCTCATACTTTTCATTTGGATCCTGGGCATATATTGAAAGCATTTTAATGAGTCAGATGTTTTTCTTTTTGTTCTGAAGATTATTTTTGTTTGTACCATTTATTAATTAGTGCATTAAACCCACATTTAGTCAAATGTGTTTTAAGTCAATCCAGCTTTAACAAAAGAGCCCCTGATTTATTATTTCCTTATTTCCAGGAAATGTAGCAATTATATTTGTTTTTCTGCAGTTACTTGCATCATATTTTTCAAGAATAAACAAGAACAACATGTGTAGTTCTGCACCTAAATAGACATAGCCATTGCCTTTAAATAATTTACTCGAAGTATGTTCAGACCATGTTATAGGTACTGAAAATAATTTATATATTATCATGAACAACAAAACAAAGGAATACAGTAAAGGTTCTCAACATGGTACTTAAAAATATAGGCAGCACTTCATTCTTTATTAGTTGCATGTTTAATGAATCACACTTTCTTTTTGTAAATTTAGATTGGTAGTTTGTGTTTATTCTTTAAGTTAGCCTTTTTTACCCCCCACCCATGTTATCTTTGGGCTGATTATTTCCTGGGGTAGGCACGTACTCAGAGTATTTAAAGCACATGGCAAATTAAATTCCTATTAAAATGAATGGGGAATTTTAAGAACCAGATCATATCGGTTTTTTTTTGTTTTTGTTTTTGTTTTTTCATTCATAAATGCTGTTAAAAGGGAACCAAAGTATATTTATACAAAAAATCATATATATTACTGCTATTATTTCAGATATATGTATAATTTAATTTGCCCGTCTAATGCAGAATTGATTCTGTTAATTGATTCTGTTGGGTTACTAACCTTTATTGAGCAGAAAACTTAACCTGGTGGATATTGGTGCCCAGAATTTTTCTTTCCAGTGTTGGCATGAAATATTGAAGATATTTATATTTGTGATTTGTTTTAACATTATTAACCATTGGCAGTTAGTCACTGTTTTTTTAAGTAATTTTTAAATGTGAGTAAAGAAGGGCATCAAGAAAGTGATATGATGGGTAGACCTTTGGATACAGGAATAGATGAAGTGTGGAGAGAGGAAAAGAGGAGAATAGATGGATGTAAGAAGAAGGGAATGGGAAAGAGTGATGGAGGGTGGCAAGTGAGAAAATGGTACAGGGATGCAGCAGATTGAAGTGGCATGTCATTCCAGAAAAAGTGCCAACCGCTATATAGGTATTTATAAATGGCACAGGCCTGTACTTAAAATGCCTCTTTGGGCAAAACATTTTTGTTTTATATAAAATGATTAAAATAAGTTTATATAATTTGCTCTTCAGTGCAATTTTCATATATAATTTGCACTGGTTTGTAAGAGACACCCAGAGTAACAGTTTTTCAGTCATTGGCACTTCCACTTCTCTCCTGTAGACTACCATCGTCCTTACCTTTTGATTTTCCGTCTGCTATTTTGCTAGCTAAGAACACTCCCGCACAGGAAGGGTGACACTACCAGTGTCATGCTGTTGGCTAACACAGTGACATACTGTGTGTTAGAAGTTGCTTTGTTAGTATAGCTTCTAAAAAGAGCTGTGAAAACGCTATGACGCTATAAATCACCTTGTCTATGGGATTGTTTATGCCCACAATTTGTTTGTAAATCACAAGTGATTAAGGGCCCTATTCCATTGCCCAATTCGTAAATTTGTGTAGACACTTAAAATATGTAGCAATATTCAGAACTATTTTATTAGCTACTCGCACTCAGATTACGAGTTGCCCACCCACAATCACGATGGGCGAGCCAAAGATGCAAATTTGGCTTTAGAACTCCATAGGTTTTAGCCCAGCTTGAATATTACAAGCTCTAACTAGAGTTACACAAAATCAATATTCTGTTAGACCCATAACTGTAGCTCGAAAATGAGTTCTAACCCACCAATGAAAAAAGTATCACGTTTCTGTCAAAAATATTTAGAGTACTAAATAGGACTCGCAAGGAATTTTTCAAACCCTTATTAGATCTGTAGCAGAAATAATCGTACAATACTGTAATCTAAAAGCATGGGAAGGCATAAGAACTAATTGCACAACCCACAAATATGCAATTAAAAATATTATTTTGAACTGTTCTTTCTGCGTAATATTAATCCAGGACTCAAGGGGTTAATACATATCATGAAATCCACATGGACTAAAACAGGTGATCGAATGCATTTTATAGAGTACTAGATTGCTTGATTGTGAGCTAGATCGGCAAATATTACTTACTGGCCTAATTAATTTGTAGCTTCCGATTGCAGATTACGTCTAACTTCCATGCTTTACTGACGTCATGATGATGCTCTCATTTACTATTGGCTGTGTCTAAGAAGTAAATTACGGGCATGCTTAAATATTGTCAGATCATATGATGACGCCCCCTGAAATCCTACTTAAAAGGGCAGGGTTTATGAGTTATGAGTATAGAGGTAAATTGTGAGACAATAGAATAAATTTAAACATTTAGAGAGAAAAACACCCGCAGCCAAATTTACGAGTTTGAGCTATTTGCGGGCGTCTAATAGAATATGGCGCTAAGATGGCAGCCAACAGGAGAGGAGAAAGGGGAAGGATCCACAAACTGAGAAATTCTTCTGTGGGTCTCATACAAGTAAGTGAAATGTAAATTTAATGTGAAAACTACATTGAGGAGCATTACAAATAAAACATTATTATGCAAATATGTCAAGAGAGTCCCTTTAATAGAAATATAGTGTTTGGGGGACAGAAAAAAAAAGCTTAAGAGGGCTGTGACCTCATCACATGTTGGACAGGCTTGGCATAGATTGAAAGAACAATGCACTGCCATGTTGAAAAATAGGGACCTTTAGTTGTCTACTAAGATCTTCCATGAAAGAAAATGAGCTCCAGGAGCAACCGTATAGGTCCAAATGTCTATTAAATGTAATTGCATTTTGTATTTACATAGCTATTATTTTTGCATGTCATTCAGATTCTCATTCTTTTGTTTTATTTACAGAAATGTTCTGGCCAGCGCTTCAGCAGACAACACAATAATTCTTTGGGATATGACCTTAGGAAAACCAGCAGCCAACCTTACATTACACACAGACAAGGTAATTGTTTCAATGCAAGAGGTTAAAGGTCTTGGAAAATGCCTGCATCGTGACCCAGAATCTTATCGCATGCTGATAATGTCTGAGAGCTGTACGATATCAAGTTGCACGTCTGAGATATGGACAGATCCTTTGCTCTTTATTTGTTTTGTATTAATATTCAGAATTTGACCTTGGGAATTCAAAACTCTCCCAGTGCTTCAAACATTAATCTTGATATAAACATTAATTACATTATAGTACTTTGTTATGGTTTAATTTTCTGGGTTAACTCCTTCCTTACCAGTTCTGATTTGTGAATTTGTCTTTTGTGTTACCTTAAAGTCCATTTAAATGCTTCTCACTTGGGTTCTAATATCCATGTTGGATATTTTGATTATTTGTATCTGAAACTGCACAAATTATTCATCTCAAAGTAATAATCATAAAGCAAGGTAATACATATAGTAGATCTGTCTACTGTTGTTGGATAAGAGTAGTTTTCTTTCTATTGTATTTGATTCTCATAAAAACGCTTTAGTATGAATAGTTTTCCTTGCTCAACAAGGGATTGGTTTACCATCATGCTTTTTCAGCTGGTGAATGGGATCACATAGCAAGGACAGGTCTCGACTTAAATCATTTGTTGTTTATTATCCTTCCTTAAATTCTTAGAATTTATATACATTGTAACACATTATGCTGATGGTCAAGTGTTTGTGAGCAGACAAGCTTGAAATTATAGAGTAGAGGAAAAGGTAAACAAATGAACAAAGAGTCACAAGGCTGTTGCCAAGAGGATGAGGATAGATCGGGAGTGAATTATAAGAAGACTCTTTTGTGTCTGTGCACTTAGTCTAACAATGTAAACATTTCTATTTTTTCCAGGTTCAGACATTACAGTTTCATCCATTTGAACCACAAACGCTTATTTCGGGGTCTTTTGACAAGTGAGTCCATTTCACAATTCTATTGCTGATATAATGAAGTGATTTGAAAAAGTTCTTTGGAACATAAAAGAAGGCCAATACAAGCCCAAAGAATGGCCTCGAAATAAAGGACTTTTGTACAGTAAGTCCAGACTTAAGTGGTACGTACATAATACTAGTCCAGGTACAAAATACAGCACAAGTGCTTGTATAAATCAGACAAGATATCCAATGCCATCAGAATCTGAGCCGTATATAATTGAATATAGCAGTATGTTTGCTTGTTGTTGTTCAGTTCTTCAGTCATGTGTGACTCATGGTGACCATATGGACGCAGCACGCCAGGCACATCTGTATGTGTTTCTAGTTGTGCTTATCCATATGGCTTTCATGGTAAAGATACTGGAGTTGATTGCCAGTTCCTTCTCCAGTGGACTGTGTTTGTCTGACCTCTGCTATGACCTGCCCATCTTGAGTGACCCTACATGGTATAGCTCACCGCTTCACTGAGATACACAAGGCTCTTCAGCACGACATGGTAAAGATCCAGAAGGGGATGTTTGCTTACTGTTACGTTATATTTTCTATGCCATGCATGTGTCAATAAATATCTAATTCAAAGGCATATGAAAGTTTTCTGGATTTTATTAGCTATATAATGTATGTATGTGTCTATTTACTTTTTATGTACTTTATTATGAAGTGCTTATAAGCTGTGTTGGTCCTTTCCCTCTTCACCATTGCAAAATCTGACAGGTGCAATTCCCTTGCTGATTTTCGGATACTGCTGAAAATGGCATATAAGGCGCTGACAAAAGAGGCCTTGAGCTATGAGAGGCATGCCCGAGGCCCTGTGGGGCCGAGTGCCCGCGGCAAACATAGCGACGGCCTCGCTGTCTATTCAGCGCCGTCGAGTAGCGACACGTCGGAGGGGAGAATATTTTTTTGCCTTCCCTGGAACTTGACGGCGCCCGAGAACTGACAGCGCCCTCTGGTGGATGGCACCTGTTACTCCAGCTATCAGAAGAAATGCACAGGCAAAGAGGGATAGATCTGCTGTGTTTTACTGGCTAAAATCAAACAAGTAGTCCTTGTTTGGGTCTGCCCACTGCATCTCATGTATACAGACTCTGTAGGATTGGATGTGCAGTGTCCTAGCCTATCAGGGACCACATCTCAGCTGCACGTTGCTGAGAGATGGTCACTGGTTAATATGAGGCACAGGACAGCAGAGACAGTTTTAATGAGGGAGGACCCAAGCAGGTACTATAGGCCGTAAAAACAGAGCTTATAAGCACTTTTTAATTAAACAAAGCATATAAAAGTAAATAGATACAAAAGTATATTCTATATCTAGAATCCAGAACGCTTCCATATCCCTTTTAAGCAGTATTCAGCTTACTCTGTTACTTGGTGACCATGTAAGAAATGGACTTGTTAAATTGTCTCCCCTTTTTTAAAATGTAGCTTACCTCCTGTATTATTGAGATGTATATAGCTTGGAGCTGTCAAAGTGTCTCATTGTTTCATATTATCTCCAAGTGTTGGAGCTGCCCAGACATATTATTGCTTGATCTGTTGCTAAGTACACTGCTTGGGGAGGTTGATACTGCAAGTGTTACTCTGCTTTTGAAGTCAATGATATCCAAAGACAAAACAGCTATGAATATAACCAGTGCAAAGCAAGCCGTCCCTGCCATCTGTTAATTGTGCTGGATGGACCTTGCATCAGATTTTATTACCGCTCTCCTGTCATTGGAGTCCACTGATAGAGAACCAAAGCACATTTGGGACATTCCCATTCTCAGCAGCAGATGGGTCGGTACTGTTGTGTTTTAGAACATTTATCCAACGCATCACAATTCTGGGTGGAAAATAAATCTTATTTAGTGACGGGAAAATATTAAATGAAGCTCAATGTCGTCTCCTGACGTTTGATCAGATACATCTTTTCTAATTGCATTGTACATGCTTGTATATTACAATTATCTGAGATGATTAGCGCCAGATCCTTGTGTTATCCATTATGTTCTGAAATCTGAACCTTCGTTTTTATCAATGCTTTTGAATTTGAGAAGATGCAGATGCATTCGACACTATTCTTACTGGATTAATCACGTTGTATCTCCTTTCTGTTCATGTCAATATTATTCCCAGTCATATTGAGCCCTCATAATGCAAAAAACAGAAAGTAAGGACCACTGTAGTTGAAGAAAAAAAAAATGCGGCTAATCTAACATTAATAGCAGCTGTGTTTGCCATGGACATTTCAATACAGAATCCATTTAGTGTTTGTTTGATACATCACATCTTGAGAGCTGGATGATGGGTGTGTGCGTCTGTTTTGTAGAGATCAGTGGAAGGAGCAACAGAGCATGGCATGTATTTGATAATTGGATAAGATTGAAATTGACACTACACCCCTTCCTCTCACTGATCCAGAAGCAAACTCATTGCTTCAGGAAATGCAACTAGAGCGCTCAAGAAAAATAATGCATCATGAATACTTCCAGGGCCCAGCAGAAGAATCAGAATGTTTGTTTTGTTTTTTTCTATTTAAAAACAGTTATTACTTTTTTCTGCTTAATTATGCTCTTAGTCTTAAAGTTTTCAAACATACTTTTTTTTTTCCATTGTTCATTGGTCCTACTGTAGTTTGGGGGAATATCATAATACTGTATGCTTGGGATTTATGTAAATAACTAACAAATATCACAGCTATATATGCAAGAGCATACAAGCATATTAGAGAAAATGTTTATTTTAGCAGATTTTGCTTGTGCCTGAAAGAGTCTACCTTTTTGTCTCCCACACTTCTTACTTCCTTAGACTAAACCATCTTATATTAACTCCTCAGAAGTGGAAAAGGTAGTGGCATTTTTAGCGCATTGGTTGTTTCAGATAAGCATTTTGATATCGTCTCTGCACATGCTCAGTAGAAAACACACAAGTAATGCCTTGCAAAACCAGTATTACTGTCATGGCAGCTTCCTTTCACTAGCATAGTCTTCTAAAATGCAAACTTGTAATTTACTCTAAAAAAACTTTTGTACCATGGATTACACAGTTGCTGATTTTATCAAACTTGATATTTTTGCTAATGTACAGTAAATACACCTGTAGCAGTTTTTCTAAACCAAGAAGGTTTATACTTATAATTGTAGGTTGTCCTTTTATCAAAGTAAATAATACAGCTATTTGACTCTGTTTTTCTTCTATGGAATCTATTGATTTAAAAAAAAAAAAATATTCTGCATATAACTATAACTTTTTGTGTGTTTCATATTCTTATCTGACTGCTTCTATACTAAACTGCCAGGCAAACACAGTTTAAAGTAACCAAAAAATGAGCACGCAGCATCCTGGAGACAGTCCTGTTTCACTACAGTACAGCAGGCAAAGTCAATTTTGATTAAAGAAATTGGCGCAATTTCAACAAAATTGGTTATAATTTTTAATATAAATTTGGTATTAAAAATTGTAATTTGCAAGGAATATTTTTTTTTGTTTTATGAACTGTTTTATATTTTGTTTTATATTTTCATTTCCCAATTGATACTTGATGGTATTGATGATTCCCCCCCTCTGCACTCTCAGATCTACCATACTGTATGACTGCAGAAGTCCTCAAGAAAACCACAGAATCTGGAGGTTTAGCGGGCAGGTGGAGCGAGTGACCTGGAACCATTTTTCTCCCAGGAACTTTTTAGTAAGTATGTGGAATTTAGTATATTTTAGATGCAAAGCCTGCTGTCAATGATGCAAAACACAGTAATCTGTTATAGAAATTTTGTAGTCTCTTCTTTGATAGATTTTAAATGCCACACTATTAAAAGAAATGGGCTTCATCACCTTACATCATAAAGGCTTTTAATTGCCCATGTGAGGTTTGCACTTAAAATGTAATTCAATTATTATATTTTAGATTTCTTGTGTACTTTGATTATTCTGTATATTCAATTATATTTTACATTTTTGCATGTTGTGTGTTCTGCCAAGAGCATCCTGGGATGTGCTGCCAATTGGAGTAATCAACAGTGTATTTTTTCACATCCCCCTTCTGGCTTTGCTACCTTGTTGTGGTGAAGGGGCTTGTGTACTTCAATGAAACTGTGAGCTATACCATGTAGGGTCAGCCAAGGTGGGCAAGTCATGTCAGAGACGTCAGACAAATCACGGTCCACTGGAGAAGGAAGCTTCAACCCACTCCAGTAACGTTGCTGAGATCTATGGTCGGGCACAACCAGATGCATAATGATATGGTTCCTGGAAAAGGAGCCCCTCCGCTCAGAAGGTGCCTACCACATTACTGAGGAAGAGCAGAGGGCAAGTACAAGTAGCACCAGATCGAATTAAGTAGTTGTGCCAAAGCCGAAAGGAAACTCTGCTGCAGATGTGTCTGGAGGGGAAAGGAAAGTCCGCTGCTCCAAAAAACAATTCAGCATTGCAACCTAGAATGTTAGAACTATGAGCCAAGGCAAACTAGATGTGGTCAAGAATGAGATGACAAGGTTAAAAGTTGATATCCTGGGAATTAGTGATCTTAAAAGGACTGGAATGGGACATTTCACATCGGACAACCAGCAGATCTTCTACTGTGGTCAAGAATCCCGCTGAAGAAATTTGAGTAGCCCTCATAGTCAATCAAACAGTGGCCAAAGTTCTCAGTTACAACCCAATAAATTGGAGAATGATTTGAATTCAAGGCAAGCCATTTAATATCACAGTGATCCAAGTCTATATACCAACCATGGATGCTGAAGAGTCTCAAGTTGTCCAGTTCTACAAAAATATTCAACACGTCAGATATAACGCCAAGAAACGATGTTACTATCATCAAGGAGATTAGAATGCTAAAGTAGGGAACAAAAAGACACCTGGAATAACTGGCAAGTTTGGACTTGGAGTACAAAATAAAGCAGGTCAGAGATTTGTAGGATTCTGTCAAGATAATTCCCTGGTCGTGGCAAACACCCTCTCAGCCTCCGAGACAACGCTATACATGGACATCACCAGATGGACAACATAGAAATCAGATTGACTATGTACTTTGAAGCCAAGATGAAGGAGCTCTATACAATCCACGGCTTAGACCATGAGCTTCTTATTGCAAAGTTCAGAATTACACTGAAGAAAATAAAATAAATATCCCTTGTGAATATGCAGTGGAAGTAAATAAAATATTTAAGGGACTGTGTATGGAAGATAGAATGCCTGAAGAACCTTGGACCAAGGTTTGCAAGATTATCCTGGAAACTGCAACAAAGAATATCCTTAGAAGAAGAAACAATGAAAGGCAAACTGGCTATCTGATGAGGTTTTGAAAGTTGCCCAGGAAAAAAGGAAGGTAGTGGTAATTCTACAATGAGTGATGTAAACAGATCGAAGAAGATAACAGAATGGGTGGTCAATAAAGAGTTCTCCCAAAGTGGGCGTTTATAAATGACAAAATTGATAGGGACTTAATACGATCAGATAAAGAAGTGGCAGAAATACACTGACAATCTAATACAGGAAGGATTTTAACTGCCGTGATGACCTCAATAGTTTGTCCAATTAGCTGGAGCCAGACATCTTTGAGAGAAAAATGAGATGGGCGCTAGGATGTCTTGCTGATATTAAGACTGCAGGAGGCGATGGAATCCCAATTGAACGATTTAAAAGACTACAGGATGATGCTGTGAAAGTGTGTTGCTTGCTTATGCCAACACATTTGGAAAACTCAACAATGGTCATTAGACTGGAAAAGGCCAGTCTACATTCCAATCCCCCCCCAAAAAAAGCATTGCCAAAGAGAGTCCCAATTAACAAACTATTGCACTCATTTCACATGCCAGCAAGGTAATGCTCAATTTGCCAATGTCTGATGGATAATCTAGAAATCAAGAGAGTTCCAGAAAAGCATTTACTTCTGCTTCATAGACTATTCTAAAGCCTTTGACTGTGTGGATCATAACAAAATGTGGCATGTTATTAAAGAAATGGGAGTAGCAGATCATCTCCTCCTCCTCCTCCTCCTAAAGAATCTGTATGTGGACCAAGAAGCAAAAGTCCGAACTGAACATGGGACAACAGAATGGTTCAAGAGTGGGAAAGTAGTGTGACAAGGTTGTACATCATGCAGGGCTGGGATGAATATAAAGCAGGAGTCAATATTGCTGGAAGAAAAATCAACAACCTCAACAACTACTTTGGCTGAACGTGAGGAGGAGCTAAAGGACCTATTGATGAGGGTAAAAGAAGAGTGCATAAAAGTTGGTCTGCTGCTCAATGTTAAAAAGACGTAGATCATGGCAAACCACAATCTCTGTTCATGGCAAATAGACGGGGAAGAAGTGGAGACAGTGACAGATTTTTTTCTCTTTGGATCCAAGGTCTCTGCAGATGGTGACTGTTGTCATTAAATTAATAGATGTTTGCTTTGACGAGCTTGAAAAAGTTACACTATCAACAAAGGTCTGCACAGTTAGAACTATGGTATTCCCAGTAGTAACATACGGGATGTGAGAGCTGGACCATAAAGAAGTCTGAGCGCTGTAGAATTGACGTCTTTGAATTGTGGTGTTGGGGGAAAAAAAACTACTTTGAGACCCTTGGGTTGCAAGAAGATCTAATAAATCAATACTTTAGGAAATCAAGACAAACTGTTCACTAGAAGGTTTGATTATGAGGCTAAATCGCAAATATTTTGGCCATATCATGAGATTGCAGTATTCCCTAGAGAATACTCTGATGCTGGGTAAGATTGAGGGCACAAAAAGGGGAAGACAGAGGCAGAGATGGATAGATGAGGTTACTGAACTTGGTGGAGGTCAGAGGGGCAGTGACTGACAGATGTACCTGTGGTCCTTAGGGTCCTGGAGAGTTGTACGTGACTGAATGACTATACAACATTAATTTTCACATCATCAGATAAGTGCTCAGTAAAGAGCTTCCCAAGTGGAGGAGTCACATTGCTGCCCATATTTCCTCTATGGCCCGTTTAGGGCAATCTATGCAACCATTATTTTTGTTAAGAACTTTTAACATTTCCTACTTACTTTTATATTTATAATTGAATATTCTATAAAATTAAGAATTGTCCCTTTCAATTATATTGCCATTTTTAAGGTCAGACTGAATTATTATTATTATTATTATAATTTTTTTTTTTTATACACATGAAGGTTTTTTTTTTTTTTTTACCAAATCAATATGGCAGAAGATGCCACACAAAGTGATGACGTTGAGCTTAATGGATGTAAGCCTTATTTGAAACTGCAACATTATAGCCCTTTGGAAGTGATTATTCATGCTTCATAGTCCTGCTTAAAAGAGCACTTTAACAATCGAATACTGTGAAATCGAATTTCAAGCATCTTTGTAGCACTGAATTTGTTAAAGCATTAAAAGTCCATAAACCTTCAAAAAGATGTTCATTCGATTTTTACTTTTTCCATTAAGGTTTTGCATGATCTGTCATCGATGCCTCTGGCAACTTGCTAACAAAAATTGATTGTAAAACATCCTATCAGTGCAGTGAAATTGTTGGTTCGATAATGGCAGTTATTCTTTTTTCCTCCATTGTTCATTTAGTTTTATCTTGTTAAATTAGTCATAGGCTGTCATTTTAGTTTTAATCAAATAGTCAATGAGATGCACATTAATATATTACTGTATGTTCTATCTGTTCTAGGCAAGCACAGAAGACGGATTTGTGTATTGTTTAGACGCGCGGTCCGATAAACCAGTTTTCACACTTAAAGCTCATGATGGTGAAGTGTCTGGTAAGTGCAACTTATTTACTCACTCCTCAATAAACTGGGAAGAGGCATAGTAACACTGATATAATTTCAAGGCAAAGTGAAGTTGAACACAGAGAACACATTTTCCGTATCTTGTCTTGAATATTGAAAATGGCAAAATATTATTATTATTCTGGTAGCTTAGTTACTTTCTAAAAACTCAGTTCTTTTATTTATTTATTAATCATATATAGTTGAGAGCGGGAAATTGGTTCAAATCATTCAATTTGGAAATCCTAATAATAATAATACATGATGAGACCTCAAAAAGTAAGTAGCGAGTTTTTAGTCTTGTAGGGTGCTTTGGGGAAAAAAAGACTCTAAGCTCAAAACAGGGCCCTCCATTTTTAAGTTGGTAATATTGTATTTTTCCCTGTTCTCTCCCCTTGTACAGCGCTACAGAATATGTTGGCGCTTTACAAATAAACGATAATGATGATAATAATAATAATGTACACCATGTGCATTGTAGAGATTTTAGACACTAATCTATGACCATAATAGGTAAACAGTCCGAAGCAAAGCCAGTGTCTTGGGCTCTTTGTATTTTGTTTTGTAGGAGAAAAAAAAAAAACAGATGGAACCATTCATGTTTATTATTGCAGATATAATATTAAGTCAACAACATCCTAGTTAAAGAATAAAATGGTGGTGGAGTCATTAAAGGGGATTTATGCAACTGTGGACCAAAAATCGCCCCATGAGCGTTCCTTGCTATTTGACCTCCAGATTAGTTAGCCCTTCAGACCATACTTCCACAGTTCAAGCATGCTATCTGCAGAAAGGACATTAAAATATGGTTGTCATTTGGGTACATCTGTACAGGATTAGGATGTAGTACACATGGTAGTTTATTTTAAGTTTGCCATCTTTTGTGAAGATTAGTGCCTAATAAATATCATTGGTTGAGGAAAGCATACTTGCTATTTTTACATAAGATACAGTCTCTGTGGTGCTTTGCGTTTTTCCCGAAGAAGTCAATTTAGCAAATGGTCAGGTACCGCCCCTTTATTTATTTGGGATAGAGCCTTGGAAATAAAAACTGAATGACATAGCTGTGCAGGCACTTTAATTCTACATACAATAAATAAAACCGTTTCTTATGGGTATTTATAAAAAAAAAAATATATATATATATATATATCTTTATTTTTGGTTTAAAAAAAAAAAGAGCCGTTTTTTGGATGCTAATAATCGTATCTAGAGACATCAGAACAAATGACTAATTCTAGTAGATTTCCAAAAGCAGTTTAGCAAGCTATTGAGAGATTTCTCCTAACAATCTAATTCCACTGTATTTTCTCATCTTGAATTTGACAACAACATATGCTATTTATTTCTGCTTTCTGCCTTAATTTCCGCAGCCCTATTCCCCCTGTCTTGCCTGTGAGCACTTTCTTGTACTAATGATTCTCAGTGCCATTCTTAAGACACTGTAGATCATTCTGCCTGCATTTGTATCCAACTGCATTATTGATTTTCTCCCATGTTGCAGGATATGAAGATCTAGCAGAATGCAGCCTTTAGTTGTTTTATTGTGGGGGTTTTGTTTAACTATTTACATGCTAGTATGAAATTGTGGGTTTTCAGTGTCTAGGTTTTATCAATAATGTACTCACTAAAAATAAGGTATTTAAGAACAAAAAAAGAGAATTTTGATAAAGTCCTAGACTTGTTAATGGACAAAATGTATTTTTGGAACGTAAACATTTTTTTGTTAAAATTAAATCTGTGCAATTACTTTTTCTACTGCGGGTAATCATTTTATTAAAGGCATCTCTAAGTTTCCTGGACTAAGAATGCATCCGATAGAGAATCAGCAGTGTATGCAAATATTTTTTGCATGAAAGAATACCAAAATAAACATTAACAAACTCACCCGGATGTTTGCCAAAACTCTTGCATTTGCAAGTAGCAGCTTTTGTCTGTTGACACCCTTTTAAAATCCCTGCTAAAATTAGCATAAAATTCATAAGGTTTGGCCATTAACAGCCCGCTACACATTTTAATACAATGAAAGAATCTGTGATGGCAGTTTGTGCAGGAAGGAATTGGATGTTTGGGCTTTAGCAAGAATAATATTTTTAGGAAAAAATGGTTCCCCTCAATCACTGATCCTCTGCCTTTCTCCTTATTTTGCACACTGTTGTCTAGATGACAATCCCAGAGGTGTGGAGTCACCACAGGTTTCATTAGTTTTCCATGCCATGGCTCCATCCGTTTATGCTGAATTCAAATATTTTACTCTATCACATAAGGATTTTGAGTGACATAGGTAAATCTAAAGAAAAAAGTGTGTATTTGTATACATTTATAACTCTATTTATAGAACTTGTAACAGTTGCTGATATTATGGAGTACTTTAGTATCTGTAACATCCCTCTTAAGTGTCCAGCAGTAGTTGACAAGCATACTAGGACTCCACTTGCCCTGTTATCTCTTCCATGTACATGATGTCTTTGTGAAATCGCTCACCATGTTTGTCGCTGACTGCATTGCGATTCTGGGGGAAGAAATCCAAGTGAGAGTTCAAGAAATTTATTTTTAGGGACATATTCCATCCCATTAATTTGAATGTAAGAGTTCAGCCATAATGTCACAGTAGTTTTGTGCTTTTAGAATTTTCCCAAAAACTTTTGGTAACTTTTTGAAAAACATTGAGGTGATTGTTTAGCTTGGTTTAACAGTTTTTTGAATTTTTATCTCAAATCCAATCTTATTTGAGAGCCCACAAAAATGCCTTCTTTAATTTTAGCATTACTTATTCTAGGGAACTTTTCGTTCAAATAAGCATACCCAGCACCATTTTTTTTTGATGGCCTTAAAGTTTTTGCCAATCCCTAATTTTATATGAAGTTAAAGTAAAAAAAAAACAACAACAAAAAACATATTCTGTTCCGGGAGTAAGTGACTGATGCTCTGGCCACTTCTTGATGTAATGATGTTTCTGGTCTTGAATGTTCTACTTGCACAAGAAATACCAAAATGTAGTGAAACCTGCTGCAAACCAAGTAGCTGTGCTAGGACTTCAATTCACAACCGATGTCAATTGCATTTGGCAAACTGATTTTCCAAGGGGAAATTCATATTTTTGTACAATTCTTTCATATTAGCAGCATAAGCTAATGCCACAAAAGAAAATTTGTTTCCATTGTGCAAAAGGACGACTTAAAAAGATAGAATAGTGACTCTTCGTGGACTCCTCTAAAACTGTTATTTTCAAGATGAAGAGCACCTATTACAGAGCAAATATTAGAGTAAATTATTTTTTTTCTTGCAAATAAAAGGGGCTCAAAGAAGATGTACTTACTTCAAGAGTAGTTTCTTGTTGTTCCTCGTGTTTTACTAGGCTAGCGTCCTTGTTTTCTAAGTCTTCATCAGCTAGAGCTATATTTTGATTGCTGTGGTACAGGCGAGTCCTCACTTTTATGCAAACTTGCCATCGGTTATGATGCCAGTTCCTGTTTGTTATTTTTGTTTAACAAAACATCGCAGGAATAACCTGTAAATCCAGTCTAATGAAAGATCTTTGGGTTCCCTCCAAACATTGTAACTGCAAAGGTCATATGGAGGAAACCATTTACCCATCCTGTCTAAAGCCTAACACAAGTGACACAGCAAATATGGGGGGGGGGGGCAATTCTTACCTTGGTCACCGATTTTTTTTTTTTTTTTTTTTTTTTTGCAATTTTAAAATATAGCTCATAACATTTGTTAATAAAATTATTTGTTGAGCTTGAAATGTCAATTCCCCCAAAAAACATAACTGAACGTATGTGGAGGATTTAAACACGTCCTTGGAATAATATCGAAGTATAAACCAAAACGCAGTTGCCACCGTAATCTAATCACTAGACAAGAGAACTCAAGCTAGCACAGTGCGTACACAGTGAATGTCCACTTACTATTGCCATAGGTTTCTCAGACAAGTACTGTGTTTGACACAACACAATGGATCACATGTCTGCTAATCTGCCTGCCTGTCTATACCAACTGCCTGCATATACATAAAATAGCAAAAAATATTCTTGTTATGAAAAAAACCCATTTGTGACAAAATAGATTGGATCTTTTAAAATATTTTATTAATAAAAGGTGTCCTCAAAACTCTGATTGCATATTTTAATTCAGCTTGAAAAGTTAATTTCATTTTTCCATGTCACAACAATTATGTTTACCAGTGGTGATTTACTTGTGGGCTCTACAGTACATTTTCATAATATCACACTTCCCAACACTTTTTTACCCTGCAAAGTTATATAAACGTGTCTGAACAAAAGCATGAAACTGATGAAAAACACAGAGCTTTAACTACTAGACTCTGCAGCAGCCTGTCTCTTCTACGGTCTGCCTCATCACAGCTAGTTTCACTTGAATGGATGTTTGGCAGCACATGTGACCGTTCACCTCCTCTGTGGCATCTTGTGTGAGGACTTCAGTGACTGCCAGCAATATCCAAAAAATGCTCATAACTGTCAGTCAATACTTGATATGCTTTAAAAATGTAAACATGTTTTCTGTATGGAGCAAAACCATTTTTTGTATTATGCTTTTATGTGCTAACGAAATTTTGCGAGTTATCAAGTGTAGCTCTTTAAAAGAGAGTAGTTAATGGTTTAAAGGGCTCCCTTTAAAACTAAAATATATTTAATGATTTTAAGAAGGTTTACAGTTGAATCATGCATCTGAAGTCTTATGGGAATTCAGCAATTTATTGCAATATGTCATGTAGGGGTGAAATTAGCAGTCTAGACCTTTTTCTGATATAGCGACTTGATGATGCAACAGTGCAGACTAGACTACTGAATGGTAGAAAATAAAACAATATGCAGGTTCACAAACAATTAATGTAAATTTAGAAATCGTAGTCTAAGGATTTATTCTAGATCAAAGCTTTGCATTTGTAATCCTAAACATATTGTACACATTTATACCTCAATGGTATCTGGTATGAGGTTTTTTTTCTATTCTATGGTAATATATGCATATTGTTTAGAATGTCTTTATTAACTTTGTTTTTTCTTATTTAGGGAGGACATATAAGAAGTTAAACACATTTTATTGAGATTTTTTTTTTTTTTTTTTTTATGTAACACAGGACTTGATCTAAGTAGCCAAATAAAAGGATGTCTAGTGACCTCATCTGCAGACAAATGTGTGAAAATCTGGGATATAATGCTTGATAAGCCAAGTCTAATTCATTCCAGAGACATGAAAATGGTAAGTCTTTCTTTTTTTTCTAAATATACAGGCAAAGGCATTTATATTTTATACTTTAATATAATAGATCTGCAGAGCTGGTACTGCAAGATTTTATTACACACTAGCAACTTGCCTGTCAAAAATGATGGCAATAAAATTTGAAGCATTGCAATGCTGTTTGCCACACAATGCAAGGCTCCCCCCCCCCCCCCCCCCCCCCCATAACTTGCGGTCCTTGCAATGAGTGCTTTTGGCGCTCCTTGAATCCTCCCCACCCCCACCCATCTACTATTACAGGCCTCGAAATGAGGCCAATTCGTGTCCTCCCAACGGCTTCAGAGTTACAGGCTTTGGAAAAAAAAATGGCAGCCATTTTTTATTTTATTTAAGCCCATAACTCGGAAGCCGTTCAGTGCTTCTCCCCACTCTACCTTGCGAAAATGTAATGAAGTGCCTTTCAGTAGTGTATCGTAAATGATCACTGCTTTGATTCTCCTCCGTTTTTTAAACCTATTTACAGTTACATTTTAAATTGGGGATAACATGTATATGCTTGTTTTTGTCTTTTCATTTTTAGGGTGTTCTATTTTGCTCTGCTTGTTGTCCAGATCTGCCTTTTGTTTATGGGTTTGGTGGCCAAAAAGATGGATTGAGAGTATGGGATATAAGCACGATTACTGCTGGTGAGCATGTACTTTACTTAACTTTTTTTTTTTTTTCTAACAAAATATTTTCACCTATTTTCAACACATCCAGTCTGTAGAAGGGTCTTTCTTCTCTGCTATCAAATATGTGTTGCTATTGTAAATTTAGCCTAACACTTTTTGATCTTATGCCTTTTTTTGTTAACGGATTTTATATTGTTTGAGTTTTTGATTTGATAAATTCTTCATGTACTTGTTTTTTTAGACTGTGTATCCGTGGTGTAACACAATACCATTTGTTATTTACATGGAGACTAAACGCTAGAACTGCAAATACCTAACTTCTTGTAATCTTCTCCTCTGCTTGCTCTCTCACCCCCTTCCTTCCTCGTGCTTGCTCTCTTCCTTCCTCGTGCTTGCTCTCTTCCTTCCTCGTGCTTGCTCTCTTCCTTCCTCGTGCTTGCTCTCTTCCTTCCTCGTGCTTGCTCTCTTCCTTCCTCGTGCTTGCTCGCTCCCTTCCTCGTGCTTGCTCGCTCCCTTCCTCGTGCTTGCTCTCTTCCTTCCTCGTGCTTCGTCTTTCTATATTGTCTCGCTGTCACCATAATTTCCTTGATATTGAACAGCCATACTGTATAATAATGTGATATTTACTACTTATTTTAAAAGTATGTTGCCATTTACATTTCTTTTATCTGATATTTTTATTTTAGTTAAAGAGGCATTTGGAAGCAGGGAGAGGCTGACTGTTACCAGCTTATCCGATCAGTCATCTAACAGCGCTCAGACAAGCATCAACAGTGCGAATACAATGGAGTCTTAGAGCCAGTGAATTTATCTTCTTTTACAGCCGATTGCATACAGATCCTTGTGCAGTGACGAAAATGCAACTAGAATATAGATACCAACATAATTTGATTTATCTGTTAATATTTATTAACACCAAGGAAGACAATTCATCCAATCACTTTATATACCTGCAGTTCATTGTAATGAGTTTTTTGTTCTGCATATATTAGATCTACTACATCAGAGGCTCTATAAATGAGACTTTTTTTTTTTTTTTTTTTTTTTTTAAATAAAGGAACTGGTCCTGCCTTATTTTCCTCTAACATGCTGTTGTGCAGTATAATTATTAAAATTTTCAATTCAGTTCTCAAGAAATTGCTTTGAAACTAATTTTTCCCCATTAGATGCTGTTCTGCTATTGACAGAATAGTGTCAGTTCTCGTTGGTACTCCACCTTTGCTATGTTACCTTTTTAATGCTCAATGCTTTATTAATTATTTGTCTCTGTTCTCTATCCCACATATTCAAAAAAGCTGGTCCAGGGACAGTTGCACATTCCTGAGACCTTATGTGCCCATCCTCAGGAACAAAGGAGGGCACATAATACGGGGTTGAGTCACATTATTATGACCTCTACTTTAGACATCCGCAGCGTGTAG
Organism: Discoglossus pictus; assembly: GCA_027410445.1. NCBI lineage: Eukaryota > Metazoa > Chordata > Amphibia > Anura > Alytidae > Discoglossus > Discoglossus pictus. The sequence continues at coordinate 34,532,766 of CM050167.1, forward strand.
CCAATAAAATACGGCATGTGTCGTGGTGACACGTAGGCATTCTGCAAACATATCAACCATCACTGTCATGGGTAACACGTGCGATTTATACAACTTTGAAAAGGGGATGGTCATTGGCTTTTGAGCCAAGGGTGGCTCAAAAGCAGCACAGTTTGTGAGCGGTTTGCATGCTGCTGTGGTTAAAGTCTACCATGACTGGACAAAAGGCACCATTGCAAATAAACTGTGTCGAAACTATGGAGCACAGAGGTGAACGTCGGCTACAAATCTGTGTGCTGGACAACCAACACGCTACATTTGAGCAAATCACCATCCAAATGAACCAGATGTGTGTTTAAAATAACTGTACAGCCATCCCTGTGGTGACGAGGCAACCATGCTGACGAGGCTTGGATGAGGACGAGGCTGACTATCCATGACCTCCATGGCTTGGATTTGCACAACCGTACCAAAATTGGACCTCTACTGATTGGGAAAGGGTTGCCTTCTCGGAGTCACAATTTTTACTCCATCAGCTGGACGGACGTTGTTGGCATGTCAGGTGCGAAACCTCCAAGAACAAACACTCTGCAACTGTTGTTGGAAGAACACAAGTCGGTGGCAGCAGTGCTATGGTCTGAGGAATGTGTGTGTTTTTTTTTTTTTTTGCTTTGTCTGGGTCCACTCATATTTCTGGAAGGCGCTCTCAACCGGTTGGATTATCTATCCATCCTTGAAGATAACGTACACACATACATGTTGACTGTCTTCTAATTTTATTTATAACCGGTCCTCTAGTACATCTAGTCAGTCCTGAGTTGAGCAGTCCACACTTTATGCAAGAGTTTTATATACTGTGGCATGGACTGGATGATTTATATTTACCCATTAAACTTCTACAAGAATTGGATGTGTAGTGTCCATCAAGTGTTATACCTGCAATACCTCCATTGTTAAATTGTTGAGACCATACAGAGCCAATATAGCTATGCTTTTCATTGATTTACTTACTTTTGTCTATATGTATAGAGGGTGATTCTCCCCCCTCCCTCCCTCACAACCTGCAGTCTATCTCTGACAGCTGTCTCTCTCTGTCAGCACTTTGCAATTAGTAGTTTGTCTTTTACCAGTACACATTACTTTTTCACCTGGTCTTGTACATCTCTCAAGATCTTTTTCAGCCTGAAATTATGTAGCTTTCAACAGAATGTTTTTCAGAGTTTAGGAATATTTTCCAGCTTTGTCTTCTTTCATCCAAAATACAACTTTATGAGTAATTTATATATCCAGTAATTACTATCTAGCATTGAACAAAGTGAATTTTACAAAATAAATCTTCAATAAATTATATCATTCGATGTAGAGGTGATAACAACCCATCTCTTTAGACAATCTCCCCTGAGTTTATACTGTAACTAACTACATTACCAAATAGACCCATGGCTAAAATTCCATAACCTTTCTTTGTTGATGGCCATCAGAGATCTGAAGTTGCATGTACTGAAGTAAGTAATCTGTGAGGGGGTGGTGTCAATTTCAATCTTATCCAGTCATCAAGCAAAGGCTCTAGATATCTGCCTGTCCCCTCTTAACTCATAACTACACACACACTTGTTGTTCAACTCTAAGGATGTGATGACACAAACAAAATGTAATTCCTCAATAAACCAAAAAACTAAAGATTTATGTTTATCAAAAAACATCTGGTCTTATACGACTACCAATATTGTTAGTTTGGTACACACTTGAGAAACAGTTGTCTTTTTATTAGTTTATTATATTTTACCTTACACTACAGTGGTCTTTTTAAATAATAAATAAACATAGTCATCCAAGATTATTCTGTATGTTTAATGTTTTAAATATTCCCATTGTGCCGATAGAAGCTTTCTCTGCTGAATTGCACATTTTATCAAAAAACTAAACAAAACAAAATGATAGGTTCTATGGCAGAATAATTGCATATGAAAGCTAAACTGTATGCATTATATTTTTTGTATTACATTCTTATAACAAATTGCTGTTTTTAATTGTAGTTCTTAAGAGTATAATTTAAATATAGGGGGTTACGACCGACAGTTGATGGGCCACACACACCCTCACACCACCTGCCTTTTGCTTACAGGAATTCCTTTAGGTTGTGAATTTTGGGGTTATCTCTCAGGGCCCAGCCTGCCTTCTCAGTCCAGGAACAGTCATGATAAAGGAATGCAATACTATCACCAGTGCTTAGGAGCAAAGTTGCAGGCAGTGTTTGTGATAATTCCAATGGTTAGAATTATTATATTCCCTCTATGTATGTCCAACTGACTCTTTTTTTTTTTTTTTTTTTTTTATCTGACACCATTATTAATCTTCCCACCTGGTCACTTACTGTCATCCTAGATTATTAATTACCTCCCAGGGTTTAGGAGTCTACATTTGCTGTTATTAGAGAGACATTATTTTCCCTTTTATCTTGCCTCTTCTGATCTACAAAGCCAGGGCCTGACCCTTGCTGGCAGTTGACAAATGGCACCATAGCATTTAGGGAGAGGTTGGCTAAATACATCATTTTTAGGAGATGCCCTTCCTGTCAGGAAGTCTTTAACGCAGGGAGGTTAGTATTGTAAACACTTGTAGACGAACCGTCTATATACCCCCACTACTTCTCCTGGCTTCTGCCCCTCAAAACAGATAATCCCATAACTGGACTCATTTCACCTCAGAGACCCCAGCAATGCACTCTATCACAATGCCTGGGAAAAATGCGGCACGTAGATATTAAATGTGCCTGGGTACCACCTTTACATCAATAAATCTATTCAATCATAAATCCTGCTGTTAAGGCTACACACTCACACTGCCCTGTACAAATAATCGTGACCCCAACATTAATGATTAAGGCCTACCTTATGTTACACATAGCAACCTCATGTCATATTCCTTGGCAAGTACCGTGCCCATTGCTATATTTAGCTATCACATGAGCTGGCATTATTATTAACAGAAACCATGACTAGGGTACTAGGTTCCCTTCAGGGCTCACGATAGTCCAATAAGTTCAGTGGGGGGCCCTCCTGGACATAACATAGGGCTACAGTGCCCCTGTAAGGTAATATTGGGAAGCAGCTGTTATAGCTTACATAGTCATGGTAGAGTATAACTGTATAGAGACGACCATCTTAAAGCCAGAATGTATCCCATTTACTCTAGTTAGATTTTTAACTGCTCATATTTTAGGGTTTTATCCTTAAATAAACAATGGAATTGTTCTCAAGACTCCATAACAACTCAATACCACAATGTCTTGATTGCGATAAATTGAGCACAAGACCACTGGTCCTACTAAAGTTGCTATTGGCTCACCGAAAGTAGTTTTCTTTTTAATGGCCTCTACTTTCAATCCCTTCATCATGACCATATATCACCTTCCTGCCTCTCATACATATAATTTAAAGTAAAACAATAGTCTGTGACCTTTGGCATTCAGTTTGGTTGTAATCTAACTGAAAGTGTGAGATGGATTATAGGTCAGCACAGAAACTATAGTTGCAGTTGTAGTCTGTGCCAGATTTTTTTTGGAACTTCTGGGCAGTGAAGTGGAGGAGCCCCTGCGAGTATGTGTGCAAGGTATGCTCACACCCATTTGTTTCCTTTTTCTCTGTGTGTATATCTCTCTCTTGCTGTGTGAGCAATTTAAAGACATTTCCCCATAACAGGCATTTTAACAACATAACTATTCATACACAAGCAGAGCTATTGTTTATTAAATGCATTTGATGGTGGGCCATATTATTTATATTTTTCAATAACATTATATATATTTATATTTATTTTCATATAAACTAAACATATAAATGTATACATATTCAGACATGTTCACCTACAATCATATGAAAATATACATATTCAGTCATTTTCACCTATAATTATAAACATGTACATATTTAATCAGGGTAATCTATAATCATAATTCCTCCAGGGTCCCCTATTTTTATTTTCTAAATATATATTTAGCCAGTACTCCCTAAAATCATATACATTTACATATATTCATCCAGGGTCAAGCATAATTAAAATTTAAACACATAAATATTTAACTGCATATTCGGCTAGGGTCACCAATAATTATAATACCAGTACATACATATTTAACCATGATCAATAATAATTAATTAAATGTACACATATTTAGCAAGGGTCACCTATTATTAGCATAACCCTATATAAATGTGCATATAAATCACATATATAGTTGTCAGTTTCCAGAACGCTGACGATGTTGGTCACACTTTGCGAGTCTCACAAAGCAAGGCAAACCGTTGACCATACGGGACTTAGGCTGCAATGAGTGCCGAAGGCCCTTATTGCACTGCTCGCCTTGCAAAGCGAGGCGAGCAGTTGTGGCACGCGGGACTTAGGCTGCAATGAGTGACAAAGGTGCTCATTGCACTGAGCAGTTGAGGGACACGGGACTTAAGCACCGAGCAGTTTCACGCAACTGTGAGGGTTGCAACTGCGAGCCAAGCGCGTAACAAACAAAATAATTTAACAAAAATAATAACACACTCACACACAGCACAGGAGGAGAGACAGGAAACCTGGTAGTGAGGTTGCAAGTGAATTTGAGCCATATTTGGGGTTTTTCATCAATACAAAATCGGCTAAGCGAGGAAAAAAATGGCGGACGAAAAACGTAAAAATTCTGAAACTGGATGAAAATGAGGAATATACAGTAAATACAAGTAGTTAAATGCAATTTGCTGTGCAAAGTATTGGTTCAGCAGCAGTAAAGTAAATGGCATCACTCAGTCGTGTTTCAACTCTCCATGTCCTCATGGACAACACACCATGCTGATCCACTTGGTTTTCATGGCAGAGATACTGGAGTGGGTTGCCAGTTCCTTCTCCAGTGGGCCACAGCATACAGCTCCTGGTATTTACAGGTGGTCTCCCATCCAAGTACTGACCAGTGTGACCTCTTGGTTTGAACTCAGGATGCTGTGGTCAAAGCACCTGCATCCTAACCACTGGGCCACCAGGGAACCCCTCGGCAGCAGTCGATGAAAAGTAAATAGTTTGTCCTTGAGTTCACAAAATGAAATAAAAATGAAAACACCATATTACAAAAATACAAATGTTAGTAAGTGATTTAAACCATTGATGATGGTGTCAAAATCCTGGCAGCTCTCTGTCCTTTACCATTAGGATGTTAACTCTTGACCAGGGTTTTTAGGAAGAAAAATGTTATGCCAAGAGAAAGTCATAAGAACTAATAGATTTTTTTAACCTTTATCATGAATAAAGTATATGTCCACCTCGTACAATGATGGACTGCTGTTGTTCATTATTTTACAGTAAATTCTTATTTAGTGAAAAAAATGAATTTTTCCCGAATTCATATATTATTATAGTTTATTTATAATTATTATAGTTTATTTATAATGCGCCGATATATTCTTCACTAATACTACACTTATTTATACTGTGTTATGCATTAAACAATAGAATCCAAAATCGGAATCATTGATATACGTATCAAATAGAAAATGTACTTTATTAAAACAAGGCATAAAAAATTAGGTCCGGAGTAAATACAATGCATCTATTTTACAACATTAAAATAAATTAAATCAGCAAATTTGTATATTTACTGCCTACCACAAAAGGAGAACCATTCGCAGAGAGTGATGGATTTTGTATGAAAAACATGAACTCTGTCCTCAAATGTGCATTTTTCCCCCCCCACTATAATTGCCTTCCAAATTATAGCCTGTTGTCATTTTCCACAATATATTTTTTTTTGCAGCTCTATATTGTCATAAGTGAAACATTGGTTGCGCTGCACACCACTGAATTCAAAATAATACATGCATTATTAATATAACTATAAGTTGCGCTAATGCTAAATTATATTTTGTTCATGCATTTTTGGCAATGTACTTTTGCAAATGCGTTCAGTAATTATAATTTATGCAATGTCTATTAATACTGCTGGGGGATTTTCCATATAAAATATTAAATGACATCTCTTTATGCTTTGGTTTGTATGCTTTTCAGCTTGTTTGTTGATATCTGATTGCGTGAATGCTATATTTATAATTTTTTAAACCAATTAATAATGACGAGCAAGTTATATTTAACAGCTTTATAATACTCTCAAGTGTTTGATTATGTAAATATATTGATCTAATTACATTGTATGTGTCATCTAGTGTGACATAAATGTATACTGAACCCCCCAAACTGTTTCCAGATTGCCAATTATTTATAAAAAAAAAACAGGTATGACTTGCCTTTAGGACAAAAGGAGATGCTCATTAAGCTACAATTATGTCAAACATGGGAACGAGAGGAAGTTATTAAAATATAACAAATGACTCTATTGAGTAAAAATGAATATTGAAGGGACATGGAATTCCCGGATTTTCTTGCACTCCACGGAATAAACAATTTAATCCTAAACTATTAGGGTATTTGTGTACTTAACTTAAAAAATGTGTTAAACCATTCTAAAATTGCCAAAAAGAAATCTTGGTCTAAATAGATTCTACATCCATATTAGTTCTCTTAGAGAGGCTCTAAGCTAATGTTAAGGTATCTTGAAGAAAAAGCATCTATGAACATGGTTTGCCAATGGCGGAGAAGTTACGTTTAAGTAAGGACTCTTGCACACCCTGAAGGTCTAATAATATTTTAAATCAGACCATAATGGATGGACAGTTGGTATATTTAGTTTCAGTCCTGACTATTGCCCATCCTCCTGTTCTTAAGTTTGAGTAATGTTTGAGGAGGTCTCAGGTGAATCCCTCTGCAAAATAGATCGGACAGGAGGTGGAGAAATCCAGTTGAGAATTATCAGAGGACACCATAGAAAACAGGAAGTTTTAATCCATAAAGGACTTGTTTTGTTCAGTATTTTTCCAAGTTGAGAGTATTCTGCTGAGTCAGTCCTTTAAAAACTTATTTTAGATTTTACATTGGGTGGGAACATCACCATCCTATCTGTGGCTCCAATTAAGTTCATGCGGGGGATGCCATCTCTGGCAATCTAAATCCGGTAGGGACAAGATGGCAGACAATGTGGAAGATGAACTTCCATCCTATCTATGGCACATATTATGCAAGATTGATCCAACTGTGGTCTAGGCAAAATCTTGGTGTGGGTAAAGTCTAGATTCCCTGAACTCCACACCACAATATGTGCAGTATGCCCAATGTTTTCCTCTAGATGACTGCTGAATGTCTTGGCATATATAACCAGTGTTCAGTGTGGATCATAGCCCCCCCCCCCCCCCCCCCCTTGGGTGGATCTATGCTATATGTGGCAGCAAGTAATATAGGGACCTATTATACTAGAAGCCCGCAAATGCCTCAAACTCATAAATTTGAGGTCCGGGTGTTTTTTTTTTCTAAATGTCTGGATGTATTCTATTGACTCAAATTCCCAATTCACCTCCTTGAGCCGAAACTTGTAAACCCTGCCCTTTTAAGTAGAATTTCAGGGGGCATGATCATATGATCTGACAATATTTAAGCAAGCCCGTAATTCACTTCTTAGCCAATAGTAAATGAGACCGTCATCATAGAAGTTAGACATAATCTGCAATCAGAAGCTAAGAACTAATTAGTGCCAATAAGTAATATTTGCTGATCAGGCTCGCAGTCAAGCAATCTAGCACTCTATAAAATGCATTAGATCATCTGTTTTAGCCCATGTGTGTACCATGATATGTATTAACCCCTTGAGTCCTGGGATCAATAATATTCAGGTATAATAGTTAAAAAAAATGTTTTAATTGCATATTTGGTTTGAGACTGTTGTGCATTCATTCTTGCCTACCTTGCCTTCCCATGCTTTTAAAGTACAGTAGAGTGCGTTTAAATGCTGCTACAGCTCTAATAAGTGTTTGAAAAAAGCCCTTGTGAGTCCTATTTAGTACTCATAATATTGTTGACCAATACTTTATTATACATAGACTTTATCTGTGAGCTACTGCTACGGGTCTTTCCTTGCCTTCCCATGCTTTTAAAGTACAGTAGTGTGTGTTTAATTGCTGCTACAGCTCTAATAAGTGTTTAAAAAAAGCCCTTGCGAGTCATATTTAGTAGTCATAATATTGTTGACCAATACTTTATTATACATAGACTTTATCCGCGAGCTAGCGCTACAGGTCTAATAGAATATCGATTTTGTACAAGTTTAATTAGTTAGAAATATTTAAGCTGTGCTAAAACCAATGGAGTTCTAAAGTTGATTTTGCGTCTTTGGCTAGCCCGTAGTGATTGTGGGCGGGGAGCTCGTAATTAGAAAGTGAGTAGCTAATGGAATATATGCCAATATTAAGAATAATTTTTACTGTGTATACATTTATGAATTGGGCAATAGAATAGGGCGCATTGTCTTTTAATGAAAGTCCAGATGGGCAGATTGGTATTTATGCAACCTGATATACATTTTAAATTTGTTATCAAAAACATCACATTATATCAGATTGCAAAAACACACAGACTTTAGTATTTATTGTTTGAGGCATTAAAATACCATTACATTTAAACCAGCCATAATAGATTTTTTGACGGATGGTAAGATTTGGACAGATGTCATAAAACCGGACAGTTCTACCTAAAAGTGGACTAGCAGCAGTACCCGCAACATAAAATGCTGCCACTGTTTTGGCAGCTAGTCACTATCTGTTCAAAAATATGCAAAGTTATTCTGAAGTTGTTGTAAAGCTCCTTAAGTAGCAGAGAAAAGGAAATGAACTATGTAGTAAAAAATTTACTTTTCAATTTAACAGTACAAAAAAGTGTTATTCAAACTGCTCAGCAATCATGAAGTAATACTGTAAAAATCAATGTTTTATTACCATTTATACATGCTATTAATTAGAAAAAAGACAAGCTGCAAACATCCTTATTTTTTATTACAGTGGCATGAATAAGATCCAGTAACACTAGGATTTGAACTTCATGGAAATAACATGGATAAGGCTGCTGTAAGCTTCATTATTTTACTCTAAATCACTGTATGAGCTGGATATTCAAGTCTATTAGTTCAGGGCAGTGACCTCTCAAGAGCTTACAATGCCCCAAGGATTCAATTTATGGATCACGTACACTTATTCTGTATCCCAAGTGTGTAAAAAGATTATACATCTCACAGAGGCAGCCAGGAATCTTTAATATACACCACACCGTTTGTATTTTTTGTTTTAATTTAATCTTGTCATTTTAGATTTGTAGTATAAATTATTATTGTCCTTTAGATGGTAAGTTTGCAAGTTTTCTATCTTGTAAGGTGCTTTGGTAAAAAAAAACACTTTCTACATAAGATTCCAAGCTGAATAATGGGGTCCTCCATTCTTTTACATTGTGTTAATATATTTTTTGCTGTGTACTTAACCCCTGTACAGCTCTACAGAATATGTTGGCGCGTTACAAATAAATGACAATATTAAAGATATAGCCAGTATTTGATTACATTAAATATTTCATCATTTAGTTTCCTATGAAAAAAGAAAACAAAAGCAACAACAACAAAAATAATATACATACATACATAACTGCAAATATGAACAAATGTATTCCAGGATAGGGTACCCAGATGTCCCATTTTCAGGGAACAATCTCCTTATATAGTCATCTGGCCCTGGTTAATTCTGTCCTCAAGCACATATAGAATATAGACAGCAGTATTATTAGTTGGGATACAGATGCAATATATTTACTGCTGCTCCAAGTAATGTACAGAAGGTTTTAAGACAGATTGGGCCAACTGGACAGATATGACCAGGGATTTCTGTATTGTGCCTTATTACTTGGTATGTTCTACATATATATATATATATATATATATATATATATATATATATATATATATATGTCATGATTTAATTGTTTAAGGACTCACATTGACAGTAATTTATGAATATGGCCAAGAGAACATGACATTGTTGCATTGGGAGTATGTGTTATTGTGTGGTCATATGTTGCCTGTACATGGCTATTATGTATCCTAGTTATAATATATTATACGAGGGAAAATGTTATATAGAACATATGTGGAATTGGTAAAAATGCTCTGCATAGAAGATAGCTTCAGATCATTGCACACTCACACATACAGACCTTGGGTCAAGACAGATGTATGTACTTCATGTAGTCCTAAGCAAACACTTGAGTTTAATGTAAAGGTTTGTTCACTAGATATCTAATTAATTTGATCTCAAGAGCTTTGATAGCCCAAGGTTGCCCAGTATTCTCTTCCTGCACCTTTGGGCCTTGCCCTAATTTTTTGTGCCACAGAGAACAGGAACTACACAATTCTGCTGAGGTCGGTTTGAACTAGGTTCATATCAAGCCCCCTTTAAGAAGCAGATTGTGACAATATATATAATACATGTGTGTGTGTATTAACCAACATCTCTATATAGGATCTTTTTACAGAGCTCGAGTGCTCCTTTCCTCTCCCACCAAGCTCAGGTTGCGTATGACTTGAAACCATGATTAATTTAACCAGCGAACAATTTGATTTAGGAAACATCCTATACACTTCATGCCCACACCAGTCTCCCTAAGTAAATAAATATCAGTCTTTTGTTAAAGGTATTTTTTTAGACATGGGTTATGAATGCATCTGATGGAAAAGAATCAGTAGTGTATAAAAAACTTTTTTTTGCATGAAAAAATACCAAACTTAACATTATTATACTTACTCCAGAGTTTGCTAAATCTCAAGCAGTTGATTTTCATACTTAACACTCCTGGAATTTCCTGATAAATTTAGCATAACATTCATAATTTGTTTTGGCCAATCACAGGCAGCTAATACATGAAAAACGTAATTTCAGTTGGTGCAGGAAGGAATCATGGGGTGTGTAGTCCCCAAATGCAGTGTTTCTATTGGTAGGTTCACTGTGCCTATGTAAGCAGTTGTGGAAAACAAGTTTTATTTTTAAATAACATAAATCAATTTGGGTATAGAATGACTCAATGTAATATAAGCAGCATATGCTAGATTAGAATAAGGTAAAAACAGGGAAACTTAGATATACCTAAGGAATGACATTTTATAATATATGGTACACTTGAAAGTAGGCAAGATGTTTTAGAAAAAATAATACAGCTTCAAATTTATTACCATTTATATGCAATTATGCTGCTGGGAAATCTTCTATTTTTGTTTCTGAAGTGGGAGGAGAATTTGGATGCAGAGGAAGCTTCTATCTATACAGTAGGAATATGGCCAGTGATTTCAACAGGACCAACAAAAAGATAATTAGTTTACAAGGACCCTACTGAGAAAGTAGTAGACAGAAACAGGTAAATAAGGAACATACAACACATAGTAAATAATAATTCCATATCAAATTTATAAAAGGTTGTGTTTATTTGTTATTTTTTTGCTTTCTAAAAGCATTTGTCTAATATCAAGTTTAGTTATTCAAATAATAGTGCAGTAAAAAATTACCATGGTGTTTCAACACAGTACCTCAAAAAGCCGGGCAGTTCTTAGGTAAAATATCAAACATATTTCATAATGAACTAGAAACAATTGTTTCTATGGGAAAATTAGGAAGTCTGAAGCCTACATTTTATGACTGACACTTTGCTGCCTAATTAGCTAGAACTCATATTGTTTACCCCATTCTAACTTCAATCACAATCTCATCTGTTAGTGAGCAGGTCTGTGCTGGCCGCTCGCCTCTCCCTATACCAAATGACCATGGAAATGTATCACGTAGGATAGCAGTCACTGCTCACATAGCCCCAGGGAATCAAATAACTCAGAGAAGGTCAAATTAAAGCTGACAATTATGGGGTTGTAGGATTTTACAGCTCTATTGCTTGGAGCATGCCTTTCTTTTCTAAAATGACAAGGAAAAAGTGTGTGCGCTGCATCATTTATGTAGGTAAGTCTGTATACATGTGTTTGTGTACAGGCAGACTGTGTTTTATGTATGTGTATAAAATATATTTTACATACCGTATATACTTGAGTATAAGCCGACTTTTCCAGCACATTTTTTAATGCTGAAAAAGCCCCCCTCGGCTTAAGGTCCCACTTACCTGTTCTCCTATTTTAGGGGCGGGAAAAAATCCTCATCCCCCCCCTTATCATCCTCCTTCTTATCCCCCCTCCCCCTTATCATCGTCTTGTTTCCCCCATAACCTCCTCCTTACTGCAACCTCTCCAATCCCTATACCCCACTCTCCTTACTTGCTACTATGTTCCAATAAGCTGATGCTGATCCTGCCGCTGCAGCACTTATTCCGTACCGGCATATGCTAATGACTTGACGTCACATGCGCGTCACGTCATTAGCATATGCCGGTACGGAAGACCTGCTGCAACGTCAGGATCAGCATCAGCTCATTGGAGCATAGTAGCAAGTAAGGAGAGTGGGGGCTAGGGATTGGAGAGGGTGCAGTGAGGAGGAGGTTATGGGGGAAAGAAGATGATGATAAGGGGGGAGGAGGAGGATGATAAGGGGGGAAGGAGGATGATGATAAGGGGGGAAGGAGGATTATAAGGGGGGAGGAGGAGGATGATAAGGGGGGAAGGAGGAGGAGGATAATCAGGGGGGAAGGACTCTCTTTTCCACCCTCGGCTTATACTCGAGTCAATAAGTTTTCACAGTTTTTTTGTGGTAAAATTAGGTGCCTCAGCTTATACTCAGGTCAGCTTATACGCAAGTATATAGGGTAATTGAAATCTCTTTTTTAAGGTTCTCCACACCTCTTTCCAACAAATACATTGCTCAATCCTAATATAAAGGGTATGTTAATGGGAACATTCCACTAGCCTTGATAAACACAGACTCCTCTCCATACACTTTTCGAAATTTTTATTGAATCATGGACTTAACATCTTCATAACTCACTCAAAATCAATGGCTGGGTTACTGGGCACCTCTTGGCGCCTTTATCTAGTTTACTAAGGATATACTCACGCTTCAGAAGGCAAGCAAACACATTTACTTTCCTTCGCCAAGGCAAATAGGCTAAGTGACCAGCACAAAAAAAGGCACTGTAGACATCTTCAATGCCCTCCATGGAAGCATTATTCTCTGAGCAAGTCGTTGGACTAAATGTTTTTAAGACTAACAAATTGTACAACTCTTGGAGATATAAGTCTTTTGTACATATGTCCCATAGGATAACAAAAAATGCAATAGCTCTTCAACAGTACACCTTTTGGTAGATCTGGCTCCTTGAGTCTTTTCATCACTTCATACATTAGTCTTTTTCCTGTCTTTCAGATGACTTTTTTAAACTAGCATTGTAAAAATATAGTTTTCCAAAAGGTTAGTGAATAAATTAATTAATGGACACAAAAGTTGCAACTCAGCCATCAGAATTACAGTTTGTGCTTGTAATTGAGGCTTTGGTGGACGGAAAATGGAACAATGTATAGATCATGGGTATTTCCATATATTGTTTATTAGTAACCATTGGTTTTCCATTCTGTATCACTATTAGGAAAAATAATAGACAATTACCGGCCTTTGGCACTCAGCGCAAGACCCGCAAGACTTTGAAAAAGGATGGCAATAGGCACCAAAGGTGGTCATTGCCAGGCCCACGATGAGCGCGAGGCATGCAACACTTTGAAAGAAGTAAGATTTTAACTGCCGCCATTTTTTTCAAGCCCGTAACTTGGAAGCCGTCGGAAGACCACCAAAAGACGCCAATTAATTCAAAAAATAACTTACAACCTTACACACAGCACAGAGGGAGAGGCAGGGAGCCTGTGACTGATGTTGCAAGCTCATTTGAAGTTTAATTGGCGTTTTTAGGAGATCGGAAATCGGCTAAGCGAGGAAAAAAAATGGTGTCCGTAAACCCGTAATTGTTTTGAAAAAAAGCTCAAAACGAGGCCAAAGGCTCATCGCAAGGACTGCAAGACTTTGAAAAAGGAGAGATAAATGCTCATCTCGAGGCACGCAAGTCTTTGAAAAAGGATCGTTAGGCGCTCATTGCAAGGCACGCACGCAAGACTTGAGCAGGGGGAGAGAGGAGAAAGACACAGGGGAGGGACAGGGGGAGAGGGTGGAAAGGGACACAGGGGTGAGAGAGGTGGAAAAACACAGGGCAGGGAGAGACGGGGAGGAGGGAGAGAAGGAAACAGACACAGGGGGTCAGAGAGTGGGGAGAGGCTTGCAATGTCATTGCGGTCCTCACAAAGAGCGCCAAAGGCGCTCAGCACGAGGCCCAAAAGTTGCCGGTTTAACGACATGTGAAATGAGAGCCAAAGCGGGGAGAGTCTCACAACAAGCGCCGAAGCCGCTCATTGCAGGGCTCATGACGAGGTCCGCAAGTTAGAGTGTGGAGAGCCTTGCATTGTGTGGCAAACAGCATTGCCAGGCTTCACATTTTATTGCCGTCATTTTTGACAGGCAAGTCGCTAGTATATATATATATATATATATATATATATATATATAAACTCATTTTTTTTATTTATGAACATATTTTGATATTAAAAAGATGTGGCAATTGTATTTACAGCTTGAATAAATAAAGATGTATTTATGTTGTGTTAAAATATGATATATTTATAGACAATGCATTAGAGTATTTGTTCCTAGGCAACGTGGTTTCATGATGTGTATTAACCCTTACTAGGTTGTGTGTTACCCTGAATTTTGTATCATAAAACGTGCTCAATACGAACATATCATAATTTTTAATTAAACATATGTTGACATTGGATTGTTAAATGTCAAATAATGTTAACATTTCATCATTTTGTAGTGCTTTGTGTGCTATAATTTCACTTTAATTTATGGGGGACCCGGCAAGGGTTTGAAATTCACTTTCGAGTGGTCTTTGGTACTTGTAAATCTTTCTTCTGCTTTTTGCAGTTATGGCACTGCCCTGATTTGCAAGTGGTCTGTAAAATCTTATTAGCATAGGGTTTGGATGTCAGAGTGTCAGGGAGTGACTCTTAAGTTATTGTCAGTGCATAAATCAATGGAGGTTTTTGCATTGCTTTTCGGCTTTGTCGTGAAGTTTACTCGTAGCAGTGACCCGTAGGAGTTCTCTTGCAATGTTTTAGGGATGGGTAATTAACATAGCTAGGTAGAATATTTTGTGCTGCTAAAGCACTCGTAATCGATTTTTCAGGGATTATCATAGGAGCCATAGTTTTGCTGGAAATTAAGAACAAAAATAGCTCATTGTGTCTACCCATTCGATTGCCCTAAAAGTTTGGCTTGATTAAGCCTCATGCTAGCCTTATTCTTATCCCAGATATGCTTAAATTACTTGTGTGTAAAACTGTGTGCTGACCCTACAACTTTCATTGAAAGACTGTTCAGCTTATTTACTAATCTTTCTGTAAACTAGTATCATATCATATTGTCCCTAAATCTTCTAATGTGGCGGATGTGATGTAACTTTATGACAACATTAGGGCACATTATTGCCATCACAAAAATAGGGAAGCACACCTTTGTGCACATCAAAGTGGCTAAATAGTATATGAGACCCGCTCATTTGCATTATAATGAAGCACAAGCAATGATGCATATTTCAGAATAATTTATTTAAAAAAAAAATGATTCATACATTGTATATCTAGTTTGTTGTTCTATTTCATAAAAAAATAGTTTGGGGGCAAGTGCGTCTTTTTAAATGCAAGTGTACTGTTTTGTGTATTGGAGTACAATGGAATGACAAGGTCTTTTATTTTTTGTGTTCATTGTCTGTTAAACATAACTTTTTTTTATTTCTTTTGCCTTCAGCCCAATGTGTTCAGAATGTAATAAATGAATATCCATAAAAGCCGAGTCCTCTATAAATCAAAGGATGGGGGTTCCTCAATGAGCATCACATTCTCCCTTTGCACACGTCCAGTCTGACATTTAAAGCCAGAAACACTCTGTTAAGAAATAGAGAGCAAATAAAATGTTAACACTCTTGGGCCTAGTAAAACCTACCACATTGCTTGTGTTCATTATAGAATCCCTGGTAAGATTCTCAATGCATGTAAAATTGTGCAGGATTTCCATGACTATAACATGTGTCAATACAGTAATTGATAAGGTAAAAATTAATATTAAAGAACTGATGTATGATGATATATTTATATATATATATTTATACGTACAGAATCTGTAAAATTAAGGTTTCCTCTACCATTGTTTTATGTTGATGGCTTGCAGTGGCTAATGTTGTTGGTTTGTTACATTCTTCAAACGTGGAATCATCATTTTTTGTGCTAGCACTTTCTATTGGCCAGGATGAAGCTACTATGCGAAACGCAGGCATCGGCCGAGAACTGTCTAACGATGATGACGTCACTGCTACAATATATATATATACGGACGTGAAGGCATCCCTTATTACTGCTACAATTCAGCAGGGACCCTTTTTGTATAGTTATTAGAATAGGAGGTAAGGGGTCTAAGTGGTAGATCTCCCATACCACCACATCAGATTTAGGATGGGGATAGTTTATATGTCTGCAGGGTGTAGATAGTGATTAGAGTAGTTAATTGTATATTTATCGGGGAGTTAGTGGTGGGCTCCAGTACCTATATCAGATTATTGTAGGGGTTATATGCATAACGCATTGATTAAATGTAAAAGTTTGCACTTATATTGTACAGCGTATATAGATTATTATACACTTTATGGCATGTTTGCACCTTAATAGTGTAACATATTTATAATTATTTTGTATTTGTTAATTATTATATTCCACTTTAACATTAATTAATTATTAGTAGTAATTCATTTTCACAATATATTGGAATTAACTATTATGTGGTTATGTATGAGGCCACTTAGCTGTATGATATATGAATTCATTCCTATATTATATATTAATTGCATTATCTCTCAATCCTATTCTACTCAGGGGTGGAACTACCAGTGGTGTAGTGCACCAGGGCCCTTCTCTTGGAGGGGCCCAGAGCTGAGAAATGTATTCTTTTTTTATTTGTTTTGCATTTAATTTTATTTTCTGTAGAGCATTCTACTGAAGCTCCAAGAGGTGGCAGTGTGGAGCAGTTCAGAACACTGGGGCTGGATGATGGCAAAGAACAAGGGGAATGGGTTATGTGAGGTGGGTGCTGAGAGGGTTGGGTGCTGTGTGAGGATGGATCCTGAGAGGGGTGGGTGCTCTGTGTAGATGGCTGCTGAGAACGACCGGCTGATATGTAGAGATAGTATATGTATATATGAGTGCTTCACACAGACAGGAGGTTAGGGAAGAAGAGCAGCTATGAAATGGGTCTTGGTGGGAGCAGCTACGGGAATGGATCTCAGGGAGGCATGCTGTTATGGGAAGCGGAATGTTATGCAAAGGGGAAAGTTATGGGAAGGGGTCTTGGGCTCTAAGTGAGTTGGTACATGTGGGGGCCCAGTGTAAAAACATTTTTACAACCCACACATTTGAGGGGCCCATATTATTTTTTGTATTATGGCCCTCCATGCTCTAGCTCCGCCATTGATCCTATTGATATATATTGTGTATGTATTGAAGAGTCTTTAATTGATTGATTATTAGCTACTGCAAGACTATTTAATAGTTCAGTTGTACATAATTTCTTCAGGTCATCTTTAGCTCTGAAACTGTACATTCTGAGACGGTGTATGTCTTCTGTAAATGGGACAGTATGTTTTTAATTTTTTAATTGTGTCCTAATAATTATAATAAAGATTAAGATTTATTCACTTTTAGCCACTCCCGGTTTATTAGAGCCTTGATAAAGTATTATTGAAAAGTGTTTTTTGGGTTGTTGGTTGGTCTATTATAGGTTTCTTTGTCTTTAAGTTGTGATGTACTTTCTGTCTTTCTATCTAGCTGCTAATCTATGGTTATCTACGTCTCTATCAGTCTCTGCCTTTTGGTAGTTGTCTGTCTATGGTTTTCTGTCTATAGTTATGTGTCTATGATTATCTCTCTATGGTTCAGTTATTTGTCAGTCTACAGTTATCTGTCTTCCCATGGCTATATGCCTGTCAACTTAACATATATGTAAACAATAAAAGCAGGTTATTGGATTCTCAATGCAGGAGTAGCCAAGGGTGTCAGAACAAGAGGGCCGGACGCAGAAAACATAGTCAAAACAGTCCATGGCGAGAGGCAGGCAGAACACGTTCATGAAAGAGAAACAAATGCAAAATGTCAATCCAGGTAGCAATCTAAAAGAGTAATCCAGTAGACAAAAGCCAAGGTCAATAACAGGAAACCAGAAATCACAAGTATAGACATGTTTAGAAGTGGTAAGACCAACAATTCAGCAGAGTCTGTTTGCACTCTGCTGGTATTTAAACCCCATGATCAGGTCAGCTGACATATCATACACACCCACAGACAGACCATACTGGTTGCAGCCAGCCTCATTCACCAAAGCAGACAAGATCAAGCGCTCACAGAGTCCATAGTGGTTGCCTCCAGTTGTTTGTTTGCTTTTGGTTGCTTGGCTGCCTTTGGTTGTTTTTCTGCTGCTGGTTATCTGTAGGTATACGTGGCTATCAATCTATGGCTGACTGTCTGTGTTTTGTTTCTATGTTGGTCTGTCTATGTAGCTGTTTGTCTGTTGTCCTTTGTTTGTCTGTCTGTGGTTTCTATGGTTGTCTGCTCGTTTACAATTATCTATCTTTCTTTGCTTGTTTGTCTGCTTGAGGCTGTCATGACTGTTTGGTTATATGTTTATCTATACTGTCTGCCCATAGTTGTGGTTGCTTCTAGAGTAGAGTGATGACAGCCCTGATGGAGGAGAACATTAGGGGAGAATAGACTAGGATCCCCAAAGGAAATATCTTCCCTAAACCAGAGCAAGATGGACACAACACCACTGGGCTTTGTTGTTGCCAGCCTTAGGCTAAACATGGTTTGGCCTGTTTGAACGATCTAGGGTCTAGGGACCCTCATTCCCAGTGATTAGTCATAGTGTCTGTGTGTTTTACACATTGTGTGCTACCAACTTTTTGTGCTGTTTTCATATATTCTGGGTATATTCTGGGTGAATGGGCATGTCCACCAGATGTGAATGTGATCCCCCACTTGTTGTTTATTGCTCTCTTGAGGCTTACATTTCTGCAGTTTGTCGGGTGTGCAGTAAGCTCGGTGCAAGACTTTGATGGAACAGGATTCAGTCCACTTGTCCCAGTCCCACTCTACCCCTAGATCTTTTTCCCATTGTACCAAAAATGTGGGTTTCTGGCTGCTGGTAGATTCAACAAAGGTATCATACAGTGAACTCAGAACGCCTTTGGTAAGAGGGAGATTTTTACAGACAAGTAACAGACAACCAGGAGCCCCTGGGAGGTCCCAGTTCTCTCAAAGTCTTACTGACCCAACTTCTGATTTTTTAATAATTATAAGATTCTGTAACCGGCAAGTCATGGGTTGTGCAGAATTGGTCATAGGTCAACAATTTATCATTGAAAAAACAGTTCTCTATTCGGTCAAGGTTTCTAGAGATCCACCAGAATTTAGAGATTGCATTTGAGTCTGCTAGACATAACTGGCAGAAGGGTAGATAAACCCGAGCTAAGTCGATGCCTGGAGTTGACCCACACCCAAGAATGAAGAGTTAGAGAGATCATAGGGTTTTGATGAGTTGTGAAGGGGGCTAATTCTTTGGGAATCCATATCAACGTATCCCAACTGTGTGGGGACATTAGCTGGTTTTCCATGAAAACCCAGGTTGGCAGGTGTGTTACGGAGTGTGTCCTGGGCAGATGGGCCAGTTGAGCGGCCTTGAGATAAAGCCTTAAGCTTGGTCTGGCGAGTCCGCCTCTATTTTTATGCCTAAACATCACCTGCTTGGAGATACGAGGACGTTTATTACCCCATATCAACCTAAATATGCTGTTCTGAAATGTATACAAGTCTTTAAGTGAGATTGGGATGAGAAGAGTCCTAAAAAGATACAGAAGATTAGGCAGGATACTCATTTTTGTAGCCGCTATACGGCCCGTCCATGAGATTTGAAAGCTCACCCATTTCTGCATTTCTTCAGTCAAAGATTTGTTTATGGGGGGAAGTTTGCCTTGTAAAAGTTGGCAAATTTGGAGGTGAATTTTACACCCAGGTATTTTATTAACTGTGCGGGCCAGTTGAAATTATAATCAGATTTAACAGTGTCAATCTCAATTTGCGACATACCCATCCCCAGTGCTTCAGTTTTCTCTACATTTAGATTAAGGCCTGAAATTTTGCTAAAGTCCTTTATAGCTAACATAAGTGCTGGTATAGAGTAAGAGGGCCTGGTCAGGGTACATAATAGATCATCCGCAAAGAGAGAGCATTTAAAATACTGGTGACCTACTTGTACCCTCTGGATGTCAGGGCTAGTTCTAATTGCTTGCGTTAGGGGTTCCATGGCGAGTGCGAATAAAAAAGGTGAAAGTAGACACCCTTGCCTAGTCCCTCTTTGAATTTTAATATTAGCTTTGTGTTCTCCTGGTAGTTTTAAATTAGCTATTGGGTAGTCGTAGTATCTCCTAAGCAGGTTAATAAAGCATCCCCTGAATCCAAACTTGTCTAGCATTTTATACAAATACGGCCATTCTACTGTGTCAAAAGCCTTATCAATGTCTAGAGCTAAAAGGCATAATGGAGTGTTAGATTTCTGAGCAAGATACTGAATATTTAAGACCCTCCTGACATTGTCCCCTAGCCTCTCCGAAGGGAATAAACCCTGTTTGGCACTCATGAATTAAATTTGATAAAAATTTAGAGATGCGATTGTCCATAATTTTGGCCAAGATCCTAATATCCCCATTGATCAAGAAATGGGGCGATAGTTTTTAACCTCTAGATTGTCCCTACCCTCTTTTGGAAAAACTACCAGACCAGCCTGATTTAATTCAGGAGGCATGGGTTCCCCATTTAAAATTGCATTAAATAGGGACGTTAGATGGGGGGTGAGCAGAGGTTCAATTTGTAACTTGTAATACAAGTTAGTGAAGCCGTCTGGCCCTGGGGATTTGCCCAATTTAAGACCTTGAATGGTAGATTTAACTTCCTCTTGGTATATATCCGAGTTCAAGTTGTCTAAGTGGTAGTCCGGTATTGGGGGAAGATCATGCAAGTTAAGAAAGGAGTCAATGTCTGAATCACTACAATGGAATTGGTAAGAATATATGATTTGCTAAAAATGTTGGAACGTTTTTTGGATGTCGTTGGGGCTGAAAGAAATTTGTCCATCTGACATTCTAATATGGGTGGTTCTATATTGGGAACATTTATTAAGTCTTCTAGCTAGAAGAGTATCAGGTTTGTTTGCCTTCCAGTAATATAGGTGTTTCATCTTTCTCATCGCCTGTTCAGTGCGATGTGACAATATGCCATCTAATTCTAGCCTTGTTTTGTCTATTAACTGGGTCCCTTAAGGGGTTCTGTTGGTTTATCTTCTAGTCTCTTTAGTGTCCTTGTAAGGCCTGCCTCCTTTTGCCTAAGAATTTTTCTTTGGGTTGAGGCCAGCTTGATACAAGTTCCCCTGATGAAGGCCTTATATGCAGCCCAGAGCCAGCAGGCTCCAGTTTCGGGAGAGGCATTGGTCTCAAAAAATAGATTTATGTCCTTGGCAATTGATTCCATGCTACTTGGGTTAGACAATAAAAACAATTAATTTTCCAGGTATAGGGGGGATTGCAAATTAGGGCCCAACTCTAGCTCAACGAGTACCAGAGCATGGTCCGACCAGGGGCAGGGAACAATCTCAGATTTCAAGATAGAGTCATATAGGGAGGAGCCAACAAGAAGAGTATCAATCCTGGAATACGTCAGGTGAGTCGGGGAGTAGAATGTATATTCTCTCCTGTCCTGGTGCATTCCTCTCCAGGCATCGGCCAGCCCCAATCTGTTAAACAGGGACTTAATCTATTTTGTTTTGTTGGGGAATCTGTTATTAGAGGATTTCCCTGATCTATCCAGGGTTGGGTCTAAAGTAAGTTTTAGATCCCCCCAATTATCAGCTTTCCCAAGTCCTGAGATTCAATTATGTTCAATAGGTCAATTAAAACTGTATAAGGTGAGTTTGTAGGGGAGTATAGGGAAACTAATGTCGTTCTAGCCCCCCCCAATAGTTCCAGTCACGATAACATAGTTACCATCTTTGTCTACAAGTGTGTTCTCTAACTGAAACAGGACATTTTCTGTAAAAGAATTGCACAGCCAGCTCTCTTAGTGGGAAGGGTAGTATAATGATATAGGAATCACAAGGTTTTGGAGACCAGCAGCCTAGGTCAACAATGATCCAATTCAGCAACTTGTAGGTGAAACAGGAACAAGCTTTATTGAAGGGAACAGGAACCACAATAATCTGGCAAGTTACATAGACAGGAAGTGCCTTATATAGGCCAAGGACCAGACACCTGACCAGACACAGCTGAAGAGACTAGTCACTAATACTATTGCTAGCAGAGTCATGGTTTATCAAATCTCAAGGAAATTCACAAAGGCAGGCTGGCGCAGTGGTAGGGAAGAGGTTCAGCAGCCTGGGGACCAGGGTTCAAAACCCAGCAGAGTCAATTCCTCACAGGTAGCCAGGTAATAGGTGGGATAATTCCTTATGTAAAAATGTAGATTTATTATTATCGGAGAAGTGGGTTTCCTGCATGAAAATAACTGAGGGTTTATGTTTTTTGTAAAATGCGAAAGCTTTCAGCCTTTTAAAAGGCAAATTGAAACCCTTCACATTGTGTGTTATTAGGGTATAGTTAGAGGGGACTATTTAAAGGTTGGTGTAAAACCCTAGATTTGTGAGTCATTACCTGATAGCTGATCTCATGGGGAGCGGGATGAAGAGGAGCCCAGAAAGCCAACAGCTGCACTACAAGTTGGTCTGCGAGTGACGGAAAAATCTTCCTATTTTCAAGAGGGTAGAGAAGGGTGAAAAGAAAGAGCATTAGCTTTACTGCAGTGAGGTAGAGATATTTGAGTAAACAAAAAAGTATCTTCAAATTAGCAAGTAGCCTTTCTCTTATGGTGCAGCTACAAGAATTGAAAAATAAGTACATTAAACAGTCGATTTTCAAAAATAACCTTTGTCGGTTTCTCTATGTAAAATAGAGAAATCAAGTCCACATAAAGTGGGGAAATAATCTGGCAAACTATAGTAATACTAGCAGATTGTATATTAAACCATTCTAATAACATAGATCAGAGCACTAAATAAGAACAGATGAACACCTAACATTATACTTAGCAATCAACAGAGCTTTGTCAGAGTCCAGTTGAGAAAGAGTCTAATCAGGTCGTGAGCCCGTCTTTAAATCGGCAATAAGACCAGTGTCTTCCGTGCAGGCCTTGTGTCTATTGTGTAGACCACTTGCACTATCCAGAAGGTTACTTGATCCCCCGGAGATAGAGGCTTGTTTGCCATGAACTTGAGCTGCCACCTGTATCCACTGCCTCTTGGGGATGGGCGGAGAATGTTGCTCTTGCCTCACTGCCATTATTGCCTCCAAACAAAGATGCAAGCGCTTCAGCACTGATAAGCAGTCCTCTAATGTGCTGGTGGTGTAAGTTGTGTCCTGGAAGTTGAAAGATAGGGCAAATGGAAAGTTCCAGCGGTATTGGATCTTATGTTGGAGAAGGATAGCAATAGCCGGTTTCATTAGTCTCTGTTTGTTTAGAGTGTCAGGGGACAGGTCGGCGTAAAACTGTAACGGCGAGTCGTCAGGCCCCTTGATAGCTTCCTGGTTGCTGAGAGTAGAAGGTCCCTTGCCTGCTGCCTCAGGAATCTGACAATGACATCTTTAGGAGCATCCGGGCTCTTCGTGCCTCCCAGCGCTCTATGGGCACGTTCAATTTCCCACATAGTTTCAGTCTGATTAGGAAGGATTCCCGCAAATTTTCTCTCAGATAGTTGGATAGGCCTTGCATGGCTCTTGGAATGCCTCGAATGTGGACGTTATGGTGGCTAGACCGGTTTTCCAGGTCCTCTATCTTGTCTGTGAGATCAGATGTTTTGAGCTACAGAGGATCTATCTCTTTCCTGGGCCTCCGCTGTCTGGTCCGTCATTTCTTCCAGAAACTGAGTGCGCTGTCCCAGATCCTTCAGATCCTGTCGTAGGGGTTCAATCACCTTCGAGAGGAGCAGCTCGATCATAGCCACTGATCTGGCAATAAATTCAAGTGCTGGCGAGACTCTTGGAATTCTCTTACTGGTCTGAGTATTCTGAGTGTTCAGAAATAAAGTCACCTGGAGACGTGCGCCGGGCGGCTTTTGGTGGGAAATGCTCTCGTATACCCTTTGCAGAGGTTGCACTTTTAGGTTTCGGCATCTTGGGAAGCGGAGTAGAGATAACAGCAAAAGATTCCCTGTGGAATCGGTCAAGTATGGTATGCAAAGAGGGGATACATTTAGTGCTTTGCCCGATAGTCTACTGCATCAATTTGTAGAAAATGTCCGGCTCAATAAGTGTAGTTAAGACATCTGCTGGCTGTCTTGCCGGGTTAGATCCCCATTCAGCTCTCAGTCCATGATAGGGATATAGCCCTTAGTCAGGGGCTCTGAACGTAACTATAGAAACCAGTGTAATAATCACTGTCTCTCCAGTGCTGGTGAGGCAAAATGATACAGGATACTGCATGTAAAATAGATCAGCAGGTGTAACCACTCAATGTTAAATGACAGGAGTGTATCCAAATGTTTGTTATTCATATATAGCCAGAAGTTTTCTGTTATACTCCAGATGGCCACACAGTGGCTGTTGGTATGTATTTTTAATGTGTAGCTTTGTGTTTTCATATACTGTTATCCAAATATTGTTTGCAGGGACAAGTCTGAGATGCCTTTTGTGAATTGGATACAATGGGAGATTTCATAATTGAAGACCTCCTGCTGAGTGACTAGGTTAGCTTGCCCTCCTATCTTAATTATTTAACTTTTTGGTTCTGTGCAACCAGACTGCACACAGGACCTTTTCCTTCTCACATGTATAAGTCCCTGTGTGTTCCAGTAAAGTGCATTACTCCCATTCCAAGTATACAAGC
This sequence comes from Discoglossus pictus, assembly GCA_027410445.1. Taxonomy (NCBI): domain Eukaryota; kingdom Metazoa; phylum Chordata; class Amphibia; order Anura; family Alytidae; genus Discoglossus; species Discoglossus pictus. The sequence goes on from CM050167.1 coordinate 34,557,697, forward strand.
TGTAGTATTGATGGATGGGAAATAGCTTTTCAATCGCTTTTTCCAGTACAGCTATCCAGGAATCCTGCTTCTACATCCCAGAACTGCATTCCTGCACTTCACAGATCCTGAAGCAAGTCTCCTTCCAGGGGAATGCCTAGCGCCAATACACAGGAACCCACAAAGGAGAAGACCTAACTGGTGGGATCCATTTATTGGCCAGTCTAGCTGGTCCCTCCTTGTGACAGCCTGTCTAGGGTTGCTTGTCTGCTTATGTTTGTTTAACTGCTGCTGTTTGTCTGTCTGTATTTTTATGTGGCTGTCTGCCTACACCAGTTGGTGTCTGTCTGTCTATAGTTGACTGTCTATGGTTTCAATGATTGTCTGTCAGGCTACAGTTTTCCGTGCTTGTCTATCTTTCTATGTTCAATTGATGGTCTATGTCTGCTTTATTTTTATCCATGTCTCCCTGACTATACTAACAAAGTGGTAAGAAACACAGATTGTAATTTTCATTTATATTTCTGTTTTTCCTCTAGCCTATTTCACTTTTATAGTAATTGCTAGAGCATTGTCAGTAATGTCTGTAGAGCTGCTTGTAGGTCATTCATACAGTGAAGGGAAACCAGCATAAAATGACAGGCTGCTAAAATGTGTGCTATGAACTAATTTAAGAACAGCTCTAATGCTTTATATCACGGGTGAAAACTCAGTAATTGGGGTTTTTGTAAAGTGACTTCAACATCTATTTTTTACGTTGGATTTAATGAATTAAATCAATTCAGAGAAACAGAATGATATAATAGAGTTTCAGACAAATTGAATATAAGCAACCCTTAAGGAACTCAACATAGATCAAAACAAGTCGACTCTACCTACAACTTAAATGTAAAAATGTCTGACATGGTGTCCCCAATTAGAATTCACACTTGCAAAGCAGATTTTGCATATTGACAGTGGAATTGTGTCTATGTTAGGCAGAAAATGTGTTTTTTTAACTTTATTTCAATCAGTTAACATGCATTTAAAGTTGTATAAACAGAAGAGAGAGTCTTTGCTTATATTTCTGGTTTAGCAAGACCTGCCAAGCTGTCAAGATCCAACACCGTATAGTTAGTTACCTTGAGAAAAGATCAAGAAATTACACACATATAAAAATTGGAATGTTATGCCTAGGGAACTGTGAAACTTGTTTGACTGTCTTGTGATAATTTGTTATGTAGCTCACTTTAAATAAAATAGCTAAAACGGATTACCAACATATATTGTATTATTATTATTTTTTTTTATCAGGGACCTATATTTTCCGTGGAGCTGTTTCTGAGGTACAGCAAAGTTGAGTGAACACAATAAATATAAAAAGGGACACTGTAGGCTTTATGCAAAATTTACAAATAGAATATTTAATTAATTTTATCCACCTCAATGTAAATGTCATATAAAATGTACACTTCACTTACTTCTGAAACCTCCCCCTTTGTTCCTGTTCAGTCTCATACAGGGTGTCATGTTTAAGAGCTGTGACCTAAGACCACACCACTAGGGGAGGGGCTTGACACTATCAATGTCTCATCTTGCTCGGACACACAGAATGTCACTGACTGCAGCAGCATTACACAAGTAGCGTAAAGCCCCACCTATGTGTGTGTGGCCTTAGGTTATAGCTATGAAACATGGTACCCTACATAAGAGAGACCAAGACAAAAGGAGTAAGTTCCACAGAGTGAGAATCTGTGGAGGGGGAGTAATGAAAATTACACTGAGGAGGACAAAATTAAATAAATAACGTAGTTTAAGCATTAATATAAAACAGAAACATTTTCTAAAGAGAGCTATAGAGAAATAAATGTACTACAATTGGTTAATAGGAAATCTGCTGAAACAGAGATAAGAAAGGCTACTCAGAAGGGCTTACAATCTAGAGAGTTTGATTGGTAATATGAGACAGGTGGTAACAGATGCATGATCAACAGTGATCAAAAGACTACCCATTGGAGGGGGCTTTATATTTGATCAAGTCTGGTACAATAGGCTATGTGCATAAAAAACAAGTAAGTTGTCAGGCGGGAGGTCAACTGGACTAACCAATGAAGAGATCCTACCAGTGAGGCTTTTGTTCCAGAGCTTCAGGGATCTCCAGCTTAATGGACTTAAAGGAGATCCTGCAGAGTCTTCAGCAAATAAATCTTTGTCACAGCAAGAGCTAGAGTGATGGACAACATTTAAAATGAATATACACTCCAATTTCCTCCCTTGGAACACTGCCCAATAGTTTGCCTTTGGTCTATGGTTACAAGACTTGTCCAATAGGAGGAGTACCAACAACCATGGGAACTCCAAACCAACCAATCTCAGATGCAGCAATGACTTAAAGAGAATAATATGAAGAAGCTACAGTGCCTTGCAAAAGTATTCACCCCCCTTGGCATTTTTCGTGTTTTGTTGCCTCACAACCTGGGATTAACATGGATTGTTTGAGGATTTGCATCATTTAATTTACAGAACATGCCCACAACTTTGAAGATGTTTTTTTTTTTTTTTTTATTGTGAAGCAAACAACAAATAGGACAAAATAACAGAAAAAGTCAATGTGCATAACTATTCACCCCACTAAAGTCAATACTTTGTAGAGCCACCTTTTGCAGCGATCACAGCTCCAAGTCGCTTTGGATAAGTCTCTATGAGCTTGCCACATCTTACCACTGGGATTATTGCCCATTCCTCCTTGCAAAACTGCTCCAGCTCCTTCAAGTTGGATGGTTTGCATATGTGAACAGCAATCTTTAAGTCTGACCACAGATTTTCTATTGGGTTGAGGTCTGGGCTTTGACTAGGCCATTCCAACACATTTACATGTTTCCCCTTAAACCAATCAAGTGTTGCTTTAGTGGTGTGTTTGGGGTCATTGTCCTGCTGGAAGGTGAACCTTGTCCTAGCCTCAAATCACGCACAGAGTGGTACAGGTTTTGCTCAACAATATCATTGTATTTAGCACCATCCATCTTTCCCTCAACTCTGACCAGTTTCCCAGTCCTGGAAGCTAAAAAACATCCCCGCAGCATGATGCTGCCACCACCATGTTTCACTGTGGGGATGGTGTTCTCTGGGTGATGTGATGTGTTGGGTTTGAGCCAGACATAGCGTTTTCTTTGATGGCCGAAAAGTTCAATTTTAGTCTCATCAGACCAGAGCACCTTCCTCCATACATTTTGGGAGTCTCCCACGTGCCTTTTCGCAAACTCAAAACGTGCCATTTTGTTTTTTGCTGAAAGTAATGGCTTTCTTCTGGCCACTCGGCCATAAAGCCCACTTCTATGGAGCGTACTGCTTATTGTCGTCCTATGTGCAGATACTCCAGTCTCTGCTGTGGAACTCTGCAGCTCTTCCAGGGTTACCTTAGGTCTCTGTGCTGCCTCTCTGATTAATGCCCTCCTTGCCCCGTCCATGAGTTTTGGTGGGTGGCTGTCTCTTGGCAGGTTTGCTGTTGTGCCATGTTCTCTCCATTTGGTTATGATAGATTTGGTGGTGCTCCTGGGGATCATCAAAGCTTTGGATATTTATTTATAACCTAACTTCTCAACAACATTGTCCCTTACTTGTTTGGAGAGTTCCTTGGTCTTCATGGCAGTGTTTGGTTAGGGGTGCCTCTTGCTTAGGTGTTGCAGCCTCTGGGGCCTTTCAAAAAAGGTGTGTATATGTAATGACAGATCATGTGACACTTAGATTGCACACAGGTGGACATCATTTCACTAATTATGTGACTTCTTGAGGTAATTGGTTGCACCAGAGCTTTTTATGGGATTCATAACAAAGGGGGTAAATACATACGCACATGCCAATTTTCTGTTTTCTATTTCTAAAAAAATAGTTTTATGTATATATTTTTCTCATTTCACTTCACCAACTTAGACTATTGTGTTCTGATCCAACACATAAAATTCAGATTAACAAAACATTGAACTTAAGGCTGTAATGTAACAAAATAGGTAAAAAGATTAGTGTGAGCCTACATTATCCCCATGAGTTGTACATGGTCATGTTGACCTGACCTGCTGCTGGGCTTTGGTGTCACTCACTTATATGATGTATTCCAGACTTTTAGTATCCCCGGAACTTCCTTCACCCACTGAGGCAGAAACAAATGAAAATTCTGGACTTAGAGGAACGTGCTTCCCTGATCTTGACCTTTATTATTGTCAACAATTCCTTCCCCTCTCCACCTAGAATGATTTAATAACAACCCAGTATATATAAGTGCCACTTTATTATCATTATTATCGTTTATTTATAACGCGCCAACAAATTACGTAAGATAAGTTCCAGGTAAATACAAATCAAAACATAACAAAGCAAGGAGGGCCCTCAAATCCAGTGTCCATGGTGCTTTCCCCAAAGCACCCTGCAGGATTGAAACTCGCAGACTTACTACCTAAAGGTATTGTGTTATGGTAAAGGAGGGAGAGACTAACTAGTATAACTATACACCTAATTATTCTGTCTTTGGGGAAGATTTGGTTAATGATCGTGGGAATTTTGTTAATTGAACAACTCCTTCAGTGATTCATTTGGGAAATCAGGTTAAGAAGTGTCATTTGTCAATTCCATTCCTCCAGTGACATGGGAAGTGGGTTATTGAGTGTGAGCATGAAGATACCTAAGAATTATAAATGAACCCATCTCTCTGAGTGCCAACACGTTTTTGTGTGCAGTGGCTTCCCCTTTAGCCATGGTCCCATTTATTTCCTGTTAGTTAGTTGTCAGATACTAGGGCTCCATCCAGCCAGGGTCCAGCTATGTGCTAGTGTCTAGTTCTTAAAGCAACTGAGATGGCAGCATTACAAAATGCCTCGAAGAATTCATCTTCCTGGTTCTGAAACTATAGTTAGGGTTTGATCATATGGCTCTGGTAGGAAATCTTACAAGTAAAAATCCCACATATGCTCTAACTTTGCTATTACATGCTGCCCATAACAAAAACTCATGTGCAAACCTTTGCTAGTACTATTGCAAAACATCCTACATAGCGATTACATTCCCCTCGCATGAAATTTGTGTATGCTTGCAAATATTTGATAGAAAGATGGATAGATGTTGCTGTTCACGTTAGATAGTGAGTAGTAGTCTTCTACAGGTATTTGTTAGGCACATTGCGAGAGCATGTTAGAGCTAACTAGATGCCGGCAATGCCCCCAGGGTACGGGTCAGTAATTATTTTTCCTGGGGGCCAATTAATAGCTCTGGAAACTTGCTTGTAAAAACTTTATGCTACTGATATGTTTCTATGGGAGCCATCTAATAGAGCCCTTAGTTCGGAGTACTTTGCATATACCATTTGAGCCATTTAAGTCCATTTAAGTCCAAAACACACCATAAACCCTCTGTGCAGTGAGATTCTTGCTATTGAATCTTGAGGACAGACTCAATGTCATAAAACACTGTACCTATTGTAGTATATATTAATGCACAGTCATCTGGCCAGAGCTCAGTGTCTCTATGATCCCCTGTAATCTGTTAATTTTATAATTATCCTATTTTATTTGTTTTTTATATGTTGTAAATGAAATGCTGCTTTAAAAAGCTGTACATGTTATTATGAAATGTTATTAGCAGTTACCATGGATATTTCAAACCTATGGGGAACACAACTACACAAGTCTTGTTTACACAGAAAATGTATTTTGAGCGCATTTTTTATATTCTAACTCAGTGTTTCAACCTTTTGATATTAGAAGGCCAAAGTACATCAAACAAGTAGAGAAAGATTTCTGCAATGGGGCCAACACAGTGGTGGAGGTTCTGTTGGTGCAGCAGGTGCAAAGCACTAGGACCCAAAACCGGGTAGGGAACATTTGCAACCTGGAATATAAGGGTCTCATTTTTATTTTAGGAGGTAGAAAATAATTATGTTTATAGAAAGCTGGTCTGAGAACCCTTTGGGTGATCTGAGTACCTGCATATAGTTTTCCCTTTTTTTGAGAGCCTCAGACACCTTCAGTGTCTAAAGAAGTTATGAAGGTGGGGAAATTATTTTGTACCAGGGCCCCCCATTCATTAGCTTCACTACTAGGTCAACAAATAAAAAAAAAACATAAAAAACTGTAATATAATTATTGACGTGTTGCCTAAAAATAGTGTAGTTGACACTATTGATACTGTTTTGTTAAGTGCCTTGTATAATTATTCACCAGCTTGAACTGTTTTACATTTGTAAAATTACAATATAATAGGAAATGTTATTTTTTTATTAAAAATGCTGCTGTTGAAAACTACATCCAAAGCATCCAATTAAAAGAAGCTCTACTCTACTGCTTAATTCAAATTTATGCTAGGTTATTGGAATGATACTCAATCTAAGAAGCATATATTTAACACCATTATTAACATAATGCAATTAAAGTATTTCTACAAATACACCAGTAACATCAGCATAGCATATTGGTAGTACTAGTAACATAAGTGAGGAAAAGGTAATCGTCATATCAGTACAAATAATCATAGGATTCTCTTGATGTAGTAGCATTACACTTAAAAACAACATAAAACCAAAATGAGACTGATCCCAAGTTGAATTCCCATATCATTCCAACATTTACCAATATAATCAATAAATGTACCTCTGTCTTCCTATATTGTAGCTACAGGCTGTTTCAACCCTTTAGGGTGACCATAGGGTTGCCTGTTTAGGAACCTCATATACTTGCAAGAATAACAATATATAAAGGATACATTGTTGTTTAGTCGCGTCCAACTCTCTGTGACTCTATGGACCCCAGCATGCCAGGTGCATATCTAAGTCACTTCCCCTCTGAGCTCCATCAAGTTCATGTTCATTGCTTCAGTGACTTCATCTATCCATCTCCGCCTTTGTCGTCCCCTTCTTCTTGTGCCTTCAATCTTTCTCAGCATCAGAGTATTTTCTAGGGAATCCTGCCGTCTCATGATATGGCCAAAATATTTGAGTTTCAGCCTCATGATGATATTTTCTAGTGAACAGTTTGTCTTGATCTCCTGAAGTATTGATTTATTGGATCTTCTTGCAGTCCAAAGGACTCTAAGCATCTTCTCCAACACCACAATTCAAAGGCATCAATTCTACTGCGCTCAGACTTCTTTATGGTCCAGCTCTCACATTTATATGTTTCTACTGGGAATACCATAGTTCAAACTATGCAGACCTTTGTTGATAGTTTAATATTTTTACTTTTTACTACCTTGTCCAAGCATGCCATAACTTTTCTCCCCAGAAGCAAACACCTTAATTTCATGACTACAGTCACCATCTGCAGAGATCTTGGATCCCAAGAAAATATATTATGTCACTGCCTCCACTTCTTCCCCCTCTATTTGCCTGGAAGTGACATTGCCGTTTGCCATGATCTTCGTCTTTTTAACGTTGAGCAGTAGGCCAACTTTTGCACTCTCTTCTTTTATCTTCATCAATAGGTCCTTTAGGATACATAATTTTCAACAAATACAAATGTTTGCTGGAATCATAATACATGAAGGATACGTAATTTTTTAAAGGATACAAATACTGGGCCAGCCTCCAGGCCGCTTCGCTGTGGCTGCAGCTTTTTCAAGGGCTCTTCTTAGTGGCAACTAAGAATATTGTGATGCCCATGGATCTGGGGGGGGGGGGGGCGGCTGGGTTGGGATATCTCCTATTATGCTTAAGGTTATCAGTATTAATATTTAACTCCCCCCCCAGCTACAGAGAGCCATTTGCTGGCTCTGTCTGTTTGGTGGTTAATTGATTTCCCACTGAGTTTATACAGTGAGAACTTCCTGAGATATAGAACAAGGGAATTGTCATTTGCTGTTCCTAGCCCCCCTCTAGGAAAGCTGGCACCACGTGAGTGACTGGCATGCTGCAAGGCTCTGATATATGCTAGAAAATTGCCCGTCAAAAATGACAGGAATAAAATTGTGAGGCTAGCAATGCTTTTTGCCACACAATGTGAGGCTTTCGCTCATCGCAAGCCCCACGCTAAGCTCCATCTCCCCCTGTATACTTCAACTTTCCTGCTTTGCAATCATCACCTTCGGCGCTCATCGTGAGCCTAACGATGAGCACCTTCTGCGCTCATCGTAGGCCTCGCAATAACCGCTTTTGGCGCTGAATGCAAGCCTCTTCTACTTGCAGTGCTCATCGCGAGCCCGCAATGAGAGCCTTCGGTGCTTATTGCGTAGCTCGCAATGAGCGCCTTAGGCAATCATTGCCAGCCTTTCCTCCCACCTACTGTACTGGACGCTAATTGCAGGGTTCGTTAACCTGCAAGTTTTGTACTTGGGAATGGCATGTGTCTCTTTCCACCATCTCCCCCTAGTCCCTTCCCTGTGTCTTTCTCCTAGGTGTGTCTACTGAATGTTTGTGTGTTACGCGCTGAATGCCGTTGGTTTTATTTTCAAAGTCCTGTGTGCATGGCGTTGTTCAGGTGTGTTACTGTCTTTGCCTTCGTGTATTTTCTAAGTCCTGCGTGCCTGGCATTGGTGAGCCTCGTTTTCATCCTGTTTCAGATTTTTTACACTTTTCATCCGCCCTTTTTTTCCTCGCTTAGCCGATTTTCGATTGACGAAGAACAGCAAATATGGCTCAAAATCGCTTGCAACCTCACTCCCGGGCTTCATGGCTCTCCCCCTGTGCTGTATGTGAGTGTGTTTTTATTTTATTTTAACTATTTTGCTTTTTTTTTCAGGTTTTTTGAGTTATGCACTGGAACTAAGTTTGACCGTTAATTTAGCAAACTGCGTTCCTCACGGTCAGCGGCAAAGTGATACGTGCTTCAATTGCTCGCCTCGCTCCTCGAGGCTCTCAGTGCAATGAGCACCTTTGGTGCTCATTGCAGCCTAGTCCCACGTGCTTCAACTGCTCACCTCGCTTTGCGAGCCTTGCAGTCCAATGAGCGCTTTTCACCAGTAGGAATGGGAAAACAGATCAGAAGGTGAGGTGAGGTTAAAATGGACAGTGCCAAATACATGCAGATTCTAGAGGGAAATCTACAAGGTTCTGGAAACTAGAGCAGAGGTTCACCCTCAGGCAAGCCAATGACCCTAAACACACAGCCAAAGTTACACTTGAGAGGTTTAAAACTCTCTAATGCATCTAATGAAGAGTGAGGTAGCAGTGAGTGTCCATTAATCTAGATGAATAATCAGAGTATTGCAGTATATATTAATACCTTTTTTATTGGACAAACTTATTCATAGTTTTAATGACTACCTTTTGAGAGCGAATTTCTCTTTTTCAAGTCCAAAGCACTCAAGATGTACAAATATTTATGACCCTGTTTATTTACTTTGACCGACACTAATACAGACCTCTGCACAGCCCACTGAAGAGAACATTTTTTTTAACTGTTATTTGTTCATTTCAATTGGAATCTATCAGAGTTGCTTTGGACTTGAAAAAGAGAGGTTCGCTCTAGAAAGCTAATCTGTTGGCTTCCAGCTCCGCCCACTAACTTCCTGTTTCTATGCAAATGAAGCACCACACAGTCAGTTTTATACATCTGTGGCCTGGCACAGCTCTACTGTTAATACATAGAAACCAGAAGTATGTGGGATTTTGCTTGACAGCTTCTTCTAAATAAGTTTATAAAGATTCCCCCTTTTTATAGGTTGAGCAATACAAACAGTTTAAAATATTACTATGTTAATTTATTTGCTTAGATAACATAAGGAGGCTATACTCTAATCAAACAGCCTACAAATTCAGAACCCTTAATTCAAAATTTCATGCACAGCTTGTTTAAAAACAGACTTCATTTAGAAAATTATGACAAATAGTCACCACAAACATGAGGAATAAGCAGCTCTTCCCTTGGTGATTGTTTTCAGGCTTTTAAAATCAAGAATCTTATGTATTTGTTTTGTATTCAAAGTATTTGTTGACGCCAATTAAGAAATTCGAGCTGCTGGTATGTAATGCTGAGAGATTTTTTGGCTACTGACCTCATTACTATTCACAGCCTCTTATCTTTTAAGTGTCTGCCTCGCACTAATGGTGAAAGAATCTCTTGTTTCTTCCATCTGTGACTTTTTTCCAAAATGTCCCCAATCTCTGAAATATCAATGTAAACCAGAGATTAATTTAACCTAAACTGACCAGTTATTTAAGTGAAAAGCAAACATGTAGATAAATATAAGTACGACTGGATGCTATTAAAATGTTAATTTAAGCAAATATTATCTGTATGGATCCTCCCTCTTAGTATCTTATTTTATCTTAACCCATTAATGAACTATCAGAAGGTGTTGAGGTGTGTGTGTATGTATGTATGTATGTGTGTGTGTGGGGGGTGATAATAAAGCAGAGCATAAACAGTTAGTTAAATGAAATAAGTCACACTTACTTGAGTGTCACACCCATCAAGCTCAGTTATCTAATACTTCCACTCATTTTTTTAGTGACAAAAAACTAAAATTGTATTTATTTACATGTTTACCATTCGCTTTTGCATAATTGGGACCTTTGCCGTGTCAATTTAAAGAGGCACAGTCAACTAGAGATTATGGACATGTTATCCTCAAAATGTCTGCTAATTATGTCAAAGATAGTCTTTTGAAACATTCTTAAGTCATATTTTTAAAGGTAAACTTTGCAGCAAAGTTGCTCAACAGCCCCATCCTCCCTGTTGCACAAAATGGTTTCATTTTCTAGACAGCCAATCCAGCCAATGAGAGAGAAGCCCTTATTGTTAGTTTTAATCTATAAAAACACTATTTCATGCAAAAATGCCATAAGTGATGTCTTAAGTACTATCTATTAACCTATCAATCTATCTTTCTATATTATTTATACTTTGACGCTAACCCTTAGATTGTAAGTTTGCGAGTTTTCAATGGTGTATCCGTGTCTTGGAAACAAGCACTATGTGCATTTGATTATATGCTTAAAAACAGGGCCCTCCATTCTTTATAAGGTCTTAAGTTTGTTTTTTGCCATGTACTTAACCCCTGTACAGCGCTATATGGAATATGTTGGCGCGACATAAATAAAGATAATAATAATAATAATAATAAGTAGGGAAAAGTCATACATCTAGTTTTTTACTAGAAAACAATGAAATCTCACTTCTAATGAGATTTGGATTTTAGTTAGTAGCCTGAAGGAAACATAACAGCAGCCGAAATTAAGTCTGTAAATAAAATAAAGGCATGTATTGTTTATGTCTGTTTACATATTGGTCTGTATGCACGACTGTGCATATTTTTTGCAATTGTACTTTATGTGCCTGTTTGTATATAGATCACTCAGTGGATGCACATGTGTACACAAGTAAATAAAATGTATTAAACAACTGTGTTATTCCTCATAGGATATTGAAAGTGAGGTACTGCACAAGCTAAATGCAGACTGTTTACCGCCATTGTATTCAACATATAGAATTAAATGATGCTGTTATCTATGATATTAAAAGATTATTTGTACAAAACAATGTTACAGCATGTCACAGACCACCACGTGCAACTGTACAAGGCTGTATTGGTGGATTATAGTTGTGAGTAACAGCATGGATATTGATTATGTTCATGTTGAGCAAATCTGATTTTTGGATATATATATATATATATATATATATATATATATATATATGTAATTTTGTGGTAGATCGAGGTATATTGTGTGACCCAGGCTATGGAGGTGTAATCAAGTTATTGTTTGCAAATGCAGATCTAAAAGATCCTTTGCGCAGCTGACACAATGCTTCAACTGCCTATAAACAATGAAATAGTTAATCATTGAAGGCCTCCTGTGGAGAGATGCAAACAAGGATCTACTAACCAGTCAGATATTATGCAACAGCTCTGAGTGATTTGTTTAACGTGTCCTTCTGATTTGGTGACCCTAATCTCAGCTTCAAACTGCTAATTATTTTACCATGTTTTCGTGTCTGAAATGTCACTATTGTTTAGTTGCTTTGTCAATTTCTAATGTCGCCCTTTAATGGCAACGCTGTTTAATTACTTGTGTTAATCTCTAATATCACCATTGCATTTTCCCTATACATTCTGTTCAATATATTAGTGTCTTCTGGGTTAAGCGATACGTTGTAGATGTTCTTTCCCTGGATGCTGGGACTCCATGCTCTGTTTGGTGGCACCTTCTGCAATTCTGCTATCTGTTCCATCTTGTAAGATGTGGAAAGGAACCCTGTGCATGGACAGAAAGGGGACCCCATTCTGTCACACAGCAGTCCTTATGTAATTGTTGGTAGCTGCAGCTCTTGGTTCCAGATGATTTGTTATTTCAATATGAAGAGACCACTACTAAAGAAACCCTATATGAAGTACATAGGGAACATTTAGCAACAAGATGGACTAAATGATTAACTAATAACTGCTATAAAGTTTCTTTGCACAAAAGACTGTTTTTAATAACATCTTCTAAGATATGATTTGATATTTTGAATACTAACAATACATCACTTTTACTTAGTCCAGTATCCGATATCTAAATGTGCATATGTATGCACAATAAACAGCTAAATATTTAAAAGCGAATATAGCACCCCTGGTCAGTGAACCTTGGAAAAGCAAAACTTATGGATAAGATTTAATACTAATAAAATAACACAAGGATAGTGAAGGTAATACCTTGACTAAACTTATTTAGATTCAGCAATGCTGAAAACACTAAATTAATCAGCCACTAGGGGGTACTCATGTAGTGTAACTAATGTGTCATTACTCAATATTTCTTTATATTCAAAGAGATGCATAGTTATAATGCAGGATCTTGACATATTTTAATGAAATGTCTCCTATTAATTGAAAGTTTTTATATAGTGAATATCCTATTTGGGCTTTTCATATTTTGGTTGCCTATAATTTTTCTGTGAGTGGTTATTTTGTAATAATTATAATAAAAGTAATTTCTGGAATATTTGTTCTGTATGTTGTACTATAATCTGATTCTGATGGTCTTAGGATAGAAGATGGGATGCTGTGACCCAGATCTAGCAATTCCCCTTGAATTTTGCTTGGAGTGGCCTGGTGGTCAGCCAGTCCCTTAGGGTGACCTCATTTGCAGCACTTGCTGGCTGCTTACCTTTGGCAGCGAGTTTCATGGCGCAGTCTCTGCAGATATATAACAGAGGGATGCAGCGCTGTTCAACAATATTACTGAGTCTAGAAACTGTGGCCTTTATTTAAAGGAACATCATGTGTTCTAGTCCTCCATGAAACTTCCATGGCTCTAATGTATTAGGAATTGAAGCGACACAAAACCAGTCTTTTACTTATTTGTTCTGTAAAACTATTCTTACAAATGTCCAAACGGTTATTTCATTGTTAAATGATACAATCTTTTTGTATTTTGTTGTTTTCAAGGGCTTATACAGCCCTTTTAAATTCCCCTAATGTGTAAAACCGTAGTCTGTAACGTAGCCCGCAAGACTTATGGCTATTAAATTGGCTCCGTAAAGCAAGCCTCTGCCGATCTGCGGGTTATGTGCGAAGAAAGCTAGAGAGGACCCGCAAGGGGGCTATAGTCCAATCCATAGCACTGTAAATGCACATATACACACACTACTGTACTTCTAATAAAAGGGAAAGTGATGTTAGGTCTTAGAATTAATAGCACAACATTCTCAAGCTCGCAAATCTCCAATATAAAATACTTTATTTCATGTGTAATTTCCAGGTTATATCGATCCTGGCAATCAATGTGTTAATACATATAATGTGATAGAATATTATATTTACAGCTTTATCAATATTGCAGTATTTTTGCAATGTGGGTCCGATCGTAAATCGTAATTAAAACCCGTAACACTTTGAAATCCCACCTCCATTTTTCAGTGATGTAATCATGACGATCTCTCTTGCCATTGGCTCCATCTAAACCAGTAACTACGGGTTTGACTAATTGATCACGTTCACGGCCGCTCATCCAGCGGTCGACAAATGGTTTACAGGTTTGCATCTCAAGTCCGTAACTCACGGCATGGTCTAATTTAATATCTCTGTAACTCGGCCAAATTTCAAGCTTGCAGCCGTTGCAAGTCTCACATTGCACTTACGGGCTTCTAATTTAATAGGGCTAATAATGTTCATTGTGTATCGCTACCTTATAGGTTCTCTCAATCGATTCTAAATACAGTAGACTCTCAGTTAAGGGGCACCCGATGGGATTGGTAGATGCTGGATAAATTTAGTTTCTGGTTGCTTAAGAGTTACTATTAATAGAGGCCTAGATTAGCTGCACATAGGATATTCTGCAAAGTATATTAGTCAGTGAGGGCTGTTCTAGCAGCAGCAGCTTTCACTCCTCACACACAGATACATTGGGCTGGAGGGTGCAGTGCTGAACACTATACTGGCTCAGTCACTCATGCCTGTCTGCTTCCAGGTAACATTGAATTGAAGAGACGTACAGAGGATGAAGTCTAGGTGCCTGTAAGCATTTTGTGACATGACAACCTGGCTCCTGGCATTTGTTGAGCCCTGTACATTTTAATTTTCATTTAAAGTACAGTATTCTATTTCTTTCATGGTTGCTTGAGAGTTCTGGTTAACCGAGAGTCTACTGTTTTTTAAATCAATAAATCAGATTTTCATTGATTTATATTTGTAATGCAATGTTTAACTATATGTCAGCAAGGCCGACTATTCTGTGCCACTTTAAATAATCACTCAAATGTCATATTACTAGAATGCTCTTATGAAAAACTTGGCTTGATAATATACAAAATGTTTTTAGAAAGTCTAAAATGAATAGTTTTAACCTCAAAGGCATATAGAAGTTTCTTGGATTATGAATGCATCTTATCAGTAATTCATGCAAACATATTTTTGAATGAAACAATCCCAAAATAAACATTAATAAACTTTTCCTATAGTTTGTATCATTGTAGTTTTATGGCAGTTGGTTTTTAGAAGGAATGCCCCTGAAAATTCAAACTGTTTTAGCATAAAATGCATGATTCATAAGATTGTAGCAAAATGGGGATTCCGTCTCTGCAGCAAAGCATCATGGGATTTGTAGGATGTTTTCCCTCTCTCCTCATTTGAATGATGCAACTGCTCTGGATCTCTGCATTGCGCTACTACTTGATGGATTGCTAGTATAGGGTAACAAAATGTACTTGAATGCAGTTTTTCTATTGGTTGGCACAATGTGCCTATGTAGGCAACTCTGGGGGTCGGGAACATTGTTTTTTCTTTAAACAAAATACATTTCTATGTGTATAGAATGACTCAGTGCAATGTGTGTGTCTGATATAAGCAGTGTGTGTTAGATTAGCTAGAGGGAAAAAGAGGGAAACTTCCAGATACCTTTAACTGTTAACTACCATATTCAAATTTGGTTTAACAACCTGGATTCCAATAACATGTGTATATAATTCTGTTGAATGCATGCCACTTTGAATTACCACTTGACAATGGGACTGAATGGAGGAGCAAATCCCAGTAGAATAATCCTCCTTCTCAGCCTTCAAATAAATTAGATGGGCAAAATGGAAGCCACCAGTCCACAAGCAAAGTCTAAATAAAAATTGTCTAGAAATACCTTTACCTTTATAATTTATATAGCTGCTAATGTGAGTTTGTTACATACTTCACAAACTTGTCAAGATTTTCTTAAACAACAGACGTTCTTTAAACTTATTCTGAATAATTATTTATTACATCAAAATACATTAGCCCTCCACAAACTTAATTGCAGTTATTTTTAAGTGAACAAAGTTAAAGAAAAAACGGTGTCCCATGATGATAAAATACTCCTTTGGAGATCTGGACTTTGTTACAGTCAAGTTTTTATCTTAAAGGCATTTCTAGGTTTCCTGGATTATGAATGCCCCTGATAATTAATAGTGTATGAAAACATTTTTTCTGCATGAAAAAAACAACAAAATAAACATTTAAACACTTACCTTAAAGTTAGAAAAATGTCTTGTAATTTCTGACAGTTGAAAATTAGGGGTAACAACCCCTCCAAGGCCAGGCTAAACTTGCATAAAATTAAAAAATGTCAGACAGGAGAAAGCACTGCAGCTGATACATTAAAAAACCTCTGGGGTTCCTGTTTGTGCTGCAAAGCAGCCAGGGATATGTAGTGTGGTTCATGTTAGCACACATCACAGTCAAGAAACAGCAGTTAGGGTCATATACCAGCAGTGACCTAGGGGTTGACATCAGTGCTTTCCTAACGGCTGAGAAAGACACAGCAGATAAAGGATGGGTTAAA
The DNA here is from genome assembly GCA_027410445.1 of Discoglossus pictus. Lineage (NCBI taxonomy): Eukaryota > Metazoa > Chordata > Amphibia > Anura > Alytidae > Discoglossus > Discoglossus pictus. The sequence goes on from CM050167.1 coordinate 34,573,868, forward strand.
ATTGCTCCCCTAATGCTGCATGCTGATTGGGTGGGGATCAGGTGCTTGTGTAGACACCCTGGTGGAGTCAGCATAATCGTTAGAGGGGTTTTAAAATCTTTTATGAAATGTGATACATACATAAATTAGGATTTTTGCATAAAGAGTGCAAAAATGTAATAACCCAGGAAACTTGGAGTATGCATTTAACTGCAATGGTGGGTATTTTTATTACTGTCTATAAGACCTCCTATTGTGTATCTGTGATAGGAAATCTTGGGGTGAGAAATGAAATCAGTTATCACTGGGGCCACTAATATACTTATTCAGTGACACTAATATACTTATTTGTGTTGTACATGTAATTTCTTACATGAAATGATTAACTCTGTGCTGTCTCTCTCTGATCTCTCTCTCTCTGTTGTCTCTGCTCTCTCTCTGTGCTGTCTCTGCTCTCTCTCTGTGCCCTCTCTGTCTGTACTCTCTGTGTGCTCTCTCTCTGTCTGTGCGCTCTCTCTCTCTGTGCCCTCCCTATCTCTGCGCATTCTCTCTCTGTGCGCTCTGTCTCTCTCTGTCTGTGCACGCACTCTCTCTTTGTCTGTGCGCAAGCTCTCTCTGTATCTCAGTGTGTGCACTCTCTCTCTGTGGGCCCTCCCTCTGTGTGGTCTATGCGCATGCGTGTGTTTGGCCATCAATGTGCATGCACGTGTACTGACCGCCATTGCCGTGATACGACAGCAACAGCACATGCGTGCATTGGCGTTTCTGCAGCAAATGCGCATGTGAGCCTCCGGGCCACCATTGAGAGAGCACATGTGAGCATCCCAAATTTACTGGCAATTTCTGGCGCCTGCGCAATTAGCACTACACAGACATTACAGACAATTTCAAATGTATTATTATTTAATTTAGCACCTATGACTTTTATACTGCATATTATACATGTACCAGTAGTATCAGTAAACATTTTTATTTATCCAAACATCAAAATACCAGTTAGATTATACAAAAGATACTGGAGTTCTGTTGTAACTTTTAGTTCTTCAATAATAATTTCTGCTTTCTGTAGATGTACAGAGTACTGAATACATACTACACAAATGCTCCTTGTTAAATCTTGGAGATATCAAAAAAAATCCTTGTAATTAAGTAATTAACTTATGAGATTTTTTTATGAACTTAAATGTGATAAAATCTAAGTCTTAAAGATGGAAAATTAAATAATAATAATAAAAAAAAACATCCTTGGTGCTCATACAATAAGGTTTAATTTTTTATTTAATAGTAGTATATGAAAAAAATAAATGTATATTTTAAAACGTACATTTAAACTTTAGCATTGTAGCCTCCAGATTGGTTTTCAAAACCTATTGAGTGCCCAGGGGTGGGAGAAGATCTGCCCAGGAAGCTGTACTAAAATTCCCTACATAACAAACAGTTTGGCTGCAATTGCTACACCGGACTGATTTTTTCCTATGCAATGCTAATGTACAAATGTATGTTTTAAAATATGTACTGAAATGTTTTTCTTCAAATTCTAACTTTCTTGCTAATCAGTTATTCAATAAAGAAATAAACCCAATTGTATGAGCACCACAGTGGCCCTTTACTTTCCAAAATATTGCCAATAATGATTTAGTAGAAATATATTTATCTTTAAATACTGTTTTCTTTTTATTTTCTTTTAGAAAGAAACCTGTTTTTTTGCAAATCATTTATCACACTAACACCTACATACATGCTCCTTGTTAAATACTGGATTTGTTAGACATTTCTTATGTCTGTTCTACTAAAAATGTTTAATTATACATTAACATTTTCTTATTTTATTAGATCAGTTAAGTCTGACATATCTCAAGGGCCCATCAAGGACCACCACAGTTCAAGAAAAAAGGCACTGGTTTGCCAGTTATATACCGAACTAATAACATTTTAATGTTGTTTAGTCGTGTTGAGTGTGTAAACCACTATGAGATAAGAGTTCATTGCGGATGTTTAGAATTTTATGAATAAAATGGTTGGCGAAGTCTTCAGCTGTGAGACAGGAAGGGATGGGAGGAGGTGGTTGGCGGAGGAGAGTATTGAAAGTGGCAACAGACACTTGGTGTTAAAAGGATCGAGTTGATATTAGTGTTGTAAAGTACTGCTGTTTGGCAAGGTTAAGGGCGGAGGAATAGGAGGGTAACATAAATTTGTAGTGGAAGAATTCTGCTGAAGTGTGTGAATTCCTCCATAGTCGTTCAGCAGTGCGGGAGCAGATCTGGATGTATCGTGTTTGTGTAGTCTTCCATGGATGTGGACGAGGGCGAGGACGTCTGCGTGTGGCTATGGGGGCCAGAGTGTCAAGGGTGGAAGACAGAGTAGAGTGAGGTGGCAGTGTCAGGGCAGTTGAGGTTGGTGATGGGACTGAGAAGGGGTTGGATAATAGTGGAGAGCTGAGTAGGGTCAAGTGCTCGCAGGTTTCTGTTTGTTATGGTGGTAGGGGCTGGAGAGGGGTGGACAGAGGGTGATGTGGTGAGGTTGAAGGTAAGGAAGTGGTGGTCAGATAGAGGAAGTGGACGGAAGACTGGGTAGGAGGTTGTGCTGAGATTGGTGAAGATAAGGCCAAGAGAGTGTCCAGCATGATGAGTAGAATAATCTGTTAGTTGTGAGAGGCCAAGGAAAGAGGTGAGTGCAAGTAGTGTGGCTGCTGCTGGGGAGGTGGGAGTGTCAACAGCAATGTTAAAATCTCCAAGTACCAGTGAAGGAACATTGGAGGAGTGAAAGTGAGGGAGCCAGGCAGAAATGTGTATCAAGAAATTGAAAGGGAGTGCCTGTGGGCCGATAGATCACAGCTACATGTAGAGAGATAGGTGAGAAGAGGCAAATTGTATGAACTTCAAAGGATGAGAATTGGAGGGATGGGACAGAGGGTAAGAGGAGAAATGTACAGCGAGTGCAAAGCAAAATACCCACACCACCACCTTGTTTGTCCCCAGGTCTAGGTGTGTGGCTGAGGTGAAATTAAAATAATTAACATTTTGGGGGGCGTGTCCAGCAAGCTAGCTGAACGGTCGTGCTACAAGGGAGGTCCGTCTAGGCGACCGAAATTAGCCATAATAACGTGATTAATTCACGCAAAAAAACTATAAATCCACTACACAAAGTCCCACCTAATCCCGAGGACCACGGAGACGTAATTTTGGAGTGGAACATACAATTTTTCACACCCTCGTGGACACGGGCCTGACGGGCGCTTGATACGCGCCGAGCGTCTCCTCTCTTCCCCCGGAGGGGAGATCTTCCAACAAGACCCTGACCAAAGAGCACACCGGACCAGCACAGCTCCAGTCTCAGCGGAGGACACAAGAAACAGCGACCGCTGCATCACAGAGCCACAGCAGGCCCAAGACCTGTAACAGGGTCCGCGAGACCAAAGCAAAAACAACAAGTAAGCCTAACTACATCAGAGGAACGTTACCTGAGGTCATTCCGTGCACCTCCTGTGGGTCTCGCAGCGAACGCAGACGCCGTCGGCGGTGGAGAGCCAGGACACCGAGTCTCCCGCCACACCAGTACGGCAGCCCTAGAGAAAGGGAGGAAACGACAGGAGGGTAAGGAGCCACTCCGGCTCACAATCCGGAGCACCCCCCCCATGTACTACACTGCCCCAGGGGTACAATAAAATCCTGGTATTCCAGCCCAATTAAGGGGAACAAATAAAGAACACACAAGCTGGGACTCACCCAATGCACATCTTAAAAGCAGGGACAATATTACCCCTACAAGAGGCATTAAAGAACCCTAGATAGAGGGACACACGCGGACCCACAGACCCACATGGTGGAGTGGAAACTGCCCAGAATTTACAATTGGCGGCCATTTTGACCCACCGGCATCCTCACAGGACCAAGATTGCTTCCCGCCAAAAATCAGCGGCGGCCATTTTCTAAAAGAGCCTGGAACCTACAGTATAACGGTGGGACAATCCTACATAAGGGGAAAAAAAAAAAAAGAAAAAGGACCCACTTAATAAACCCCTACAGTAGAGTGATAACTCTCAAAGGACACCAGCATAAGGACCATTATACAACTCTGCTGCTTCAGATCTGGCAAAGTACGCATGGCTTACCTACCCCCACAGCATTATAAAAGACACGGGCAAAGTGACACAGAAAGTGGGCTTACTGCAACCTGTAGGAGGACATTTACACCTCTAAAAAACAAACAAAAGTGGGGCTAAACTTCATACCCCTCTGAGTAGAGGGAGGCATATAGATCCAATAAAGACTCTCAACATCTCCCCCCTTCCAGAGGTTGATTTTACACTCTAGAGGGTTAAAAGACTCCTACTAAACCAAGAGATCTCCTAAGCTATAAGGGGAAACTTTAATATACTACCACAAAAACAAAAACGAAAACTCAGTCCAAGCATAAGGAAGAATTACTGAAGAACAAACTAGCTGTACGCCAGTGACTCCTAGTGGCCACTTCAAATAGTGCATAGAGGTGAGAAAAACTACCTTCGCTATAATCTGGCATTCTACCGGTTACACGGAGTCCAGCTCCCCTAAGATGTAAACCTACTCCAATGCCCACACAAAGGGGGCGCTAACATAAGTCAAAAGTGAACAGTGACTTACAAAGTATTATGGCTGGAGTCGCAACAAGGAAAAGCAACAAAAATATCCAAGCCTACTACCCTCCAAAGACAACAATAACAACCCCCCAGACGCTCCCACCAACAACAAGACCCACCGGGCCAATGACAATGGAACAATCCACACCGAGCACCAAAGGTGACATACAAGACCTGAAAGATTTAATTCGCACGTTCAGAGAAGATATTAAAACGGAGATTATGAAAGTGTCCACAGAGCTAAAGTCCGAAATAAAAAAGATAGACACTAAGACAAACATACTTGAAGAAAAATATGAAGACCTACAACAATCTCATCAGCGACTAGAAGCAGAAATTGCTTCACTAAAAGAAGAACAAGCTAATCACCTTTTGTTTCAAGAAGACCTAGAAAACAGATCTAGGAGACAGAACGTGAGATTACGCAACGTCCCTGAATCGGTTACTGACTTGAAAGGATACATGTATGAACTATGCGAATTTCTGTTACCAGAACTAAATTCAGAACAATATACCTTAGACCGTATACATAGAGCTCTGGGGGGACGTCCAAATATGAAAGACAGACCAAGAGATATCATCGGAAGATTTCATTATTTCACCACAAAAGAGCTGTTTATGAAAGCATCCAGGGGTGGCATACCTGAAATTGAAGGACAACAACCTCAGATTTTTTCCGATCTCTCACAGCTAACGCTTACCAAAAGGAGAAATATGAAGCCCCTTCTGGACTGCATCCTTGCTCAGGGCTGGAGATACTCTTGGGGCTTTCCATTTCGCCTGACAATTTCAAGGGACAACAAATTCTTCTCGGTCCGGTCCCTGGAAGAAGGAATCAGTCTATTGAATTCTTGGAACATTCACCTGCAGACAGTTCCTGAGCTTCCCTTGGAAAACAGACATCGAGGAGAGAGAAGAAGAGGGTCAACTCGTCATGACAGAGAGAGAAATGTCACACATTCAGACAAGACGAACTCTTAAACTTAAACTAATGTTTTGTGTTATATCATTTTGCCTTTTCTCTCTTACCTTTCTTTTCCATATGCAGTCTTTTTAGTCTTTACGAGGGAAGATTTATCACTACTAAGTCAAGCCAAGGGGGCATAGAACCAGTCAACATCACATCCCTTGGGATTGTTTATGTAAAAGACATTAGCAGGCTTTCCCAATAGTTAATCTTAGACCCCATTAGGAGAAACTAGCTTCAGTACAACATGCCCACAGCCCTACAACGGCCCAGAAATTGTTCTACTTATAACAAACAAGAGATATATTCAATTCATAGTCGCCCTGACATGAGTCAAGAGTGGGCATCTTACCATCTTACCATGTACATAATAGCCCACGTTAACTCTAAAAAAAAAAAAAAAAAAAAAGGATAAGTTAACTAATACACTAATGAGTCAATTCCCTGGTTGATACTGCCTCCTTGGGCCTCTTAGCAAACTATTTCCAGTAAACCCTCGAAACAGGTAAATATCTTAGATATTTGTAAGACCACTTTTCACTTTAAAAAATTATAGCCTTCTTAAAAAGCCCCCTAAGGGCGATCTGTTTTAGTTTAATAAAAAAGAACAAAACAGGCGATTCCACGCAGTGTCATATAAAGACACAGGTGGACTCACCAAACAAGTTAAGGAGGATAGCGAAGGCTACCCTCTAGTAAGTTTCAATACTCCTATCTCCAAAAATACTTAAAATAACTGAACTTTTACTTACCAGCGTAACTATCTAGTTCTCAGTGACATTGTTAAATCATAATCTTAATCATTCCAAAACCCTTATCAACAAAACAAAGGAAAGAATAGACATAGAGTCTCCTTTGGCTTATTGACATCTACGTGCTTGTATTAACATCGACTTCTACCTTCTTGTTTACCCTAATAGAACTAACTTCCAGGTGTACTCCACGGGGTCCCAGCGGGAGGCCTACCGGACAGTCTCAGCAAAACATCAAAACATCGTCACGCAACAACTCACCTCCCAAAAGGTACAAAGAGCCTAAAGGTAGGACGCACCATGACCCTTAACATAATCTCACACAATACACAAGGCCTTAATGAACCTGTTAAAAGAGGGATAGCAATAAAAGAATATCAAAAACTTAGGGGGGACATAGTCATGATCCAGGAAACACACTTTAAAAAATTAGCTGTCCCTAGATACTGGGGGAAAAACTACAGACAAGCATACCATGCGACGGCTAAAGAGAAAAAAAAAGGAGTGACAATCTTAGTTCACAATAGATTAAATTTTTGCCACTCCAGAACTCAATCAGACCCAGAAGGGAGATTTATTGCAATTCACGGGACCATCCAAGAACAAAAGATAACCTTCCTTAACCTTTACGCTCCAAATACGGACCAATCACAATTCTTCAATAAAATATCACAAATGATGACAGGATGGGGTCCAGTCACTCTCATAATAGGGGGGGACATGAACACCGTTCTAGATCCAGATAGGGACCGATCAGCCAAGTCCTCTACCCACACCACACCAGCAGCTACCAAAACACTCAAACACATGCTAAAATCCCACGGGCTGATAGACACATGGAGAGCAATATATCCATCAGATAGGTCATACACCTTCTTCTCCTCTAGACACCAATCCCACTCGCGAATCGACCACGTGCTAATTCAACAGCGACTAGCCCACAACCTAATTGACGCAAATATACACCCCATTGCGTGGTCAGACCATGACTTGGTCCAGATCTCAATAAACGGCATCATCCCATCGGGGCAGTCCCCGTCGTGGACATTAAACCCACACCTACTCAATGACATCAGATCTAAAGATAAAATTACCAAAGCGATAGATGACTACTTTGCGGTCAATAATGGGGGCGAGGTAAACAGGGGGGGGAGTGTGGGCAGCCTATAAAGCAGTCATTAGAGGAGTCTGCATTCAAATAGGAGCAACAACGAAAAAACTAGATCAAGCACAAATGAACATTATTAAATCTAGAATAGCAGACCTACAGACACAATTCACGAGGAAACACGACCCAAAAATCTTTAACGAAATTTTGTCCCAAAAACAACAACTAAACTCAATTCTTAGGAAAAAAATGGTGACCATTCTCCAACGTTCGCAAGCAACAATGTTCAGAAGCGCCAACAAACCTGACACTATGTTAGCTAACAAACTAAAAACACAAAGGGCTAATTCCTTCATCCCTAAGATAAGTAACAAAAATAATAATCTTGTCTTTAAACCAAACGAGATAGCGGAAACATTCCGACATTTCTACGAGGAGCTTTACTCAGCCCCTCCTCATTCAGGGTCCAAATTCCACATCTCACAAATAAATAGCTTCCTTAACACAACAGAACTCCCGCAAATTAAAAATACCCAAGCTGAAGAATTGGCTAGACCCATATCGCTAGAGGAAATTAAGGAGGCGATTAAGACAACTAAATCACATGGGGCACCCGGCCCAGACGGGTTTACAAACTTTTACTACAAACAATGCTCACAACACCTACTCCCATATTTACACGAACTATTTAATGAATTCTTAAAAGGTCCTCCTATAAAACCGGAATTTTTGGAGGCAAAAATCATTGTAATCCCTAAAGAAGGTAAAGACCCGGCCCAATGTGGAAGCTACAGGCCAATCTCACTGATTAATACAGACATGAAATTATACACAAAGATTTTGGCGAACAGACTAGCCCCGTTACTACCAAAGATTGTCCACCCAGATCAAGTGGGATTCATTACAGGCAGAGAAGCCCCAGATAACACCAGGAGAGTGCTGAATCTCATAGAAATAACTAAAAAGGACGACATACATTCAATGCTTCTTTCACTGGATGCAGAAAAAGCATTCGACAGAATAGATTGGACCTTTATGTGGGAGGTGTTGATCAGAATGGGTCTAGGAGAAACCTTCATAAGAGGTATACAGGCCCTTTACGCGAACCCAGAGGCTTTTATAACATATCAGGGTTTTAGGTCTAAAAAATTCAAAATCACCAGAGGAACTAGACAGGGCTGCCCGCTCTCCCCTCTATTATTTGCTCTATGCCTGGAACCCCTGGCGACCGCAATCAGAACCTGCCCAGACATAAAAGATATAAAAGTAGGACCTAAAGAATACAAAATCAACCTCTTCGCAGATGATATTCTGTTATCACTAACCGAACCAATAACTAGCCTGCCCAACCTACTCCATTTACTCTCAAAATTCGGCACCATCTCAGGCTTCAAAATCAATACAGCTAAAAGTCAGGCACTCAACATCTCTCTCCCCAGGAAGGTAGTAGAAAATCTAGACAAAAACTTTTCCATGAAATGGGCCCAAAAATATCTGACTTACCTGGGTATTAACATCCCAGGCTCGACGGAGCAAATATATGAGGCAAATTTTCCCCAAATTATCAGTAAAATCAAACAAGACATAGAGAAATGGTCCTCTTTCAATATATCTTGGACTGGTAAAATAAACGCGATCAGAATGAATATTATCCCGAAAATCTTATACTTATTTAGGGCGATTCCTACGCCAATTAACCTATCAGCCATAAAATCACTACAAACAACTCTCTTCAAATTCACCTGGAACCACAAGAAACCAAGAATTAACAGAAATACGATGCATGCACCCACACAAAAAGGAGGTTTAGCCTTTCCAAATCTGGTTAATTATTACAAAGCCACAAGACTGGCACAATTGACCAGCTGGTACAAAAAAGAAGCCATCCCTACATGGGTCGAAAGGTCGAAAGGTGGATACAACAAAAACTGACTATTGTCGCAGACACATGGACTGGGGCTCAAGGAGACACATTAAATCAGATCCCCAACAACGAATGGATTAATCTTATGATAATTAAACAGACGCTGTTTCAGACTACAAAATCAAATAGCCAGAACAGAAAATCAACATATGAACACTGTTGCATTAACAATCCGGGTGGCAAAGGCAACATTTCAGTGATATATAAAAACCTAGCTGAACAGTCTAGTGTAGATAAGCCACACTATCAGGAGACTTGGGAATCAGAGTTACACATCACATTAGATGACAAACAATGGAATCAGGTTATCAACAGGCCAACATGTCTTCTTTAAACATCACCTTGAAAGAGAATGCATTAAAAACAGTCATGAGATGGTACCTCACACCAATGAGACTACACAACTCAAATAAAACTCATCCCGACAAGTGCTTTCGTGGATGTGGACACACTGGTTCATTAGTACACATGCTCTGGGATTGTCCCAAAATTAGGCACATATGGCAGGCAACATATAGCACGCTAGAGAAGTTATGGGGGAAAACTATACAACAAAAACCAGAAGAAGCTCTATTAGGACTCCCGAACAAGAAACTAACAAAAAGCGAGCAATTCCTAACCAACCAAATATTCCTGGCATCCAGATGCATTATAGCGAAGCACTGGAAACACACTACCCCTACATTTAGAGAAGTACTACAAAAAATTGACCATATCCAAACCATGAGTCGCTTCTCAGCGGAATTTGACGCGAGATACAAACGGTGGGCCTCCTGTTGGGACATCTGGACAATTAGAGGCCCAAAGTGAGGTGAGTCTAAAGGAGACAGAAGGTATGTGTAAATTCTTTGTTGAATGATAGGAAGGGTGGAGATCTCATCACACTCTTTTAGTTCAAAACCAGATAATTGGAGATAGTATCTGTTTATATTTGTGTTTATAAAAAAATTATCTCTCCGGGGATTGACTCTGAGACTATACTGGTAAACTTTATAGAGGTAAAGGAAAGGATAATAACTCAATTAAAATAGCGGTTATAAATCCTATACCACCCCCCATACTAAAACCCTAGGAGAGATCCAATTGTTATTCTCACTTCTTATGGGATGCTTAATTGAATTGTTTTGTGATAAAAAAGGAAAAGTTATTTATTATTATATTGACATGTTTTCATATGTTACATTCTTGACGCATTCTGTACATTTCTGATATTCTTTGAAAAATAAAAAATAAGAATTAAAAAAAAAAAAAAAATTTACATTTTGTGAACTTTTGCTTAAAAATCATAAGTGGCTTTGCCCTTTTAAAATCTAATCCTAAACCAGTTCCTGGTAGGGATGTCATCAACCCGCCCCCAAGCTTCTTCATCTGCACAGAAAAGCAAAGGGTGCATGCACATCATAATCTTACCCAAAACTGAAGACAACATCAGCACAGTAAGATTGGATGAGACTCTCCTGCTGTCTGCCTTAGCATAAGGCACAAGGCAGGGTATAAAATAAGAGCATTTACAGAGGACTTTATATATTTATGTTTTGGGTGCCTACTCTTTGCATGTGCTAAATATATGAATAAATGACTGCATATTTTAAATAGATATACACTAGTCAATTATCCGTCAAAAATGACGGTACAATATTGCGTGTTCTGTCTTTTCTCTTTCTTTCTCTCTCTCCTCTCTCTCTTTCCCTTCCTCTCTCTCTCTTTCCCTCCTCTTCTCTCTCTCTCACCCTCCTTCAGTCTCTCTCTCCTCCTCTCTCTCCCTCCTCTCTCTCACCCTTCCTCTCTCTCTCTCTCCCTCCTTCTGTCTCTCCTTCCTTCTTTCTCTCTCTCTCCCTCCTCTCTCTCCCTTCCTCTCTCTCTCTCCTTCTCTCTCTCTCTCTCCCTCCTTCTCTCTCTTTTTGCGGCCTCCAATCTCGTTACAAGTTACGGGCTTGAAAAAATTGCATTCGTCAAACTCATAACTTGCAGCCTCCAGAAGCCTTTGATCTCTCACTTTCGCAAGGCTAAAATCCAAATCGCTATTCAATTGCTCAATTTCCCCAAGCCCGTAAATGCAATCCAATGAGTGCTAGAGAGGACCTGCAAGGGGGTGAAACACCAAATCGCTGCACTGTAAATGTAAATATAAGCTCAATCCTGCACTGTAAATAACGGGGAAAGTGATGACAGACATTAGAATTAATTGCACAACAGTCTCAATCTCGCAAATCGGGCTGCAATTTTGCGTGCATTACACACAACTATATTAGTGATGCATACAGCCAAATTAAATTTGAAGCCCGTAAGTGCAACGTGAGACCTGCAATGGCTGTGGGCTTGAAATTTGGCCGAGTTACAGAGCTATTAAATTAGAAAATGCCACAAGTTACAGGCTTGAGACACAAACCATGAACGTGATCAATTAGTTAAACCCGTAGTTACGGGTTTAGATAAAGCCAATGGCAACAGAGATCGTCATAATTATGTCACTGAAAAATGAAGGTTGGATTTCAAAGTCTTACAGGTTTCAATTACGAGTTACGATCGGACCCACATTGCAAAAATAATGCAATATTGATAAAGCTGTAAATATGATATTCTATCACATTATATGTATTAACACATTGATTGCCAGGATCGATATAACCCGGATATTACACATTAAATAAAATATTTTATATTGCTGATTTGCGAGGTTGAGAATGTTGTGCTATTAGTTCTAATACCTAACATCAGTGTACAGTAGTGTGTGTATATTTGCATTTACAGGGCTACGGATTGGACTTTACCCCCCTTACAGGGTCCTCTCTAGTACCCATTGGCTTCTTGGCTCCATTTGCTTGTTACGGGGTTGAACGCCAGTGAATTAGTTGCAATGTAATAGAGAAATTGGAACGTAGCAGTTACGGGCTTGACAGAACAAAGGATTTGAGACTGCGAAGATTCACGTTCCATGTCCCATAGACTTTTTTCACACATAACCCACAGATCATCAGTGGGGAATTTAATAGGGCTGATAGACATACGCAGCTACAATGGATTAAATAAGATGTGGAAAATGTACATGCGGATGAAGAGGGTCAAGGGCCCTTGCAGATCCATCTGTACTGGGCTCCAAGATTCTTGACAATGGTCCTGACTCAAAGCACAGGCCCGTAGAAGCAGAGTTCACCCCAAGATCCCAACCCTGAATGCTGTATGTACTAAGTCAATAGTTGATACAATTTAGTAAGAAACCAGTAAAACTTTAATATCTGTGATTATCTAGCTCACCGGCTTTGTCATAACATGTCTTAAATCAGTTATCACATTTGAATTACCTTTTGTTTTTTATAAATTGTTTAACTATATGACAATCTATTTATCCTTAAAAAATAATCATATAAAATGTACACTTACTTCCAAGAAGCCCCCAAGTGATGGTTTCTCACTTTCTTGAATCTCCCCATCTTCCAGTGCTCTCTTATGTATGGTGCCATGTTTCAAAGCTGTGAACTAAGGCCAAGCCTACTTAGAGAAGCTTCACTTACAGTGTCATGCTGCTCTTCTGCAAGCAGACAGTAATATACAGTGCATTTGAGCATGAGACGCTGGTAGTGTAAAATCCTTCCCTGCGGGTATGACTTTGTGTCACAGTTGAGTAAGATGGCACCCTACATGAGAGAAAGCTGGAAGTCAGAGGGTGGTTTCAGAAAGTAAGAATCTGTTTGTTACAACCTGATTTGGCTTCAGCAATAGTTATAGGGAACACCGATTTATTTTCGCATGGATCATGTCGTATTGGTTTCACTATGACAGCAGGACCAGCTTCAAAGTATAACACAATAACACTTCCTCAGTCAAAACACCCCGGTGTAATAATAGATTGTTACAATCATTAACTGTAACACAAATATTGTGTACTTCTTTGCCGGTGTAACCCTGAATACTTTTGTATCTCTCTCTGCCACTCTTCCACCAGTGTGTGCCATAGCAGGTCATTATCTCATTAGCTGCCCACTTGATGATCCCCCAATCCTGGAAGGATTGGCTATTTCTAACTAAGGGAGCCAGGAAAGGAAGCCACAGGGATGTCGAAGCGGTTAACCTGGCACCAGGTAGTCTGGCACCTCTCAACCTTTGGTTTCCTCAATACATTTACTCCAGTGGCTCAATTTACTCAAGACAGCTTGATACCTTTTTTTCCCACACCAGTTCAGTCTGTCTAGACAGCCTACAGGACTCTCATTCTCACAGGGAAACAGATGGTTACAGGTTAGTTTATGGCTAATCCAAAATGACCATTCGAGGACTGGGCAAGGTGCCTGCTCCTAGGGGTGGGCAGGGGAGGGTACATTCTTAAAGGGCATGTCATTTAACACAGTATTCTTTCCCCAAACCATCCCAATAAAACATTTTATTCGCCCAACCAAATGATACAGTTAACAATGTGGCGACTTATTGGAACAATGTCGGTTGTGATGACCAGTCTTGCATATTTGAACTTGCTCTTTCCTGTAAAGCATTAAAGTTATTATAAAAACTGGGAGTCGGGAATGGAGATGGTCCGTTACACTGTTTATCCGGGGGCTTATTAGAAGTAAGTGAAGTGAATATGACAGTTACAAGTCCTTATTTAGTACATAATCTCAAACCCCATGTTTTCAGTGTATTTTGGGAAACAAGCACTATAACTTAACATATTTTATGGCCTACACATAGTCTGTCAGCACTATCCTGGACTACTTACCACAAACTATACTATTATGTATGTGTGTATGGACAACCTGCTTAGAATTTGAAACTTTGTTTCCTAGATAGCTGCAGAGATGGAATCAGAGACATTGCCCTCAGCTCTCAGGACAAGCCCCGTTTAATGTTTTCCTGCTATAATGCACAATAATTTATTAGGTATAATGGGTTTTTAAGACAATGCTATATGTTGACGACAACCTGACCATTTCATCGAATGTGTGAAAGATTAGTAAGATCCCTTTGATGAGATAACCTTCATCTGCCTCAACATTGGTAGGCCATCGATGAGCACTGCATAAGTTAAATCTGAGATTTTCTGTTGATGTATAAAGCAGTAATTATATTATTTTAAGGAATTACACTGAACAAAACAGCATGACATGGTAGCAAGTTCCCCCAGATTTTCCTATGTTTGTATGTATGTGTATATATAAGCTATTGTATGGCCTCTGTAAACAATGAGCTGTATCCACCCAGAATAATTTTGGCTCCTACACCCCTGCTATGCACCTTCTCTCTGTGCTCTCTGTCTCTCTCTGTGCCCTCTCTCTCACTCTCTCTCGGTGTCCTCTCTCTGCGCTTTGTGTGCTCTCTGTCTCACTCCCTTCCCCTCCCTCTCTGTCTCTCTCCCTACCAGTGACCAAGTGCCGCGGCTCTGCCACCTATGTGCAAATTGGTCTCGCATCCGCAGTTGGCGCAATTTCCCACAATTTACAGCTATTAGCTTGTGATAGCTGTGATAGAATACATCTTGCAGGCGTTACTCACAACTGAACACTATTATAAGTGATATTCCAATTCCACACATGTGCTGGAGGCAGCAATGCTAATGTTCAACTGTATGTTTGAAAAGCTACATTGAAATATGTTTCTTCAAATACAACTTTACTGCTAATCAGTTTTCACTAAACAAATGAAACACTATTGTATGAGCACGACAGCCTTCATTTATTTTCCTAATGATATGCCACATAAGGATTTTGTAGAAATATAGTTGTCTTTAAATACTATTTTCTTTTTCTTACCTTTTAGCAAGAAATCTATTTTTTTGCAAATCATTTATCACACCAAAACCTTGTTCCCATTAACATTCATATTCTCTTGAGTTCCTTCCACATACTGCTCCAGGCCTTTGCCAAATGACTGTCAAATTAGTACTAATTCATTGCTATTTCAAAAACAAGAGTGCATAAATAATATTCTGCACACGTTTATTCTTTCTGCTTTAGTATGGACTAAATAGCCATCAGTTCTAATCAACATTAGAAAGTATTATAGGACTTAAAATAATCCTTATTATCACAAATGGTATGAAAATCTCTGCATTTTACTGATGTGACCTATTGGAAAGCCATGATGCATACTCCTGTTACCCTGGATCTCTCAGCATGGTCCCAATGGAGCGTTGATCTATGAGACAGCCTATGCTGAACATTCCTCTCTTTTAGCGTAATATTGAATGTGTAATCTCTCAGTGCCTTGGGATGTGTTTCCAACCCTTGTATTGCTTTGGCGTTCAGCAAGATAATAATGATATCATTAGGCATGAGCATCAAAGGTTATGTAGGAAATTCAATGAATGGTAGCACAATTGTACATGCAAAATGCTTTATCATTATGTGAATGGACCTCCATGCACTTTTAATGCTGGCTAATCTGAGATTTGTAAATTAACGATTATGTGTTATGCATTAATATAGTAATTAGAATGTAGACATTAAAGGGCCATGTGCCTCACTGTATTTTATTTTTCTGGAATCCAAGATCTTTTCAGATGGTGACTGTATTATTAATAGTATTATGGTTTATTAGTAATGCGCCAACATATTCCCGAGCGCTATACATGGGTTAAAATGAAGGCAAAAAAACATAGCTTCCTTAACACGTTACAAAGGATGGAGGGCCCTGTCTTTGAGCTTGGAATCGGGTATCCATAGCGCTTTCCCCAAAGCACCTGGCAAGATTGAAAACTCACAAACTTGCAATCTAAAGGGTTTGGGTGAGGAATAGGAGAATGAAAGAAAAGGTGTGCAAGTTACGGTTGAAAATGAAACAGATGCATTTTTAGTGAGGATTTAAAGGTTTGAGGCAGGGAGATAGTCTAGTGGAGCGGAGTGAAGTTCCAGAGAATAAGGTGACTGTAGCCCTGACATTAACAGATGTTTGCTTCTGGGGAGGAAAGCTATGGTAAGCTTGTAAAAAGTAAAGATATTACACGATAAACAAAGGCCCGCATTGTAAGATTTAGGGTATTACCTGTAGTAATATACGGTTGTGAGAGCTGGACCATAAAGAAGTCTGAGTGCTGTAGAATTGACCCCTTTGAAATGTGGTGTTAGCGAAAAGTAGAGTAAAGTTCTTTGAACTGAAAGAAGATCCAATAAATCAGTACTACAGGAAATCAAGACAAACTTTTTACTGGAAGGAATGATCATGAGGCTAAAGCTCAAATATTTGGGCCATATCATGAGGAGACAGTATCCCCTAGAGAAGACTCTGGTGCTGGGAAAGACTGAAGGCCCTCAAAGAAGGGGGAGGCAGAGGTGGAGATGATAGATCATTGAAGCAACGAACATGAGCTTGATAAAGCTCAGAGTGGCAGTAGCTGACAGATTTGCCTAGTGTGCAGCACTCCATAAGGTCACAGAGAATCAGGCATGACTGAACTACTAAACAACAAAAATTGTTTTTCATGGTGTGAAATGATCTATTTTACATACAAAGTCCATCCTGCCTACTGCCTGTAATAACAGATAGCCGAGTCCCACGCATGCTGTGGTGAAGCTAGTGATTTATAGCATTTTTTCCCTGGAATCAGTTTACACTGCACTGATCTGTGTAGGTGAGTGGACCATTCCATGCCTGCACAGATAGATTTGTTAAGGGTTAGTGTTTTTCTTTTACCTCTAACTGACAGCACTAGAGCTGAATATAACCCCCATGAGTTTCTCTGCATTGTTCAAATTCCAGAGAGGCAAGAGAGCAGAAACCTGAATTTCCTGACATAAGAAATTATAAACTGGAAATGTAAGCAGTCTTACCATTGACTTGAATGGGACACACACCCCTGCAACCTAATTGACTGCAATAAAGCAAAAGCAAGTGGGCACAGATCTGTAAACACAGAGTTTATTTAATTACATTTCTCAGTGAAAAATACACGTATTTCATACAATTATATTTCAACTTTTTTAGGAGATCTTTACTGTGATGTGATCCAAATTGTGCTGAATTAGGTCACCCTTTAAGTTGAAGCTCTGCTGAGCATATGCATAATACAGATTTTATGCATTACATGTTACATGTTAAAAGCACACAGAAGTTACAAAAACTATGTGGGAAACTTGTACACAGAAAATTACTTAGGCCCTCATTCTATTATTGGCCGTAAATTGGCCGCAAAGCTGCGATTCCTTGCGGGGCTCCCGTTACCTTGCAATTCAAATAGACGGCGCCGCAAGGATATCCCCTTACGGCCGGCCGCATATCTTGCAGCCGGCCGTAAGCTCAGAAATCTTTAAAAGCAAAAATAAATTCAAGACGGCACTGTAAAGCTCTGTAAATGCTAGGGATCATAATGGGGGACATGAGTATTAATAGCAACCCCCTCTCAAGCTTGCACATCAGCCCAAATCCGATATTTCATTAACTGTTTATTTTACGGCCGCAGCGTGGGCGGGTCTGAGGTGTTCCAAGCTCTATGGATGTTTTCCACGGATATTTGACATAAATTAAAATAAATGTGAGTGACAAAATCACTGCCCCTATACTGAGCAAAATAAGTGGCAAATTAAGCAAGTAAGCCTAATATATTTACTATATTCCACAAAAATGTTTATAAAAAGTATAGAAGAGATTGATTATGATTAAGTGATTTTTTTCCTGAGATCAGTAGTTCTTTAATGTGAAAAGTCAATCGGTTGAATGGAGCTGGGATTGCTCAGGCAACAGGAGTAAATATAACTGATTGGCCCAGTATTCACACCTCTCTTGGTGTCTCTCATTAGCTAAAACAGTGAGAAGCACAGTCAACAAAAATCTTTATCAGTGAGCCAGGCTTTGCATGATCAGAACAATAGTGGAATGATTGTGCCAGCTTGATCATAATGAAGGCTGAGTGCTATAGAATTGACTCCTTTGATTTGTGGTGTTGGAGAAAACTTCTTAGAGGACTGCAAGTAGATCCACTCAATACGACAGAAAATTAACCGAACCATTCACTCTTAATTATCTTATATCAACCACTTTATAAATGATATAAATTCAACCTCTTATAACTGGAAGTGAGCAGGGCCGTATCTAGCTTTTTGGAGCCCTTAGGCAGTGAAGTAGAAGAGCCCCTCCACCGACCCATTTTTGCCTTTTCTGTATGTGTAAGTTAGTATAGTATAGTATTTGAGGTTGAATAAAGACTGTTAGTCCATCAAGTTCAACCTTTTTAGATCTCTTTTGATCTTTTTAATATGTGTACTATTTGCTATTAATTGTTATTTGATCCAGAGGAAGTCAAACAAAACAAAAAAACAATTGAAACTTTGACAATTGTCTCATAAGGAAAAAAAAAAAAGCTAAATTCCTTCCTGACCCCAGAAACTGGCGATCAAATTTCTCCCTGGATCAATATTCCTTCGCTAGCTATCTAGTATAACCTTGAATGCCCTCTTTTAAAAAAAAAATATCTAACCCCTTTTTAAAGTTATCTATTGAATTCGCTGTCACCACCTCCTTTGGTAGAGAATTCCAAATTTAACCACCCTAACTGTGAAGAACCCTTTTCTTTCTTTAAGGTGAAATCTTTTTTTCCTCTAACCTCAAGGGATGTCCTCTTGTCAGTTGAAAATCTCTAGCTACAAAAAGTTCACTTGATAAAGCCTTATATTGACCCTGGACGTATTTAAATAAGGTAATCATATCCCCTCGTAGATGCCTTTTTTCTAGCGAAAATAAGTTTAATTTGGTTAGTCTTTCTTCATAACTTAGCCCCTCCATTCCCCATATTAGTTTTATTACCCTTCTCTGTACCTTTTCTAAAAGCTCTAAAATGTCCTTTTTATGAAGTGGTACTCCATATTCCAAATGAGAGCTTACTAGGGATTTGTATAGTGGGAGAATTATATTTGCTTCCATGGCTTCTATTCCCTTCTTAATACATGCTAATATTTTACTTGCCTTTGCAGCTGCTGCTTGGCATTGAGCACTGTTACCTAGGTGGTTGTCCACAAGTAGTCCCAAGTCCCTTTCAATATCAGATACCCCTAGATTTAAGATTATAAATTGCATGGCTATTTCTCTTTCCCTAATGCATAACCTTACATGTATTTGTATTAAATCTCATCTGCCATTTAGCCGACCATTTCTCTAATTTATGCAAATCCCTTTGTAGGGAAAGTACATAATTATCTGATTTAATTACCTTGCACAACTTAGTGTCATCAGCAAAAATGGAGACACTATTTTCGAGTCCTACCTCTAAGTCATTAATAAATATGTTAAAAAGGAGAGAACCTAATACTAAACCTTGAGGAACACCACTTACCACATTAGTCCAATGTTCCATTTACAACAACCCTTTGCTTCCTGTCTTTTAGCCAGCTCTTGATCCATGAGCAGATATTTACTGCAATTCCTGTATCCCTTAGTTTGCTCAAAAGTCTCCAATGTGGCACTGTATCAAAAGCCTTTGCAAAATCCCAAAATACTCCAAATTCACTCAGTTGCCCTGATCCAAGTTCCTACTAACCTCCTCATAGAAACTAGTTAGATTGGTCTGACATGACCTATCCTTCATAAATCTGTGTTGACTGTTGCCTATGATCTTGTTCAAATAAACATATGCTTGTATTCTGTCCCTTATTAACCCTTCTAAAAGCTTCCCAACTACAGATGTGAGGTTCACTGGTCTATAATTCCCCGGATTTGCTCTTGCTCCCTTCTTAAATATAGGTATCACCTCTGCTTTTCGCCAGGCATCTGGTAGAGACCCTGTGGTGAGTTGTCTTGAAAGATTAGATATAATGGTTTGGCTATTACAGAACCCAGCTCCCTCAGTACCCTTGGATGTATTCCATCAGGACCTGGGGCTTTATTCACATTTATTTTCTCCAACCTCTTTTGGATTTCTTCCTGCGTTAACCAATTATTTAGTGATGGTAGTGTAGCCCCATTATGTTGCGGTGTCCCAACCACTGGTACCTCCCTTGTGTATACCAAAGAAAGTAATCTATTTAGCTCATCTGCCTTTTCCTGGTCACTGATTGTCAGACGGCCTGTGTCACATTGTAATGTTCCTATGGCTTCCTTCCCCATTAATATATTTAAAAAATATTTTAGGGTTAGTCTTACTTTCCTTTGCAACTGACTTCTCATTTTCTATTTTAGCCAGTCTAAAAGACTTGTTGATTTCCTTATAGTCACATAAAGCTGCCTCTGTTCCCTCCTTCTTGTATAATTTAAATGCATGTTTATTTTTCCTTATCGTGATATTTAAGTCATTGTTAAGCCACATGGGATGCGATTTACTCCTATTCATTTTATTTCCACATGGTACATGCAGATGAGTATGTATATTTAGTAAGGATTTGAATGTTGTCCATTTATTTTCAGTAATTTTCCCTGTTGTAACAGTCTTGTTCTAAGTGATTACCCCCTAGTAGACAGTCTATGAACTGCAACATTTCCTTTTTTTTTTAAAGCCAGGAACCATTTTTTTTAAGAAATGGCGTCCCTCATAGAGAAGTGCCCCTGGGCGGCTTTTTAGTTGGCCTAATGGGTAATTCGGCCATGGAAGTGAGTGTAAAATGATATACAGCTGTGCGTAGTAGGTTGCAGTGCTGTAGTTAGCGCCTTATACGTAAATTGTAGTTTCCTGGGGTGGATTTAAACACCATTTAACTACTTACACACATCTCAGCACAAGGTGTACAATGTGTAAACTGAAACTAAATTACTAAAAGTATAACAATGTTAACATCATTAATAGGGCACATGAAGCTATTCGTGTCTTGCTTACTATTTACCTCTCACTGCTTATTGTCTCAATTACAAATGCTCTGTTGGCATCAGGGCAGCTTTCTTGCTGGTCACACTGACCAGCTTCTAATGTGACTGGCATATTATGTTGTTCTTGCTTAGTCATTTAGTCGTGTTCAACTCTCTGTGACCTTATGGACCACAGCACACCAGGCACATCTTGTCTGTGGTCTTGTGTCGTGTTTATCCATAAGGATTTCATGGCAAATATACTGGAGTGGCAATTTCTTCTCCAGTGGTCCACTTTGCCATTACCTGCCCATCTTGGGTAACCCTACATGGTATAGCTCACCGCTTCATTGAAGTACACAAGCACCTTCACCACGACAAGTGATCCAAAATGGGGACATATTATAGGCCATAGCAGAAAAGTGGCATGTATCGAGAAACAAATCATGCGTGATACCCACTGATTGAGCGCAATTAACAGTGACAGATAATGAAGAAAGGTAGGTGATATATCATGTGAAAAAATTACAATTCATAAAATCCTAAATTGCAAAGGACCTTTAAACCAGTAATCATGTTTAAAAAAAATCAAGCAATCACAATCATTTGTCCTGTATTTAAATTGTATGTCACAATCAGGTTCTTTTCTGTGTGCTATTAAATATTTTGCAAACTAAAATCACAACCTCTTTATCCTGAAACACTTTCAACTTAAATATCCATTTTCTCTGGCCCAAGTTGAAAGATAAGATAGATGTACAAATTGCCCTAAAATGGAAATAAACCAAGAAAGTTCATCCAGATGTTATAATGAGGAACTGAACCAGCTCCAGTATGTAACAGCTTGTCAGGGCAGACATGTATGAGTGGCATACTAAATTTGTACACTTGCAGAAAATGTTCTTGCAATACAATGTCATGTCAAGTCAGATTTCTTAGACGTCCCCCAGGGCAGTGATATAAGATTCAAAACTAGATTACTTCTTGACTCAAGTATTCCCTAAATTAAAAAGGTAATAAATCTCATCAACTTCAAGGACACATAAAGATTGCACAGTGAGTGAGAATGGTCTACTTATCCAATAAATGATGCACCTTAGTGCTTGTGTTTATGATTAATGGCTGGAGATAATTGAGCCAATATAAATGAAAACAGAAATAATTTCAGATTTTTTTCTAGAGCTTCTCTTTAAGGCCACTACAAGATGTTCCATTATGCATTTATAGAACTACTAGTCACTTGCCTGTCAAAAATGACTGCATAATATTGTCTGTTTGTGCGCCCTCTGTCTGTGTACCCTGTCTCTCTACTTTTCTCTCTCCCTCCCTCCTTCTATCTCTGCCTTCCTTCTTCTCTCTCTCCCTCTCTCTCCATCTCTCCCTCTCTCTCCCTCCCTCTCCTTCTCTATCCCCCTCTCTCCTTCTCTATCCCCCTCTCTCCTTCTCTCCCTCCCTCCCTCCATCTCCTTCTCTCTTCCTCCCTCTCCCTTCACCGCATGCGCAACTCGCAATTCTCTCTCTCCCTCCTTCTCTCTCCCTCTGTCCTTCTCTCTGTCTCCCGTCCTCTCTCTATCCCTCTCCTTTTCACTCTCACTCTCTCCCTCCCTCTATCCCCCCACGTTCCTTCTCTCTCCTTCCCTCCTTCTCTCTCCTTCCCTTTTCTTCCCGCCTTCTCTCTCCTTCCCTCCCTCTCTCCCTTTGCCGCGCAATGCAAGCAAACTCGCAGAAAATAAAAAAGCTACATTACAGAAAAAAAAATCTACATTACAAAAAATAAAAAAGCTACATTACAAAAAATTAAAAAGGTACATTACAACCCCTTCCCCCCCACTACAGAAAATAAAAAAAATATTACGCACCTGAAAAGGAAAAACATACAAAATATATGCATTATACTTTACAATACAATACAAATAAATTAAAATAGCCCCTATCTAAAATACATACATACTCCCTATGTAAAATACAATACCCACTATGTAAAATATATACATACTCCCTATCTAAAATAAAATACCCCCTATCTAAAATACAATACCCCCTATATAAAATACATACATACCCCTATATCTACAAAAAATCCTATCTACATACACAAACCCTAGATTTAACCTAAAATAAAATAATTAAGACCACTTACCTTTGCAGATGTCCCTTCAGATTGCGCCCCCTAGAAAAAAAAAAATTTGTACCACACACTACATACTAAAAATAAACATTCTAAATATTGTAAATATTAAACTCACCTTTCCAGCATGTCCCTGTCCCTGTTAAACAGTAGATTAGTACTAAATACATACACACAAATAAAATACAATAAACATAATATACATTGAACTTACCTTGGCACGATCTCCCCGTGCTCCTACTCTTCTGCCCAGGCTAGGCCCTGGAATAATCCCCGCTCTAAGAAAAACTAAATAAAAAAACTAACAGAGCTCCACACTCGCAGAGCTCATCGACTCTAATGAGGCTCCTAGAACTTTTTCCGGGAGAAAATTGTCAATGGCGCCTTTTGATTGGCTGAGAATGCTGTTGATCACATTTCAGCCAATCAGAAGGCGCCAAGGTGTGAGCTAATCAGAATGGGATACAGCCCCATATACCATTCTGATTGGCTAATGCACATGCCAATATTTTTTTAAACCAACCAGAAGGCTCTATTGCCTTCAGCCAATCACAATTGGATACACCTCCACGGGGTAATTGGCTGAAGGCATCTCACATTCTGATTGGCTGCAGTGACAACAGTCAATCAGAAGGCACTATTTCCTTCAGCCAACCACAATGGGATACACCCCTATTGGTTGAAGGCATCTGCACCTTCTGATTGGCTGTTGTTACTGTCAATCAGACTACAGCCAATCTGTATAGAGGCCCATAAGTGATGGGTTAAAACAAATATTGTGGGTCCTTTAAGGACCCGCAAGGCAGGGAAATTCGAACTTTGATTGCAGCCGGGGTTCCCGATCCCAAGCGATCGGGGTCCCCCACTGCGAGGGTTAATTTGGGGTTAATGTGGGGACCCCCAGCATTGGGGGATTCATTTTAGGTGCCGGTAGGGATGCTTAAAATACCCCCGCTGCTGGCCTTAACTGTTTGTGTGCCGCGGGCCCTTTAATGACCCGCGGCAGGGACTTGACACCTTTTAAATGCAGTGGGGGACACATTCGTGACCCACACTGCATGGGTTAATAATATTTTTTATTATTGTGTTTTTAGGTGTGTTTTTCTTGTTCTTGGGTTTGCTTGGTTTGGGCATTTTGCGTTGTTTTGCGACCTTGGGTATTTTATTTTTTTTCTAAGTCCCGCGGCTTGTAATGTTGTCTCGCAGGCAATGAGGGAGAGGAGGAGGGGAAGATAGACACAGGGGAGGGAGAGGAGGAGTGGAAGAGAGACACAGGGTAAGAAGAGGAGGAGGGGAAGAAAGACACAGGGTAATGAGCAGAGGAGGGGACACAGGGCAAGGAGCAGAGGAGGGGAAGAGAGACACAGGGTAAGGAGAAGAGGAGGGGAAGAGAGTCACAGGGGAAGGAGGAGGGGAAGAGAGATACATGGTAAGGAGAGGAGGAGGGGAAGAGAGACACAGGGTAAGGGGAGGAGGAGGGGAAGAGAGACACAGGGTAAGGGGAGGAGGAGGGGAAGAGAGATACAGGGTAAGGGGAGGAGGAGGGGAAGAGAGATACAGGGTAAGGGGAGGAGGAGGGGAAGAGAGACACAGGGTAAAGAGAGGAAGAGAGACACAGGGTAAAGAGAGGAAGAGAGACACAGGGTAAAGAGAGGAGGAGGGGAAGAGAGACACAGGGTAAGGAGAGGAAGAGAGACACAGGGTAAAGAGAGGAGGAGGGGAAGATAGACACAGGGTAAAGAGAGGAGGAGGGGAAGAGAGACATAGGGTAAGGAGAGGAAGAGAGACACAGGGTAAAGAGAGGAGGAGGGGAAGAGAGACACAGGGTAAGGAGAGGAAGAGAGACACAGGGTAAGGGGAGGAGGAGGGGAAGAGAGACACAGGGTAAGGGGAGGAGGAGGGGAAGAGAGACACAGGGTAAGGGGAGGAGGAGGTGAAGAGAGACACAGGGTAAAGAGAGGAAGAGAGGCACAGGGTAAGGAGGTGGTGAAGAGAGACACAGGGTAAGGAGAGGAAGAGAGACACAGGGTAAGGGGAGGAGGAGGGGAAGGGAGAACACAGAGTAAGGGGAGGAGGAGGGGAAGAGAGACACAGGGTAAGGAGAGGAAGAGAGACACAGGGAAAGGGGAGGAGGAGGGGAAGAGAGACACAGGGAAAGGGGAGGAGGATGGGAAGAGAGACAGAGGGTAATGAGAGGAAGAGAGACACAGGGTAAGGGGAGGAGAAGGGGAAGAGAGACACAGGGTAAAGAGAGGAGGAGGGGACACAGGGTAAGGAGCAGAGGAGGAGAAGAGAGACACAGGGGAAGGAGAGGAGAAGGGGAAGAGAGAGACACAGGGGAAGGAGGAGGGGAAGAGGGACACATGGTAAGGGGAGGAGGAGGGGAAGAGAGACACAGGGTAAAGAGGAGGAGGGGAAGAGAGACACAGGGTAAGGAGAGGAAGAGAGACACAGGGTAAAGAGAGGAAGAGGAGAAGAGAGACACAGGGTAAAGAGATGAGGAGGGGGAGAGAGACACAGGGTAAAGAGATGAGGAGGGGGAGAGAGACACAGGGTAAGGAGAGGAAGAGAGACACAGGGTAAGAGGAGGTGGAGGGGAAGAGAGACACAAAGTAAGGGGAGGAGGCGAGGAAGAGAGCCACAGGGTAAGGGGAGGAGGAGAGGAAGAGAGACACAGGGTAAGGAGAGGAAGAGAGACACAAGGTAAGGGGAGGAGGAGGGGAAGAGAGACACAGGGTAAAGAAAGGAGGAGGGGAAGAGAAACACAGGGTAAGGAGAGGAAGAGAGACACAGGGTAAGGGGAGGAGGAGAGGAAGAGAGACACAGGGTAAGGAGAGGAAGAGAGACACAAGGTAAGGGGAGGAGGAGGGGAAGAGAGACACAGGGTAAAGAAAGGAGGAGGGGAAGAGAGACACAGGGTAAGGGAAGGAGAAGGGGAAGAGAGACACAGGGTAAAGAGAGGAGGAGGGGAAGAGAGACACAGGGTAAGGAGATGAGGAGGGGACACAGGGTAAGGAGCAGAGGAGGGGAAGAGGGACACAGGGTAAAGAGAGGAAGAGAGCCACAGGGTAAGAGGAGGTGGAGGGGAAGAGAGACACAGGGTAAGGGGAGGAGGAGGGGAAGAGAGCCACAGGGTAAGGGGAGGAGGAGAGGAAGAGAGACACAGGGTAAGGAGAGGAAGAGAGACACAAGGTAAGGGGAGGAGGAGGGGAAGAGAGACACAGGGTAAAGAAAGGAGGAGGGGAAGAGAAACACAGGGTAAGGAGAGGAAGAGAGACACAGGGTAAGGGGAGGAGGAGAGGAAGAGAGACACAGGGTAAGGAGAGGAAGAGAGACACAAGGTAAGGGGAGGAGGGGAAGAGAGACACAGGGTAAGGAGATGAGGAGGGGACACAGGGTAAGGAGCAGAGGAGGGGAAGAGAGACACAGGGTAAGGAGAGGAAGAGAGACACAGGGTAAGGGGAGGAGGAGGGGAAGAGAGACACAGGGTAAAGAGAGGAGGATGGGGAAGAGAGACACAGGTTAAGGAGAGGAAGAGAGGCACATGGTAAGGGGAGGAGGAGGGGAAGAGAGACACAGGGTAAGGAGAGGAAGAGAGACACAGGGTAAGGGGAGGAGGAGGGGAAGAGAGACACAGGGTAAGGAGAGGAAGAGAGACACGAGGTAAGGAGAGGAAGAGAGACACAAGGTAAGGGGAGGAGGAGAGGAAGAGAGACACAGGGTAAAGAAAGGAGGAGGGGAAGAGAGACACAGGGTAAGGGGAGGAGAAGGGGAAGAGAGACACAGGTGTCATGACCCACTCTCTGGCTGGGGTCTGCTGACCGGATTTGGGTTACTCTGGACCTTGGAGGTAGTCTTGATTACAGGAACATCATGTCTCAGCCCTTGGTTTAGACTGAGCAATATTGACAGTAAGTCTGACGAATCTTACTGCAAGCATATGTCCCCGGGTAAATAATACATCTACACACCACGTCTTGATGAAAATTATGAACAACGTTTTTTTTTGGAACAACATATTTAAAACATTTCACACACACACAGTGGAGGGAGTGGATCAACCTTTCCCCTTTCTCTGGCCAATAGGGTAACCTCCAGAGTAACCTAATTACCTCTGTCCAATGTAACAGAGGTAGGCTATGGGAACCACCAGACCCCTCCCATGGGCCCACCCCAGGCGTGGCTTCTAAGCTCATTCTAACCCAGACTCTCCCAGTGGAATCTTCCTGTTTGAGCTCCTAGCCCTCCCCCCCCCCCCCCATTGTTATCTAGGTGCCTGGCTGTCTGGCAAATCTCTTTGTTTAGGTCCTGGCAACACCCTGTGAGGTTTATCTTGTTTAGGATAACCCCATTTGGCTCAGCTCCTGCCTCAGTGTTTACCTACTGGGGGATGGTTAACTAAATACAATTACTCCATAGTACTATATGCAAGCTTATACTGTAATTAACTATTACAACCCAAACCATATTTCCCCATTCCCACATGGTATCAGGGTGGGGCAAGTTTTCCACATCAATCCATTTTATGCAGTAATGCTGACTTTATTAATGGTGACAGTGTAACCCCCTATTCATACCATCTACAAGCAGTGACTTTGTGAGCCCAAACCTGTTGTTCTTCCACATGGCAACAGCATGTGGAAGATGACCCAGCCCCAGATGGCCTCTGCTGGCAGTCAGAAAATGGCCCCAGCATAGTTCACACCAAATCCAATATGGCCCCTGGGTGATTCATGACAACAGGGTAAAGAGAGGAGGAGGGGAAGAGAGACACAGGTTAAGGAGATGAGGAGGGGACACGGGGTAAGGAGCAGAGGAGGGGAAGAGAGACACAGGGTAAAGAGAGGAGGAAGGGGAAAGAGACACAGGGGAAGGAGAGGAGAAGGGGAAGAGAGAGACACAGGGGAAGGAGAAGAGAAGGGGAAGAGAGACACATGGTAAGGGGAGGAGGAGAGGAAGAGAGACACAGGGTAAGGAGAGGAAGAGAGACACAGGGTAAGGAGAGGAAGAGAGACACAGGGTAAAGAGAGGAAGAGGGGAAGAGAGACACAGGTTAAGGAGAGGAAGAGAGACACATGGTAAGGGGACGAGGAGGGGAAGAGAGACACAGGGTAAGGAGATGAGGAGGGGACACAGCGTAAGGAGCAGAGGAGGGGAAGAGAGACACAGGGTAAGGAGAGGAAGAGAGACACAGGGTAAGGGGAGGGGAAGAGAGACACAGGGTAAAGAGAGGAGGATGGGGAATAGAGACACAGGCTAAGGAGAGGAAGAGAGGCACATGGTAAGGGGAGGAGGAGGGGAAGAGAGACACAGGGTAAGGAGAGGAAGAGAGACACAGGGTAAGGGGAGGAGGAGAGGAAGAGAGACACAGGGTAAGGGGAGGAGGAGGGGAAGAGAGACACAGGGTAAGGAGAGGAAGAGAGACATAAGGTAAGGAGAGGAAGAGAGACACAAGGTAAGGGGAGGAGGAGAGGAAGAGAGACAAAGGGTAAGGGGAGGATAAGGGGAAGAGAGACACAGGGTAAAGAGAGGAGGAGGGGAAGAGAGACACAGGTTAAGGAGATGAGGAGGGGACACAGGGTAAGGAGCAGAGGAGGGGAAGAGAGACACAGGGTAAAGAGAGGAGGAGGGGGAAAGAGACACAGGGGAAGGAGAGGAGAAGGGGAAGAGAGAGACACAGGGGAAGGAGAGGAGAAGGGGGAAGAGAGACACATGGTAAGGGGAGGAGGAGGGGAAGAGAGACACAGGGTAAAGAGGAGGAGAGGAAGAGAGACACAGGGTAAGGAGAGGAAGAGAGACACAGGGTAAGAGGAGGTGGAGGGGAAGAGAGACACAGGGTAAGGGGAGGAGAAGGGGAAGAGAGACACAGGGTAAGGAGAGGAAGAGAGACACAGGGTAAGAGGAGGTGGAGGGGAAGAGAGACACAGGGTGAGGAGAGGAAGAGAGCCCCAGGGTAAGGGGAGGAGGAGAGGAAGAGAGACACAGGGTAAGGAGAGGAAGAGAGACACAAGGTAAGGGGAGGAGGAGGGGAAGAGAGACACAAGGTAAAGAAAGGAGGAGGGGAAGAGAGACACAGGGTAAGGAGAGGAAGAGAGACACAGGGTAAGGGGAGGATGAGAGGAAGAGAGACACAGGGTAAGGAGAGGAAGAGAGACACAAGGTAAGGGGAGGAGGAGGGGAAGAGAGACACAGGGTAAAGAAAGGAGGAGGGGAAGAGAGACACAGGGTAAGGGGAGGAAGAGAGACACAGGGTAAGGGGAGGAGAAGAGGAAGAGAGACACAGGGTAAAGAGAGGAGGAGGGGAAGAGAGACACAGGGTAAGGAGATGAGGAGGGGACACAGGGTAAGGAGCAGAGGAGGGGAAGAGAGACACAGGGTAAGGAGAGGAAGAGAGACACAGGGTAAGGGGAGGAGGAGGGGAAGAGAGACAAAAGGTAAAGACAGGAGGAGGGGAAGAGAAACACAGTTTAAGGAGAGGAAAAGAGGCACATGGTAAGGGGAGGAGGAGGGGAAGAGAGACACAGGGTAAGGAGAGGAAGAGAGACACAGGGTAAGGGGAGGAGGAGGGGAAGAGAGACACAGGGTAAGGAGAGGAAGAGAGACACAAGGTAAGGAGAGGAAGAGGGACACAAGGTAAGGGGAGGAGGAGAGGAAGAGAGACACAGGGTAAGGAGAGGAAGAGAGACACAAGGTAAGGGGATGAGGAGGGGAAGAGAGACACAGGGTAAGGAGATGAGGAGGGGACACAGGGTAAGGAGCAGAGGAGGGGACACAGGGTAAGGAGCAGAGGAGGGGAAGAGAGACATAGGTTAAGGAGAGGAGGAGGGGAAGAGAGAAACAGGGGAAGGAGAGGAGGAGGGGAAGGAGGAGGGGAAGAGAGACACATGGTAAGGAGAGGAGGAGGTGAGGAGAGGAAGAGAGACACAGGGTAAGGGGAGGAGGAGGGGAAGAGAGACACAGGGTAAGGAGAGGAAGAGAGACACAGGGTAAGGAGAGGAAGAGAGACACAAGGTAAGGGGAGGAGGAGGGGAAGAGAGACACAGGGTAAAGAAAGGAGGAAAGGAAGAGAGACACAGGGTGAGGAGAGGAAGAGAGACACATAGTAAGGAGAGGAAGAGAGACACAGGGTAAGGAGATGAGGAGGGGACACAGCGTAAGGAGCAGAGGAGGGGAAGAGAGACACAGGGTAAGGAGAGGAAGAGAGACACAGGGTAAGGGGAGGAGGAGGGGAAGAGAGACACAGGGTAAAGAGAGGAGGATGGGGAATAGAGACACGGGCTAAGGAGAGGAAGAGAGGCACATGTTAAGGGGAGGAGGAGGGGAAGAGAGACACAGGGTAAGGAGAGGAAGAGAGACACAGGGTAAGGGGAGGAGGAGGGGAAGAGAGACACAGGGTAAGGAGAGGAAGAGAGACATAAGGTAAGGAGAGGAAGAGAGACACAAGGTAAGGGGAGGAGGAGAGGAAGAGAGACACAGGGTAAAGAAAGGAGGAGGGGAAGAGAGACACAGGGTAAAGAAAGGAGGAGGGGAAGAGAGACACAGGGTAAGGGGAGGAGAAGAGGAAGAGAGACACAGGGTAAAGAGAGGAGGAGGGGAAGAGAGACACAGGGTAAGGAGAGGAAGAGAGACACAGGGTAATGGGAGGAGGAGGGGAAGAGAGACACAGGGTAAGGAGAGGAAGAGAGACATAAGGTAAGGAGAGGAAGAGAGACACAAGGTAAGGGGAGGAGGAGAGGAAGAGAGACACAGGGTAAAGAAAGGAGGAGGGGAAGAGAGACACAGGGTAAAGAAAGGAGGAGGGGAAGAGAGACACAGGGTAAGGAGAGGAAGAGAGACACAGGGTAAGGAGAGGAAGAGAGACACAGGGTAAGGGGAGGAGGAGGGGAAGAGAGACACAGGGTAAGGAGAGGAAGAGAGACATAAGGTAAGGAGAGGAAGAGAGACACAAGGTAAGGGGAGGAGGAGAGGAAGAGAGACACAGGGTAAAGAAAGGAGGAGGGGAAGAGAGACACAGGGTAAAGAAAGGAGGAGGGGAAGAGAGACACAGGGTAAGGGGAGGAGAAGAGGAAGAGAGACACAGGGTAAAGAGAGGAGGAGGGGAAGAGAGACACAGGGTAAGGAGATGAGGAGGGGACACAGGGTAAGGAGCAGAGGAGGGGAAGAGAGACATAGGTTAAGGAGAGGAGGAGGGGAAGGGAGAAACAGGGGAAGGAGAGGAGGAGGGGAAGGAGGAGGGGAAGAGAGACACATGGTAAGGAGAGGAGGAGGTGAGGAGAGGAAGAGAGACACAGGGTAAGGGGAGGAGGAGGGGAAGAGAGACACAGGGTAAGGAGAGGAAGAGAGACACAGGGTAAGGGGAGGAGGAGGGGAAGAGAGACACAGGGTAAGGAGAGGAAGAGAGACACAAAGTAAGGGGAGGAGGAGGGGAAGAGAGACACAGGGTAAAGAAAGGAGGAAGGGAAGAGAGACACAGGGTGAGGAGAGGAAGAGAGACACATAGTAAGGGGAGGAGAAGGGGAAGAGAGACACAGGGTAAGGAGATGAGGAGGGGACACAGCGTAAGGAGCAGAGGAGGGGAAGAGAGACACAGGGTAAGGAGAGGAAGAGAGACACAGGGTAAGGGGAGGAGGAGGGGAAGAGAGACACAGGGTAAAGAGAGGAGGATGGGGAATAGAGACACGGGCTAAGGAGAGGAAGAGAGGCACATGTTAAGGGGAGGAGGAGGGGAAGAGAGACACAGGGTAAGGAGAGGAAGAGAGACACAGGGTAAGGGGAGGAGGAGGGGAAGAGAGACACAGGGTAAGGAGAGGAAGAGAGACATAAGGTAAGGAGAGGAAGAGAGACACAAGGTAAGGGGAGGAGGAGAGGAAGAGAGACACAGGGTAAAGAAAGGAGGAGGGGAAGAGAGACACAGGGTAAAGAAAGGAGGAGAGGAAGAGAGACACAGGGTAAGGGGAGGAGAAGAGGAAGAGAGACACAGGGTAAAGAGAGGAGGAGGGGAAGAGAGACACAGGGTAAGGAGATGAGGAGGGGACACAGGGTAAGGAGCAGAGGAGGGGAAGAGAGACATAGGTTAAGGAGAGGAGGAGGGGAAGGGAGAAACAGGGGAAGGAGAGGAGGAGGGGAAGGAGGAGGGGAAGAGAGACACATGGTAAGGAGAGGAGGAGGTGAAGAGAGACACAGGGTAAGGAGAGGAAGAGAGACACAGGGTAAGGGGAGGAGGAGGGGAAGAGAGACACAGGGTAAGGAGAGGAAGAGAGACACAAAGTAAGGGGAGGAGGAGGGGAAGAGAGACACAGGGTAAAGAAAGGAGGAAGGGAAGAGAGACACAGGGTGAGGAGAGGAAGAGAGACACATAGTAAGGGGAGGAGAAGGGGAAGAGAGACACAGGGTAAGGAGATGAGGAGGGGACACAGCGTAAGGAGCAGAGGAGGGGAAGAGAGACACAGGGTAAGGAGAGGGAGAGAGACACAGGGTAAGGGGAGGAGGAGGGGAAGAGAGACACAGGGTAAAGAGAGGAGGATGGGGAATAGAGACACGGGCTAAGGAGAGGAAGAGAGGCACATGTTAAGGGGAGGAGGAGGGGAAGAGAGACACAGGGTAAGGAGAGGAAGAGAGACACAGGGTAAGGGGAGGAGGAGGGGAAGAGAGACACAGGGTAAGGAGAGAAAGAGAGACATAAGGTAAGGAGAGGAAGAGAGACACAAGGTAAGGGGAGGAGGAGAGGAAGAGAGACACAGGGTAAAGAAAGGAGGAGGGGAAGAGAGACACAGGGTAAGGGGAGGAGAAGGGGAAGAGAGACACAGGGTAAAGAGAGGAGGAGGGGAAGAGAGAGACAGGTGAAGGAGATGAGGAGGGGACACAGGGTAAGGAGCAGAGGAGGGGAAGAGAGACACAGGGTAAAGAGAGGAGAAGGGGAAGAGAGAGACACAGGGGAAGGAGAGGAGAAGGGGAAGAGAGACACATGGTAAAGAGAGGAAGAGGGGAAGAGAGACACAGGTTAAGGAGAGGAAGAGAGACACATGGTAAGGGGAGGAGGAGGGGAAGAGAGACACAGGGTAAAGAGATGAGGAGGAGGAGAGAGACACAGGGTAAGGAGAGGAAGAGAGACACAGGGTATGAGGAGGTGGAGGGGAAGAGAGACACAGGGTAAGGGAAGGAGAAGGGGAAGAGAGACACAGGGTAAGGAGAGGAAGAGAGACACAGGGTAAGAGGAGGTGGATGGGAAGAGAGACACAGGGTAAGGAGAGGAAGAGAGTCCCAGGGTAAGGGGAGGAGGAGAGGAAGAGAGACACAGGGTAAAGAGAGGAAAAGAGACACACGGTAAGGGGAGGAGGAGGGGAAGAGAGACACAGGGTAAGGAGAGGAAGAGGGCCCCAGGGTAAGGGGAGGAGGAGGGAAAGAGAGCCACAAGGTAAAGAAAGGAGGAGGGGAAGAGAGACACAGGGTAAGGAGAGGAAGAGAGACACAGGGTAAGGGGAGGATGAGAGGAAGAGAGACACAGGGTAAGGAGAGGAAGAGAGACACAAGGTAAGGGGAGGAGGAGGGGAAGAGAGACACAGGGTAAAGAAAGGAGGAGGGGAAGAGAGTCACAGGGTGAGGGGAGGAAGAGAGACACAGGGTAAGGGGAGGAGAAGAGGAAGAGAGACACACAGTAAAGAGAGGAGGAGGGGAAGAGAGACACAGGGTAGGGAGATGAGGAGGGGACACAGGGTAAGGAGCAGAGGAGAGGAAGAGAGACACAGGGTAAGGAGAGGAAGAGAGACACAGGGTAAGGGGAAGAGGAGGGGAAGAGAGACACAGGGTAAAGAGAGGAGGAGGGGAAGAGAGACACAGGTTAAGGAGAGGAAGAGAGGCACATGGTAAGGGGAGGAGGAGGGGAAGAGAGACACAGGGTAAGGAGAGGAAGAGAGACACAGGGTAAGGGGAGGAGGAGGGGAAGAGAGACACAGGGTAAAGAGAGGAGGAGGGGAAGAGAGACACAATGTAAGGGGAGGAGAAGAGGAAGAGAGACACAGGTTGAGGAGAGGAAGAGAGGCACATGGTAAGGGGAGGAAGAGAGACACAGGGTAAGGGGAGGAGGAGGGGAAGAGAGACACAATGTAAGGGGAGGAGAAGAGGAAGAGAGACACAGGTTGAGGAGAGGAAGAGAGACACAGGGTAAGGAGAGGAAGAGAGACACGGGGTAAGGGGAGGAGGAGGGGAAGAGAGACACACGGTAAGGAGAGGAAGAGAGACACAAGGTAAGGAGAGGAAGATAGACACAAGGTAAGGGGAGGAGGAGAGGAAGAGAGACACAGGGTAAGGAGAGGAAGAGAGACACAAGGTAAGGGGATGAGGAGGGGAAGAGAGACACAGGGTAAAAAAAGGAGGAGGGGAAGAGAGACACAGGGTAAGGGGAGGAGAAGAGGAAGAGAGACACAGGGTAAAGAGAGGAGGAGGGGAAGAGAGACACAATGTAAGGGGAGGAGAAGAGGAAGAGAGACACAGGTTGAGGAGAGGAAGAGAGGCACATGGTAAGGGGAGGAGGAGGGGAAGAGAGACACAGGGTAAGGAGAGGAAGATAGACACAGGGTAAGGGGAGGAGGAGGGGAAGAGAGACACAGGGTAAGGAGAGGAAGAGAGACACAAGGTAAGGGGAGGAGGAGAGGAAGAGAGACACAGGGTAAGGAGAGGAAGAGAGACACAAGGTAAGGGGATGAGGAGGGGAAGAGAGACACAGGGTAAAGAAAGGAGGAGGGGAAGAGAGACACAGGGTAAGGGGAGGAGAAGAGGAAGAGAGACACAGGGTAAGGAGAGGAAGGAGGGGAAGAGACACAAGGGAGGGAGAGGACTTAGTGCTGCGAGTTAACACTTTAGTGGGGAATTTTGTTACAGAGGAGTAAGGTGCCATAGAGCCTCCACCTCCGCAAATGCGGACTCTCGCTTTGCGAGGGTCCGCATTTGCGTCTTGCAATGAGCCTTCGGTTCATTGCAGCCGACGTTGGAGCCTCCACCTCCGCATTTGCGGACAGAACTGCGTCCCTTGCTTCGCAGTTTGACAACTATTATATGTGACTGGCGTATTGCCCGTCAAAAAATGACGGCAATCAGATGTGTATGTTTTAAAAGTTGTTTATTTATTAATATACACATGGAATTGTAAGGTAGCTAATGTTTTTTTTTGTGTCCTACTGAAATATGGAATTCAAATTAATAAATTAATTTACATATTTTTATGCATTGTGTTGAAGAGCTGGCAATCTGAGTTGATGTTGCAGCAGCATTAGTGGTGTGGAGGTGCTGTGTAAGCGTGATGAACGTGTGCAGTGTAATAGTGTGCTTGAGCGATCTGAAACCGTTAACGTAGCGGTGTACTTCCGCATTATCCTAAAATGGCGCATAATGTGTTGTATGCAACTTACCGGATTATCGTTACGTGTTTTCCGTGGTTATAGTGCTGTAGCCTGCTTTTCGTTTTGTTCGTCCGGCATTTTTTCTGCGTCGCTCATTGCCAAAGTACTACGATTTAACGGCTCGCCTCGCTGCGCAAGGCTCGCCGGGTGATGATCGCCTGCGGCGCTCATCGCTAAGCCCGCTAAAGTACTACGGTTTAACATTAAATTTGTTTGGCACAAAACATGACACTACATTTGTCCCTTTTTTTTTTTTTTTAAAAGCAATCCTATTTTTTTTTCCTAAAATTAATATTTTTGTAATTTGCAACTTATATTTCATCAAATGCGTTGGTTTAGGCGTTAAATCCGATGTTGCGCGAGACA
This sequence comes from Discoglossus pictus, assembly GCA_027410445.1. Classification (NCBI taxonomy): domain Eukaryota; kingdom Metazoa; phylum Chordata; class Amphibia; order Anura; family Alytidae; genus Discoglossus; species Discoglossus pictus. The sequence continues at coordinate 34,609,799 of CM050167.1, forward strand.
AAGTCGTTAAATCTGTGTTAATGCGTAAATCTGTAATTGCGTTTCGTAAAATGTACTCGCTACTGTCTTTTTACTCATTGCGCGGTTAATCCGCATCCTTTATCTCGTTGTTGTCAAACACATACGTCTGTGGCTGTGTTTTACGCAGTTCGTAGTAGTATAGCCTCGTTTTCATTTTTTTCGGCTCCCATTTTTTTCTCGCTTAGCCGATTTTCAAACTTTGTAACTCTGCTAAATCGATCTAAATTTCAGTTCCAACTCCCTTCCAGACGTCCTGCCTGGTGCCCCATGCTGTAAGTGACCTTTATTTTATTTTGTTGTGTGTATTTAGTGTTTTTTTTAGTGTTTTTGTTCCGCCGCTTATGTTTTTCTTAATTTTTTTCAGCTCGTATTTTTTTCCAAGTGCTACGAAGTAACGGCTCGCCTCGCTATGCGAGGCTCGCCTGCAATGATCGCCTGCGCGCTCATTGCCAAAGTGATACAAAGTAACGGTTCGCCTCGCTACGCGAGGCTCGCCTGCAATGAGCGCCTGCGGCGCTCATTGCCAAAGTGCTACGAAGTAACGGCTCGCCTGCAATGAGCGCCTGCAATGAGCGCCTGCGGCGCTCATTGCCAAAGTGCAACGATTTAACGGCTCGCCTCGCTGCGCGAGGCTCGCCAGGCAATGAGCGCCTGCGGTGCTCATCGCTATGTCGTACACACTACGCAACAGAGCGGTTTAGCGGCTCGCCTGGCGATGAGCGCCTGTGGCGATCATCGCAAAGTCGTACGCACTGCGCAACGCAGCGTGACGACGTCTCGTAGTTAGACAATTATAATATGTGATAATGCTACAGTGAAATGTACCATTTTGGTTTCACCTTCCTGATGTGGGAGGATACATTGAATACATAGGAAGCTTCTATCTATATTATTGATGGGAATATGTCATCTAAAATTGCCATTGCTTTCAAAAAGATTAATGGAAAGCTGAAACAGCTCAGAAAACAAAATGTAATCAAACAGCAAAGAATACTTGTATCTAAACGGTAAAAAATGTAAAGGCTGAGTTTGTTTTGCTTTCTAAAACATTTTCATTTATCAAGTTCAAATATTCAAGAGACATTATAGAAAATCAATCTGTTTAAGGAACATTATAGTGGGAAAACAGGTAATTGCTGTTTAAAAGTATAAGTTAAATCCAGCATAATGAAATACCTGTAAGGCCAATCTTGAATGGTGAATCATTACTATTTTATAATACGGTATTGCTATGTTGGCTTTATGGGCATATCTGGCTCCTCACATTTCTCAGAGTACATCACTGTGGACCTCATTCAATTTCAATTTGGCCAATTAAATAGGGCTCTAAATAAGCACATAACATATATTTTTTAAATAAGTTTTTAGTTAGTAAACATCTATCCAAAAGCAAGGTTTTCGCTAACTAAAAACTTATTTAAAAAAAAAATGTATGTGCTTATTTAGAACCCTATTCAATTGGCCAAATCGCAATTGAATGAGGCCCTGTGTGAGGTGGATATGCAGCAGGCTTTAAATCTCCACATTGCATGTTGGTGTGCAAACAGCACATGCAACAGCTTTATATTGGTCATGTGATGATGTGGATGTTTTGTTGCTTGCAGTGCATGCAGCTCTTACAGTAAAATATTCTGAGGTTTTTCATTTAAGTGGATATAACTTACACTTTTAAAGAACCATACCTTGTTTTTCCAATAGTGATCCCTGAAGAGTATACTGAGCGCTCGTCCAAGTTCAGTATGTAACTAATATTAGCGTACATCTATTGATGAGTCTCTCATGCAATGGCCTGGGCGATGTAAAATGGCAGCCACTTAGACATGAGCTTCATAGATTATTCTAAAGCCTATGACTGTGTGGATCACAACAAAATGTGGCAAGTTCTTAAAGAAATAGGAGTACCAGATCACGCCATCTGCCTCCTGAGGAATCTGTATATGGACCAAAAAACTATTGTCAGAACCAAACATAGGACAACAGAATGGTTCAAGATCGGGAAAGGAGGGTGAAAAGGTTGTACTTTGTCACCTTATTATACGTAAGGCTGGGATGGATGAATCCAAAACCATAATTAACATTGCAGCTAGATGGTGATACAGGAAGATCTATGTTCCATATGTGTGTTTGCATCGCTCAGTCGTGTCAGACTCTACGTGACCTGATGGACCGCAACCCACCATGCTGATCCATTTGGTATTCATGGAAGAGATACTGGAGTGGGTTGCCAGTTCCTTCTTATAGACTTTAATGTTGCCATGAATAACACAAAGACACACGCATACAATAATATAGAAACATTTTATTTGGGTAAGAGGCCATTAGGTCCATTTAGTCTGTCCATTTTTTTTAAGGGATATTCACGTTTCCCTGTTTTTACCCTTTTCTAATCTAACACAGGCTGCTTATATCAGACACACACATTACATTGAGTCATTCAGTACATATACAGATTTATTTTATTTAAAAATAAATCTTGTTTTCCACATAGGCACATTGTGCCTACCAATAGAAACACTGCATTTGGGCATGGATTTTAACCCTTTACTTACCTTCAAGCCAACAGCAGCACAATGCAGAGATCTATCGATCAATGCCTGTCTCCTCCTTGCTTCCTTGTGCAAGGGACTACACATCAGATGATTACATCCTGCATAAGCTGCCATCACAAATTACAAGATACAATGTATTAGCTGCCTGTGATTGGCCAAAACAAATTATCAATTTTAATTTTAAGCAGTGATTTCTTGGGGTGTTACCATATTGGTCTGAATATAAGCCGCACCCGCATATAAGCCGCAACTGTAAAATTCAAGGGAAAAAAATAGAAAAAAGATAGTACTCAAATATAAGTTGCATCCTTAAAATTGGAGAGAAAACGACTCTCTCCAAGTGATCAGCCATTGCAAGAAACAGGCTTTCTAACATGTACTGTAACTTTTTTTGCAGGTTAGAGGCTTTACAGGATGTTAAAATCACTAAAACTGTAAATCGCTATTCAATTGCTACACGTCCGCAGTCTCAAGCACGCAAATCGGCACCATTAACTCACAATTGCGTAAATCGGCAGTAATTTTACATTCGCGAATAGAAGCCGCACACATAACTCGCAAGCTCGCAAATCGGCAGTGATTTTTTTACGGTCTCGAATATAAGCTGCAACCGTAACTCGCAAACTCAAAAAACTGAAAAAAGGTGCGGCTTCTATTCGGACCAATACAGTAACTCTGAAAATCAACTGCTTGCAAACTCAAGAGATTTAGCAAACTTTGGGATAAGTATAATAATATTTATTTTAGTATTTTTTCATGCAATTTTTTTTCACACACTACTAATTATCTTCTATCAGATGCATTCATAATCCATGAAACTTAAATTTGCCTTTAATAACACATCCTTGGGATAGCCTTGTGTATAGAAACCACTTCCAGTGAAAGTCTGTTCCACTTATTGACCTCCTTTTTGGTAATGGTAGTGGAAACCTCTGTACACTAACATAGGGCCCTATCCTATTGCCTAATTCATACATTTATGCACACTTAAAATCACACTTAATATTGCCACATATTGTATTAGCTACTCGCAATCCGTTTACTAGTTCCCGTCTACAATAACTACGGGTCAGTTAAAGACGCAAAACCGGCCTTAGAACTCCATTGGTTTTAGCACAGCTCGAATGTTACAAACTCTAAATAACTAAAGTTACACAAAATCAATATTCCATTAGAGCCGTAGCACTAGAACACAAATAAAGTCTAACCCGCAACTTAAAAAAGTATCAAGTTTCTGTCAAAAATATTACGAGTACAAAATAGGACCCCCACACTTATTAGAGCTGTAACAACAATTAAACACACATTAATGTACTATAAAAGCATGGGAAGGCATGGAATGACATTCTAATTAATTGCAGAACAGTGTCAAATCCACAAATCTGCAATTCAAAAATATTATTTTTAAATGTTATTTCTGAGTAATATCGGTCCCGGGACTCAAGGGGTTAATACATATCATGAAACCCACATGGGCTAAAACAGATGATCTAATGCATTTTATAGAGTGCTAGATTGCTTGACCTCAAGCCTGATCAGCAATTAGTACTTATTGGAACAAATTAATTTGTAGCCTCAGATTGCAGATAACATCTAACTTCCATATTTTACTGACGTCATGATGACGGTCTCTTTACTATTGGCTGTGTCTAAGAAGTAAATTATGGGTTTGCTTACATTTTTTTACATCATATGATCACTCCCCCTGAAATCAGACTTAAAAAGGCAGGGTTTACAAGTATAGGCTTAAGGAGGTGAATTATGGGCTTGAGTCAGTAGAACAGATCTAAACATTTAGAGGGGAAAAAAAGCAGCAAAAGTTGCGGGTTAGAGGCTTTTGCAGGCGTCTAATAGAACATGGCTCAGAGTCTGATAAATTGGAGATTTTTTCTGAAAATGCATTTAAATCTATGGATTACACAGCTGCTTATGTTACTAATTTGAAGCATATTTTGCAGAAAATTTAAGTTTTTCTTCAGCAGTCCTTTAAATAAAAGAAAATATTAATCTTAGACTCATGTTTCTTTATACTGCATGGGATAAGCACTAAACAATGTAGTTTGCCTATTCTGAACATGGGCTAACCCTCTATTTACATTTTAACAGTGAGAATAACACAGGTAAGTAAGATTGTGCAACTTTCTAACACAAAGTTATTATTTGTATTGAAAGTTTACGAGTTTTCAATCTTGTAAGGTGCCCTGTGAATGTTTGATTTTAAGCTTCAGGTCAGGACCCTCCATTCTTTTGCAATGTGTTAAGATTATTTACCTTAACCCCTGTTTAGCGCTACAGAATATGTTAGCACATTACAAATAAATGATAATAATAATAAAATGTTATAGAGTTTGTGTTAAGCCAATAGTATAGTATAGCTAATAGTATAGCAATGGTGCATTATCTTCAGAAAATCAATAATAAGTATAATTGGAACTTTGTATTTTTGCTACTAAAATGAAAACCATTTATTTTGGTAAAGATGAAGTAACTTAATTAAAAGTCTGCTGCAATTAGATTGCCAGATGTTAAACGATACAATGCAAAGATTGCTTCGTCAAGATTGAAAAACAAACTTCTTTTAATCTTTATTCATCATAAGCGTTTAACACAGTAGCAAACCTGTAAAAAATGTTTAAAATGTCCTATCGTACAGGGAAACACTGAATACATGCTTATTTTTCCCTCTACCAGTTCTCCATTACCGTGAAAATCCTATCTTGAAAAGTTATAGGAAAAAAAGCATCCTGGGTTGGGACCTGCGATTGGATAAAAATACAACATAGGATTCTCACAGTAAATGGCAACTGGAAGGAGGAGGAGGCAGAATGATTTCAGTACATTACATTCTTAAAGGTTATGTTTTATCTTTTAAAGGAATTCCACTATCATTTTATATTTGGAGGATCAATAGATATTAACACTTTTACTATGTCTACTTAAGGGTCCTGAATATCCCTAACAATTTAAGTCTTTTAGAACTGGTCTGCATCTTACATATTCCCCATTTATATATTAGTTGTTTAGAAGGTTGCTTTATTCTTAGTCATGAGAATAATTTTCATATGCAAAAATTTGAAATTTGGATCTGAAGTATGAATGAAATAGTAGTAAAGTTTAGTGTTTTTGGAAGATTTTACTAACAGTTCTGGTTGTCTAAAAAATTGTTTCTCAACAGGTAATCCTAGGACGGGTGCTGGTCCTGAGAGACCAAAGAGGGATGAGGAGACCCTAACACTTACCGCTACCATTAATCATAGTTATAAATAGATAATTCACAAACTTAATATACTTTTTTTAAACCAGTACAATTTAGTGTGTCACTTGTATTATCATCCTGTTCAAAATTTTCAGGATCTCAAGGTCGGTCCCCATGAGCATTGGCAGGTAACGAGCCTCTGCCCACAACAAAGAAGACTGAGAGCTACCTATATAGAAGATCCACTAGTCATTGTCAATAAAATACTGGACAGTGTTTTCAATGTAACATAACTTTAAATCTTGGAAAGCTTGGAAAAACCATTCTATTCCCTATATCGCAAAGTTACACTGTCAAAAAGAGTAAAGTAACATTCCCATTGCTATTCTTCTCCCCGTTAACAGCATCATTGCAAGTGAGGGAGCCCTTAGGACTACGGCAAGCCAGAGCGGCAAAATATGTCAAACATTCCCACTGATATTCCCACATCAGGAGTTGCTTGAACTCCAAAAAGCTATTCAGTTCAAAATAACATTTATTGGCATTCACAAATTCCTAAAATCCCTGATCGCCCCCTCCCCGTTCAAATCTATACCCCTACCCTGATTATACACATCTACATAACCATAGAGACCCCATGGCACCTAAAATGTTAACCCCATGCAACGGAGGTCATTAAAGGTCCCCCATTGCACTTTTTAAGTAAACCCTTTCCACGGGGGTCCTGATCGCACCACTGGGGCACCTAAAATTAACCGCAATGCTGAGGGGCTCATCAAGGACCCCTGCAGAATCTAAACAAATAACTCTTGCTGCAGAGGTCCAACAAGGACAGCCACAGCATTTCAGTTATTAACTCTTACCCTAATCAATTAATCCCGTACCATAGTGGTCTATACAGACCCCATGGTACATCTATTAACCCCTAACATACCCTGGGGGCCTATCTAGATCATCATGTGGTAACCTAATTTAACCCCTACAGACCCCCATGTTAACCTAATTTAGCCCAGGGCCGCCATGACACCTAAGTAAAGCACTACACTAAACTATTAAAATTAACGCCCCCAAAAATATACTAATAAAAAAAACTAAATTGCAAATAATAAAAAAAACTAAATTACAAAAAAAAAATCTTAAAATTACCAAAAATAAAAAATTATTACAATTAAAATAAAAAAACTATTAAAATAAAAAGTATAATAAAATAAAAAAGAATATAACCCTGTAAGATAAAATACATGAATAATACATACCTGCCCTGGTCCTCAATCTTCTGCAACTAGGCGGTCTATCTAGGTTGATTAAAGAGGTTTAAGTCGTCTTGAGTCCATGGTCCTCATCTTCTGGGCCAGAAAAGGGCCCTTCATAAAAAATCCCGATCATCTAAAAAAATTAGCTAAACTAATGGAGCTCCACCTATGATGAGATTCCTTGCTGCAAATGGCTGTTGCCATGCTTTTTGCAACCCTAAATATGTTTTTTGAGCTTTCTGATTCAGTATCAGAATGGTTTTATAGCTGAACCAATCAAATACACACACCCATGGTATGGGGTTAAATGATGTTGCGGAGGCGGGGGTAGCTAAAGGACCCGCGTGGTATGCTATTAATATTTAAATGCCTGAAGGACCTCTTCGGCAAGGGTTAATTTCTTTAGGTGCAGCGGGGGTCCGTTTTGGACGTCCGAGGCAAGGGTTAACTGCAGCATCTATAAATGTAGGCAATCCCCAGGGATTTTCATTAGTTTCAGTGTGTTTATATTCAGTAATTTTCTGCGCAAAGCCTTTCCCTCAAAACTCGAGTCTTGTAACTTTACTTCAATATTTGGGTTTACGAGATGTGGCTGTGCACAGTAATATTACAGGTGTGGAGCATTGAATTAATTTGTAACATTTCTGCAAAAAGCTCCCGCAAGCAAAAATCAAGGGCCCTATTAAATTCCAGCCTCGTAAATAAGAGGCTTCTACTTAAGCCCTACGTACTGCAAAGTTTCTCTAACTTACAATGCTATTAAATTAGCCCTGCTGCGAGCAACGTGTGAGCTACGCAGCAGGGCCGTACGTATCTACACTGCGTAAATGTACATGAGGAGTGACAGCCTGCGAGATGATATCGCAGGCTCCCACTCCTCATCAAGTGCTGCGGGGGTCCTAAAAGGGACCTCCGCGGCAGTCCCCCACATAAGCATTGCCGTGGGGGGTACTCCAAACCCCCCCCAGGCACCTAAAATGAACCCCCCCTCAATGCGGGGGTCCCTGTCGGGACCCCCGAAGTGTCCTCACATGAACACCTTGCTGCAGGGGTCCATAGGAACCCCCGCAGCCCCCACACATTAACCCCTTGCAGCGGGGGTCCCCGATCGGCACTGATCAGGCCCCCGCTGCATTTAAAACTTTTAAATTCCCCGCCGCGGCTCCTTAAAGGGGCCGCGGCACACTATTAGCCAATCCCGGCCGCGGCACTTAAAATTAACCCCCCTCTATGCTGGGGGTCCCCATCGGGACCCCCGAAGTGTCCCCACATAAACCCATTGCAGGGGGGGTCCCCGATCTGCATAGATCAGGCCCCCCGCTGCATTTAAAACTTTTAAATTCCCCGCCGCGGCTCCTTAAAGGGACCGCGGCACACTATTAGCCAATCCCGGCCGCGGCACTTAAAATTAACCCCCCTCTATGCTGGGGGTCCCCATCGGGACCCCCGAAGTGTCCCCATATAAACCCCCTGCAGCGGGGGGCCCCGATCGGCACCGATCGTGACCCTGCTGCAATTCAATTTTAAATTTCCCGCCTCGCGGGTCCTCAAAGGACCGTAAAGGTCCTGAAAGGACTCGCACTAAAAATAATAACCCCAGGCAACTATAATTACCCCATTAACTCATGATGGTCAATCCAGACCACCATAAGGCCTAAATTAACCCATTAACTCATGGTGGTCAATCCAGACCACCATAAGGCCTAAATTAACCCATTAACTCATGGTGGTCAATCCAGACCACCATAAGGCCTAAATTAACCCATTAACTCATGGTGGTCAATCCAGACCACCATAAGGCCTAAATTAACCCATTAACTCATGGTGGTCAATCCAGACCACCATAAGGCCTAAATTAACCCATTAACTCATGGTGGTCAATACAGACCACCATAAGGCTCTATTTAACCCCATCAGTCCCATAAGGGTATATTATTACCATTATGGGCCTGTTACAACCCAACATTAACCACATAAGTGCCATGATGGTCCTCAAGGACCATCATGACACTAACTACAAACACTACACTATAACCCCCAATAAACCATTTAATCTAAACTAACCCCCCTCTACACTAATCTATTAACACTTACACTACCTACCTACACTACCTACCCCCTAATAAACCTCCCCAACACTCTAATTACAAAAAACAAAAAACCTACAGTACAAAAAACAAAAAAACCTACAGTACAGAAAACAAAAAAAAATTACACACCTGAAAAGGAAAGACAGATAAACACAATACAATAATACATTACATACATTACATACAATACATACAATACATGACATTACATATAATATATTAAATATAATATATTAAATATAATATATTACATATAATATATTACATATAGTCCTAATCAAATACCCCCTATCTATCTAACATACAATCTATTTAATTTAAAATAAATCCTAACTATATCAAATACATCCCCCTATCTATCTAATATACAAAAAATCCTAACTACATACACAGACCCTTATTCTAAAATAAAATAAAATAATTACAGTCCTAACTACATACACAGACCCTAATTCTAAGCTCAAATCAATAAATTAAGACCACTTACCTTTAAGATGTTGCTTCAGATCACTAACCTATGGGTCAAACAAAAAAAAAAATTAGTACAAAACATTAACATCAAATAAATAAACATTATATACATTCTACATATTCAACTCACCTTTACAGCATGTCCAGTCACTGTTAAGCTCTTCCGGCGCGGCCCTGTTAAAAAAAAAAAACACAATACATGAATACATGAATACAATATATAAACAATAAATAAAATACACAAATAAACATCTAAATATACATTTAACTTACCTCCCCGCGATGTCCCCGGCCTTCTCTCCTTCAGCCCCGGCTGGGCCGCGGAACCATCCGCGCTCTAAAAAAAAAAAAGAAAAAAAACTAACGGAGGTCTGCACTGGCAGACCTCCCCGACGCTACTGAACCTCCCGGAGTCGTTTCCGGGAGGAAATTGGCATTGTCGGCTTGTGATTGGCTGAAAAAGCTGTCAGCCAATCAAAAGTCGTCAATGTAGGAGCCAATCAGGATGCGCAGATGTCTTCTACCAATCACTCCGTGGGGGTGTATCCCATAGTGATTGGCTGAAGGCATCTGAGCGTTGTGATTGGTTCCCATAAAGATAGACAAGTGTTTTAGCCAATCAGGGTGGGATATTGGGGTGTATCCCATCCTGATTGGCTCACACATTGACGACTTTTGATTGGCTGAAATTGATAGACAGCTTTTTCAGCCAATCACAAGCCGCCAATGCCAATTTCCTCCCGGAAACGACTCCGGGAGGTTCAGTAGCGTCGGGGAGGTCTGCCAGTGCAGACCTCCGTTAGTTTTTTTTCTTTTTTTTTTTTAGAGCGCGGATGGTTCCGCGGCCCAGCCGGGGCTGAAGGAGAGAAGGCCGGGGACATCGCGGGGAGGTAAGTTAAATGTATATTTAGATGTTTATTTGTGTATTTTATTTATTGTTTATATATTGTATTCATGTATTCATGTATTGTGTTTTTTTTTTTTAACAGGGCCGCGCCGGAAGAGCTTAACAGTGACTGGACATGCTGTAAAGGTGAGTTGAATATGTAGAATGTATATAATGTTTATTTATTTGATGTTAATGTTTTGTACTAATTTTTTTTTTTGTTTGACCCATAGGTTAGTGATCTGAAGCAACATCTTAAAGGTAAGTGGTCTTAATTTATTGATTTGAGCTTAGAATTAGGGTCTGTGTATGTAGTTAGGACTGTAATTATTTTATTTTATTTTAGAATAAGGGTCTGTGTATGTAGTTAGGATTTTTTGTATATTAGATAGATAGGGGGATGTATTTGATATAGTTAGGATTTATTTTAAATTAAATAGATTGTATGTTAGATAGATAGGGGGTATTTGATTAGGACTATATGTAATATATTATATGTAATATATTTAATATATTATATTTAATATATTATATTTAATATATTATATGTAATGTCATGTATTGTATGTAATGTATGTAATGTATTATTGTATTGTGTTTATCTGTCTTTCCTTTTCAGGTGTGTAATTTTTTTTTGTTTTCTGTACTGTAGGTTTTTTTGTTTTTTGTACTGTAGGTTTTTTGTAATTAGAGTGTTGGGGAGGTTTATTAGGGGGTAGGTAGTGTAGGTAGGTAGTGTAAGTGTTAATAGATTAGTGTAGAGGGGGGTTAGTTTAGATTAAATGGTTTATTGGGGGTTATAGTGTAGTGTTTGTAGTTAGTGTCATGATGGTCCTTGAGGACCATCATGGCACTTATGTGGTTAATGTTGGGTTGTAACAGGCCCATAATGGTAATAATATACCCTTATGGGACTGATGGGGTTAAATAGAGCCTTATGCTGGTCTGTATTGACCATCATGAGTTAATGGGTTAATTTAGGCCTTATGCTGGTCTGTATTGACCATCATGAGTTAATGGGTTAATTTAGGCCTTATGCTGGTCTGTATTGACCATCATGAGTTAATGGGTTAATTTAGGCCTTATGGTGGTCTGGACTGACCATCATGAGTTAATGGGTTAATTTAGGTCTTATGGTGGTCTGGATTGACCATCATGAGTTAATGGGTTAATTTAGGCCTTATGGTGGTCTGGATTGACCATCATGAGTTAATGGGGTAATTATAGTTGCCTGGGGTTATTATTTTTAGTGCGAGTCCTTTCAGGACCTTTACGGTCCTTTGAGGACCCGCGAGGCGGGAAATTTAAAATTGAATTGCAGCAGGGTCACGATCGGTGCCGATCGGGGCCCCCCGCTGCAGGGGGTTTATATGGGGACACTTCGGGGGTCCCGATGGGGACCCCCAGCATAGAGGGGGGTTAATTTTAAGTGCCGCGGCCGGGATTGGCTAATAGTGTGCCGCGGTCCCTTTAAGGAGCCGCGGCGGGGAATTTAAAAGTTTTAAATGCAGCGGGGGGCCTGATCTATGCAGATCGGGGACCCCCCCTGCAATGGGTTTATGTGGGGACACTTCGGGGGTCCCGATGGGGACCCCCAGCATAGAGGGGGGTTAATTTTAAGTGCCGCGGCCGGGATTGGCTAATAGTGTGCCGCGGTCCCTTTAAGGAGCCGCGGCGGGGAATTTAAAAGTTTTAAATGCAGCGGGGGGCCTGATCTATGCAGATCGGGGACCCCCCCTGCAATGGGTTTATGTGGGGACACTTCGGGGGTCCCGATGGGGACCCCCAGCATAGAGGGGGGTTAATTTTAAGTGCCGCGGCCGGGATTGGCTAATAGTGTGCCGCGGTCCCTTTAAGGAGCCGCGGCGGGGAATTTAAAAGTTTTAAATGCAGCGGGGGGCCTGATCTATGCAGATCGGGGACCCCCCCTGCAATGGGTTTATGTGGGGACACTTCGGGGGTCCCGATGGGGACCCCCAGCATAGAGGGGGGTTAATTTTAAGTGCCGCGGCCGGGATTGGCTAATAGTGTGCCGCGGTCCCTTTAAGGAGCCGCGGCGGGGAATTTAAAAGTTTTAAATGCAGCGGGGGGCCTGATCTATGCAGATCGGGGACCCCCGCTGCAAGGGGTTAATGTGGGGGTGCTGCAGGGGTCCTGATAGAGACCCCTGCAGCATGGGGATGTGTATAGGGTGCAGGGGGGAGCCTCACACTGCTGTCTCGGGCTGTTCCGAGGCAGCACGTAGAGGCTTTCGGATCCCTTGCGTGGACTTTTTGTCCACGTAGGGATTCTTACGATATGCGAGACTCGTGCATAGATTTAAGGCTACGTAGCTCTCTCGGAGCCTATTCTCGGCCATTTTCTCGCAGTCATATCGTAAAGCAGGCTGCGAGAGATTCGGTTCTCGCAAACAGCAGGAAAACTGCCTTTTGCGAGCACCGAGAGAACTACGAGGGAGAATTTAATAGGGCCCTAAGTTTGCCAATAGTTTACTTGGCTTAAAAAGAATAAGGATCTTTGTCGCTCTATTAGATGTCACTGTGGATATATGGAATACTTTTTCTTTCTGACGGTCTTGTTGAATGTATTACCTTTACCAGATGCATAGCATAAATAATTAGTTCCTTGACTATAAATACTGTCTTTTTTTTTCTTCTCAGCCTTATTGGTTTAAAATAAAATATATCATACTACTGAAATTGGCACACTTCCTCTTTGTAGCATAGCATTTAATTTAGATGCATAGTATTCAGGTAGAATCAACGTGTTATATACACCACTAGCCATTATAATGAGACTGAATTGCAGACAACATACGGAAGAAAAAAACATAATATACAATTTATTTAACAATTAAAGGAATTTGGAAGATTTCTGGATTTCACTATGAAAGTATGGGCCATATTCAATTGAGCGAATTTGAGATCCGAAAGCCCGTAAGTGAGTTTGCAAGGTATTTTGCTATTCAATTGGTGTCTTTTTGCGGGTTCAAATCGGCTTTTAGGTTACGGCCTTGAAAAAATTGGCGCAGATCAAACTCGTAAATTTACAGCCTCTCAAAGCCTTTGATCTGTCACTTTCGCAAAGGCTAAAATCGAAAATTACTATTCAATTGCTCAATTTCCCCAAGCCCACAAATATTTTCACACCCGTAAATGGCAAAAGAAGGAGAAAATCCTACGAGTGCTAGAGAGGGACCCGCAAAGGGATTAAACACCCACTCGTAGCACTGTAAATGCAAATAAAAAATCAATACTGCACTGTAACTAACGGGGAAAGCGATGAGAGACATAAGAATTAATGGCACAACAGTCTCAAGCTCGCAAATCAGCAAGAAATTAAAGTTATTTTTTATGTGTAATTTTTAATTTGGTCTAGGGTATCAATGAGTTAATACATATCAGGCTACCGATATGGACTAGAACAGTATTGGCATTCATTTTCATAATTGTTTATTTTGCGGGTTTGCGAGTCTGATCGCATATCGGCCCCCCAAACATAATTGATTGACATTTTTTACTGCCATAATAATGACTCATTTTCTATTGGCCGATTCCAAATGGGCTTGTTGAATTGATCGGGATCCTGCCCAGAACTGCTACGATCCAGTGCATGGTTTACGGTTCTGGATTGGGGCCAGTAACTTGCTCCCTTCAGCAATTGAATAGCATCGCACTTGGAGACCAACAGGAGCCCGCAACTTACTCGCAGACATTCGTCTGTCTACGATCGAGTTACGGCTTCGAATTGAATGTTTCCCCATGTATCTATTTTCTTTTATGTACTTTATTTTATTAAGAAGCGCATAAAAGCTGTGTTTTTACCCAGGGTACTGAAAGATCAAAGCTGCAGCCTTCATATTATTCACTAAGATTATCTTATTATAATGAGATCCTCTAGATGCACAAATCTATCTGTCCACTCACTTTTTTAATTCTCCACAGCAAATGAGGAACATTGCAGTGAATCAAGTTAACATTATTTGCATAATTATGTTTTTTAATGGTAGAAACTGCATTACACTTGTTTATGGCCCTCTGTTCATGTAGCACAACATAGAACTGCAGATTTGACAAGTCCACTTTAATGCGCCTAAGCTACGGACATCATTCTAACACAAGATTTTATGAGCTCATATTTGTTTGTACCCACTGTAATAATTGCCAGAGGATAAATGCATGATGTGTGTTGAATAAAACACAATTTTTTTACTTTTTTATTTCTGTAATAAAAATGTCATAGGATACATTAACACATAATATGTGATGTCTGGAAGTGTATGAACCCTACTCCAAATCATTCAAATCGCCAGAACGATAACACTTCCAGCCTTCTGCAAGATGTCAAAAACATAAGTCATAGCCAAAGATGATTGCCAAAAATATATATCTAAACAATCATTGTTAACTTTTTGATAAGAGACATCAATTGGATATTCTCAGAGCAGAAGTCAAGAAGCACACTAAGTTTAAAAGTGATCGTATCTGGAATTATTCACCAGAAATAAACCCATATATTCATACTTTTCAACTATTTTTGTGGCATACCAAAAGTATAGATTGTTATCTGCGATATATATCATAACAATTTGAGTTCAAAATGTGTTCTCAGATCTGTAATATCCAGAAATGTGTTACAAAGAATGACCAGGGTTAATCCAGAGTTCAATGGGCCACACTAGTATTAGGTAGAATTGGAAGAAAGAAGCCTTCAAAGCATGGGCCGTAAAGGGCCACCTAATTCAGTATAATTTGGACCACATCACAGTAAAAATTTCCTGAACCATGTTGAAATTCTTTTAGAATTTTTGAAATACATGCATTTTTCACAGTGAAATTAATAAATGAAATCTCTGTTTACATGTGTCACTGGCAAGCCCCCAGACAGACCCACAGCAACAGCTCCATACAAAGGGCATAAGCAAAAAACAGTTAGCCCTTCACAAATTGATCTGTATACAGAAAAGGTCGCTGGAATCAACTAAATATACCAATTGTAGGTAACATCTCCTGCTGCATTCCTGAAGTTCAGGGAAAAACTATAAACTTTTGTGTTCACCATGCCTTTACCGCTCTGTGTCGGCATATGTTGTTAATCATAGAATAGTCAGGAGTGTGTTTGTAAACAGACCTAAGAGTAGATTTTTTTAAGGGTTACTAGTGTAGTTAAAAAAAAATATAATTTTAACATGAGCATAATCTTCTGCTATTTCACACCATGAAGAGCACTTACAGTGAGGTAAATGGCCCTTTGGGTGCTGCAGCTCATAACTTTAAGAGTAGGGGGCTTCCATTTATTAAGGGGACACATTGCCAGAGCATATGCATTTTGTAAAGATGATCTGATTACCCTATCATTTATTGGTCCCAACCAGCATCTACTTTACTGGTGGAGGACTTGAACTCTGGTGTCTAATTGAAAGTGTCTAGTGGAGGGTTCCCAAATTGGTTGAATGACTTCATCAAAGTGTCTTAATATACTGACAGCTAGAGCATGTGGTTACAGCTCACTGATACACACTGTAGAGCAGGGGTGAGCAATTAATTTCCCAAAGGGGCCACATGAAAAACTCGTATTGTTGTGAACGGCCGGACCATAGGCTGAACTTTATTCTGCTCAATATTAATTTTATAGCTTTATTTTATCTTATTTTCTCAGTGCCAGGACCAGTATCTACAGAATGCTATCCATCCCGGTTAGTCACAACACTGCTGCTCACAAATTGACCCCTTTTACAATTGGCAGTGTGTTTTTGTCCAGGACACAAATTTGTATCCCACTGTAGGCCACATTTGCAGGCCGGACAGGAACAGCCAAAGGGCCGGATGAGGCCCAAGGGCCGTACAATGTCCAGATCTGCTGTAGAGGGATTCCCTCCACTAAACAAGTTCAAGATCCCAACCAGCAATTACAAGGTAGGCAGGGGCATTAGGCTAAATTATCTCTAGATGACCTAATCACCCTCTTTGGTGTATAATGAAAGGCTACTAATAAATGGAAGTTTGAACTCCCTAATTTGATTTCATATTTTTAAATTTCATTTTTTTTGCATGACAGCCTTTTGTTGTAAACTTTAAAAAACAAAAATGTTTTCACATGACGTGTGTTAATCATCATTCACCCAGACCAAATAGTATTTTCATTTTAGTATTTCCTCAGTTGTCTCACCTGAAAGATTGGATGATAGTATTGGACGATTCTTGCTCAAGACTAGTCATCTTCTTAAAAGACCACTGTTTTGTATTTGCAAGAAAACCTCATATGTTTGCTGGACAAGGCATAGGCTATTAAAAACAGTGTGAAGTTTAAAAAATGTAAAAGTTATTTTTTTTCTTATCTTTTAAACTGTCTATTTTACTCTCAAGCAGAGCTATGTATCTCCACCCACCTGTGTCTATCAGGGGCATGGCCATCTTTACCTGTGCGCTGGACTGTCATGGAGCTTGGAATTAGGCTGGGCTGATGTAACTGGACCTACCCCACAACATCATTAGCCCTGCCCCCACTGCCTACAAAGAGGTAACAGATGAATGTTGCTGAGACTTTGCCCTCGATTGGCTAGTATGAGCAAGTACTACAGAGTCTGTGTTTTCATAAGCTGCAGAGGGCACACCTAAGCTGGTACTATTTGTATGATTTAGGCAACAAAACAGCGCCTATAAGCACTTATAAAAAAACTAAAATACATAAACGTAAAAAGATACATAGGTTTATATGGAAAGTATATTTTTTCTAATGTCAACTGAATATTTTGTAGGTATACAGCATCAAAACACATTAGAGAGTTTGGCTGCATTATGTATTTATCAAACTATTTTGTTCTTGCCAACATTACAAATGAATATAATTCCTCATACTACTAATGTACAAGGGTGAATGTATTTGTAGCCGAAGGGTTGGAGTGTACCAGTTAGCAGAACCTTACATGCCCTCAGTTGTACTTGTAAGACTTCATAATAGACTATCCCAAGTAACTAGCACTGCTCGTTGTTCTGTAAGAATAATCCTCGTTTGTCTGCACCATCCCAAGAGTATCCTCATTCATATACATGTTACAAAATACTGCATATATTTTTATAACTATATTAAAAAAAGTAGACAGCAACATATAAAGAAAAGGCAAATGTGTGATTTTCAAGGGAAATAATCTGATAATATGCCAAGAACAATACCTGGAGTTTATTGGTCCTTAGCTACTTGCAAACCTGAAACAATAGAAATTTCACAACATTAGATTTATGGCTCGGGTAAGAGATAGGTGAGCTGAATGTAACATGGATAGAGAAATGAGCTTTAAGGATAAAATGCCATATTTATTATATAATTGGAATATGCCTGGTTATAGTTATGGTGGTGTTTTACTAGTGGTAACTCACATTTTCAATGTTCCCTTTGTTTAACAATATTATTTTATTAAAGGAGCCTAGAATTTCAGAATTTTCTGTCAAATATTGAAATGTGTTATAAAAATTACAAAAAGTTGTTTGCATGAAAATATAATAACTAGTGAAAAAAACATACATTTCACTGTATTTTACTAAGAATATAATATACCTATTTATCTGTTTATTGTTTACCTTATTTTATGAAGAAGTGCTTAAAAGATCATGAAGATGGTGTACTTATAAGTACAGGGGTCACACAATCTTATATTAATGAAACAGTGGCAACATTCTGCAACATGCTGCTTGAGAGGGGTTACTGACAGGCTATTTTGAAATAGTGCACTTCACAATATGTATTCATGAGCTGCATGAGCTACAGAGCGCTGATCCAACAGGTACAAACTGTATGATTTTAGGCAGAAAAAATAGCGCTTTTAAGCACTTCTTAATAAAATAAAGTTCATATAGGTAAATAGATACATAGGTGCATTGTATTCCCATCGAAATCTAAAAACCTTCCATGTGCCTTTAAGTTTTATCAAACAATCTGAATAGTATAGAATCAATCAAGCCAACTAGAACTGTTTTATGCCCCCCACGCCCCACTTGCAGCTCTGACTTTCCCCTTTCTATATTTTAAATCACAAGTTTATGTGTTTGTATATATACAGTGGATATAAAAAGTCTACACACCCCTGTTAAAATGTCAGGTTTCTGTGCTGTAAAACAATGAGACAAAGATAAATCATTTCAGAACTTTTTCCACCTTTAATGTGACCTATAAACTGTACAACTCAATTGAAAAACAAACTGAAATCTTTTAGGTAGAGGGAAGAAAAAATATAAAAATAAAATATTATGGTTGCATAAGTATGCACACCCTTAAACTAATACTTTGTTGAAGCACCTTTTGATTTTATTACAGCACTCAGTCTTTTTGGGTATGAGTCTATCAGCATGGCACATTTTGACTTGGCAAGATTTGCTCACTCTTCTTTGCAAAAACACTCCAAATCTGTCAGATTGCGAGGGCATCTACTGAGCACAGCCCTCTTCAGATCACCCCACAGATTTTCAATCAGATTCAGGTCTGGGCTCTGGCTGGGCCATTCCAAAACTTTAAGCTTCTTCTGGTGAAGCCATTCCTTTGTTGATTTGGATGTATGCTTTGGGTCGTTGTCATGCTGAAAGATGAAGTTCCTCTTCATGTTCAGCTTTCTAGCAGAAGCCTGAAGGTTTTGTGCCACTATTGACTGGTATTTGGAACTGCTCATAATTCCCTCTATCTTAACTAAGGCCCCAGTTCCAGCTGAAGAAAAACAGCCCCAACGCATGATGCTGCCCCCACCATGCTTCACTGTGGGTATGGTGTTCTTTTGGTGATGTGCAGTGTTCTTTTTGCTCCAAACATATTTTTGGGAATTTTGGCCAAACAGTTCAACCTTGGTTTCATCAGACCATAACACCTTTTCCCACATGCCTTTGGGAGACTTCAAGTGTGTTTTTGCAAAATGTAGCCTGGCTTGGATGTTTTTCTTTGTAAGAAAAGGCTTTCGTTTTGCCACTCTACCCCATAGCCCAGACATATGAAGAATACCGGAAATTGTTGTCACATGTACCACACAGCCAGTACTTGCCAGATATTCCTGCAGCTCCTTTAATGTTGCTGTAGGCCTCTTGGTAGCCTCCCAGACCAGTTTTCTTCTCGTCTTTTCATCAATTTTGGAGGGAGCTCCAGTTCTTGGTAATGTCACTGTTGTGCCATATTTTCTCCCCTTGATGATGACTGTCTTCACTGTGTTCCATAGTATATCTAATGCCTTGGAAATTCTTTTGTACCCTTCTCCTGACTGATACCTTTTAACAATGAGATCCCTCTGATGCTTTGGAAGCTCTCTGTGGACCATGGCTTTTGCTGTGGGATGCCACTAAGAAAATTTCAGGAAAGACCAACTAGAGCAGCTGAACTTTATTTGGGGTTAATCAGAGGAACTTTAAATGATGGCAGGTGTATGCTGACTCCTATTTAACATGATTTGGAATGTGATTGCTTAATTCTGAACACAGCAACATCCCCAGTTATAAGAGGGTGTGCAGACTTATGCAACCATATTATTTTTATTTTTTTATTTTCTTCCCTCCACCTAAAAGATTTCAGTTTGTTTTTCAATTGAGTTGTACAGTTTATTGGTCACATTAAAGGTGGAAAAAGTTCTGAAATGATTTATCTTTGTCTCATTGTTTTACAGCACAGAAACCTGACATTTTAACAGGGGTGTGTAGACTTTTTATATCCACTGTATGTTGTTGTTGTTCAGTCCTTCAGTCATGTACGATTCTTGGTGGCCACATTGACCGCAGCACGCCAGGCACATCTGTCTGTGTTTCCGGTTGTGCTTATTCATATGGTTTTCTTGGCAAAGATAC
Source organism: Discoglossus pictus (assembly GCA_027410445.1). NCBI lineage: Eukaryota > Metazoa > Chordata > Amphibia > Anura > Alytidae > Discoglossus > Discoglossus pictus. The sequence goes on from CM050167.1 coordinate 34,630,077, forward strand.
TGGAGTGGGTTGCCAGTACATGCTTTCTTTCCTCTATTTCTCCTCTATTTCTCTCTCTCACACCTATGGTGGTGATGCTGCATGTCATGTGAGGGTCCCAAATGTGTTACCCTCTGCCCATCTCCTGACATCATGCACTACTGTGGACTAATGTAACACACTGGGGCCTCTCCCTGCTCCAAACCTGTACTCCGACCCCTCCTTCTATATCCAGGTCCTGGAAGGACTATACTCCACTCCCCAAACACAGGTCAGGGACATTCTGTATTGTATATATCTGGTATACATCTACCAGTGTGTCTGCTCTATTCCTCACCCTTGGTCTCCCTGGTTGGGTACAGTTTTCCACCTTCATTCATAAACCTCTTGTCTTTGTCCCCAGCGTCTAGAGCTGCAAGTGCTGCTACATGTACACAGCACAGAGCATGGTCCCGGGCTCCTCTCCTCCCCTGTCCCTGCTCAACTTTGTTACATGCAGCTGGTCTCACACAGGCTGTCTCTACCAGTCACTAAGCTCTGCGTATCCTGAAAGGACCTTTAAAGGTGCAATGCTGTGAAAATGCATACAAAACAATTAAATCCTAATACGTTTCAGCTGCTTCCCCTTTTCTGCCACTGCATTTCCCCTTTCTTTATCTCCCTTTAAAAAATAATTAAAGATATATATAAAAAAAGTATATATATATATATATATATATATATATATATATATATATATATATAGATATAGATAAAATAAGTATATATATATATATATATATATATATATATATATATATTGTATATGTCCCTGCCCAGGTTCCCAGAGTGCAGTGCAATAACTGTATTCCTTGGAAATAAATCTTTTTCTCTCCAGATGCTCAGTCTCGGCGCGCTCTCGGCGCCCTACCCAGTAGCTCTAACCAGATGCTCAGTCTTAACGCTCTCTCTGTGTTCTATCCAGGCGCTCTATCCAGGTGTCCAGTCTCGGCACTCTATCCAGGCACCCAGTCTTGGCGTTCTATCCAGGCGCTCTATCCAGGTGCTCTATCCAGGCGCCCAGTCTTGACGCCCAGTCTTGGTGTGTTATCCAGTTGCTCTATCCAGGCGCTCTATCCAGGCGCTCCATCCAGGAGCTCAGTCTCGACGCTCCATCCAGTCGATCCAACCAGATGCTCTAACCAGATGCTCAGTCTCGGCGCCCGGCCTCGGCACCTTACCAGTCAATCTAACCAGATGCTCAGTCTCGGGTCTCGGCCTTGGCCCCCTACCAGTCACTCTAACCAGATGCTAAGTCTCAGCACTCTCTCGGCGCCCTACCCAGTCGCTCTAACCAGGCGCTCAGTCTCTGCGCTCTATCCAGGCGCTCTATCCAGGCACTCAGTCTCGGTGCTCTATCCAGGCACTCAGTCTCGGCGCTCTATCCAGGAGCCCAGTTTTGGCGCCATACCTAGTCGCTCTACCCAGTGGCTCAGTATCAGTGCCCTACACATTCACTTAGTCTCGGTGCTCAATCTCAGGCACTCTACCCAGCCGCTCAGTCTTAGGTGCTCCAGTCTCAGGCACTCTACCCAGCTGCTTAGTCTCAGGCGCTTTGTCTCAGGCACTCTACCCAGTCACTTAGTCTCAGCGCCCTACCCAGTCGCTCAGTCTCGGCGCTCAGTCTCAGGCACTCTACCCATGTGCTCAGTCTCAGGCGCTCAGTCTCAGGTGCCCTACCCAGTCGCTCAGTCTCGGCGCTCAGTCTCAGGCACTCTACCCAGCAGCTCAGTCTCAGGCGCTCAGTCTCAGGCACTCTACTTAGCCTCTCAGTCTCAGGCGCTTTGTCTCAGGCACTCTACCCAGTCACTTAGTCTCGGCGCCCTACCCAGTCGCTCAGTCTCGGCGCTCAGTCTCAGGCACTCTACCCATGTGCTCAGTCTCAGGCGCTCAGTCTCAGGTGCCCTACCCAGTCGCTCAGTCTCGGCGCTCAGTCTCAGGCACTCTGCCCAGATGCTCAGTCTCAAGCGCCCTACACCAGTCACTCTACAACAGGCGCACTGCGCCCTACCCAGTCGTCCTACCCAGTCGCTCTACTCCAGTCGCTCAACTCCAGTCTCTTAGTCTCAGGCACTGTGCGCCCTACCTCTACAAAAGTCGGTCTACACCAGTCGCTCTACACCAGTCTCTCAGGCGCTCTGCGCCCTACCCGACGCTCTACAGCAGTCGCTCTACACCAGACACTCAGGTGCTCTGTGCCCTCCCCAGTCGCTCTGCACCAGTCGCTCTGCACCCTACCAGTCGCTCTGCACCAGTCGGTCTGTGCCCTACCAGTCGCTGTACAACAGTCGTTCTGCACCCTACCAGTCGCTCTACACCAGTCACTTAGTCTCAGGAGCTTTGCGCCCTACCCAGTCGCCCTACACCAGTCACTTAGTCTCAGGCGCTCTGTGCCCTACCCAGTTGCTCTACACCAGCCGCTTAGTCTCAGGCGCTCTGCGCCCTACCCAGTTGCTCTACACCAGCCACTTAGTCTCAGGCGCTCTGCATCCTACCCAGTTGCTCTACACCAGTCACTTAGGCTCAGGCTCTCTGCACCCTACCCAGTTGCCCTACACCAGTCACTTAGTCTCAGGCGCTCTGCGCCCTACCCAGTTGCTCTACATCAGCCACTTACTCTCAGGAGCTCTGCTCCCTACCCAGTTGCTCTACACCAGTCACTTAGTCTCAGGCGCTCTGCGCTCTACACCAGTCGCTTAGTCTCAGGACCCAGTTGCTCTACACCAGTCTCTCAGGCGCTCTGCACCCTACCCAGTCACTCTACACTAGTCACTCTATACCAGTCACTGAGGAGCTCTGCGCCCTACCCAGGCGCTCTGCACCAGTTGCTCTACACCAGTCGCTCTGTGTCCTACCCAATCGCTCTGCACCAGTCACTCTGCGCCCTACCAGTTGCTCTACACCAGTCGCTCTGCGCTCTACCTGTCGCTCTACACCAGTAGCTCTGCACCCTACCAGTCGCTCTACACCAGTCGCTCTACACCAGTCGCTTAGTCTCAGGCGCTCTGTGCCCTACCCAGTCGCCCTCAGTCAAAGTGCTCAGTCTCAGGCACTCTACCAAGCCGCTCAGTCTCAGGCGCTCGGTCTCAGGCACTCTACCCAGAAGCTCAGTCTCAGGCGCTCAGTCTCAGGCACTCTACTTAGCCGCTCAGTCTCAGGCACTCTGCCCAGATGCTCAGGCGCCCTACACCAGTCGCACTACCCAATCGTCCTACCCAGTCGCTCTACTCCAGTCTCTCTACACCAGTCGTTTAGTCTCAGGCGCTCTGCGCCCTACCTTTTCAAAAGTCGCTCTACACCAGTCGCTCTACACCAGTCTCTCAGGCGCTCTGCGCCCTACCCGCCGCTCTACAACAGTCGCTCTACACCAGTCACTCAGGCGATCTGCGCCCTACCCAATCGCTCTGCACCAGTCGCTCTGCGCCCTACCAGTCGCTCTGCACCAGTCGGTCTGTGCCCTACCAGTCGCTGTACACAAGTCGATCTGTGCCCTACCAGTCGCTCTACACCAGTCACTCTACACCAGTCACTTAGTCTCAGGTGCTCTGCGCCCTACCCAGTTGCTCTACAGCAGTCACTTAGTCTCAGGCGCTCTGCGCCCTACCCAGTTGCTCTACACCAGCCACTTAGTCTCAGGCGCTCTGCGCCCTACCCAGTGGCTCTACACCAGTTGCTTAGTCTCAGGAGCTTGTCGCTCTTCACCAGTGGCTCTACACCAGTTGCTTAGTCTCAGGAGCTTGTCGCTCTTCACCAGTCGCGCATGCCATCCCTCTCCTCATTCATGAACTCACCACTTTTTTGGCCTTTGCAGCATACTAAATCACCCTACACCTCTACCCATCGACAATTAAAACCTATCCCACAGGATCCCAATTCCACCTCCTCTCCTATCCTCTCCCCAGTCAAACTCTCAAGGCCTAACTAGAACCTAGAAACCTACCAAAACCCCCACGTCTCCCCATCAATAGCTACCTTTCCAAGTAAATGATTACCTACCTTTCACCAAACCAATTCGGCAACGTCATATCCCTTATTTTCTCACCCACCTCAATAATGGCCATTTTTGAACTTATTCATCAAAGACATATGCCAAATCACCCTATCATTCACTAACACCAGCCTCACTCCAGTAACCATTACCTACTATCCTACCACAGACCACGGTGCCTAGTCACCACTCTTCACCATCTCCATTCAGCATTACACCACAAACCAAGCCTTCACCCATTACTAAGCATCTCAAGCCAGCTACTATCTACACCCACATTCACCCACTACATCAGACTAGTCCTCGCCCACCTAAGCCAGAACCCCTTTAACTACTCATGCCACTCTTTCAGAAACGGAGCAGCCTAATCAGCTTCACGTAACTAAACACCCTTCCATATCTTAAATTCCTTTGGACGGTGGAAAACCAACTGCTATTCCAGATACATATCTGACCCAAACTTGAGAAGCTCCAAACGGCTTACTCAATAAATGTCTAGCCAGTTACCAGGGGAGAGGGTCCCTACTACAAATAATCAGGTGAACACCTGGAATTGTGGGAGGGTCCCTCTCGCCATGCCACCTATTTAAACCCCACTCACCTGTCTTCATCAAGCATGCTGACAGTCAACCCACCCACCTCTCCCCTTTTTTCACAACACTCCTTTCTATGCCTTGGCCCTCTTTTCAGGCCAAGATGACGAAGCTTTGGCCAAACACCAGTTACCAGGGGAGAGGGTGCCTACTACAAATATATATATATTTACATAAACATCACCCCCACACAGCACCCACCCCTCTTAGCATCCATCCCCACCCAGTCCTTATCAGCAGCAATCCACTCACAGCATCAATCCACACACAACACCCACCCCCTCTAAGCACCCACCCCACATAGTACCCATCCCTATCTACTTTCTTCTTCCCTCACAGAACCCATCTGTCTTGGACCCCTTTTCCTGTTCCTGGATCTTAGATCATAAAGGACAAACTGCTTGGCTCCAGCCACTATGTGCATAAACACCTCCATTGTATTGTAATGTGTTTTGTCCATTGTTGCCAGATAAAATTAATGTACTCTATTTGAGGTCTGGACCACTAGACATGGAGGCAGTATTATATGCATTTGGAGTTTGGCCTATTGTTCACAGGAGCCAGACAGGATGCCAGACTATTAGACCCCATGTGGAGTCAATCTCCTGTGTTTGTCTAACACTCCCTGTCATTGTTCTGTTGTATACTCCCTCCTCTGTATCTAACCACTATACATATTGTTGACTTTACAACAATAAATAGGTTGACTGCTGAGACATATAGAAATAGTATGTGATTATATTTGCTCTTGGTGGCTGCAATACTGATCCTATCTCCACCTTGCAAGTAATTTGTCCTGGTCACTACCACAGGAAGGTTACTGAGACTCCTGTAAGTACTGTTTCCTTATGGAGAGACCCTGACTGATACAGAAGCCAGATATCAGGGTGCTAATGCCACTGGTAGATCCTCCCCTGGTTGTATGTATGAGGTACCGCTGTATAATGATAAATATGTAGGATGGCTACAGTGGTCATTTTATTTGTAAACAGTCTTTTGAATTGCTAAATTTGATAACAGACAAAATCCTTTTAGGAAGCAAACAAAATAAAAAAAACTAAATTGTTACATTTTGTACTTTTAGATCCAATTACTCTACGGTCAGGGGACATGGAATACCTGGACAAGGGACATGGAATGATAGTAAATAGGGAAAAAACAAAGGCCATAGAACATAAAACTACTTTACATTTATTAAATTAAAAAAATAAAAACTTCTTACACAATTAAATTGAAGGTTGTCCTCAATGCAAAAGCTTCCATTTAAAATTCTGGTCCACCAGGCGTTCCCTCTCTCTTTGGTGCTCTGTAGAGCAGGGTATGGTACAAATTACATCACTTTCTGGTTACTGTCATCCTTCTCAGTGTTTTTTGCCTATAGGGCTTCTACTGGAGTGGGTGATATCAAGGCCCCCCGCTTTTATCTAGATTTATCTGCCTTTCATTGGTTATAATAAAATTATATCAAACTGATACCACCATCACAATTACATTAATAAAGGAGTTTACCTTATCGACCAGATCAAAAGTATATGCTAAACCAGATCAAAAGTATATGGTAAAAGAAATACAAATTTTTGAACAGATTTTATGCAAACTTGTTATGAAGTGACAATGTGAGGGATGTGTTTCTGCTCGACCCACAAGGCCCAGACCTAAGCCAGCACATTTTTAGGGGGTAGCTCTGTGAGAATGCAGTGCAGTGCATTGAAAAATATTTGTATATGCATAGAAATGTCCATATCCAGTGAAATTTCGGTCCCTAAGTGCACGTAACACTGTCTCAGGTTGGGAGGTATGATACTATAGCTTCACAATAACATTAACTAAGGTTAATGATTTAGTTGATCTACATTGCATTTGAAGCTAGTATGTGCAATGTGGGACCCGCAACGGCTGCAAGCTTGCAATTTAGTGAATTTACGCTGCTATTAAATTAGAACATGCTGTGAGTTATGGGCTTGAGCGGCAAACCCGTAAACCATCTTTCTCTTGTTGGATGTGCGGCCGTGAACGTGATCAATTAGTCCAACTCGTAGTTATGAGTTTAGATGGAGCCAATGGAAACAGAAATCGTCAGAATTACGTCAATGAAGGTTGGATTTCAAAGTTTTACGGGGTTCAATTACGAGTTACAATCAGACCCACATTCCAGATGTAAAGCAATATTGATAAAGCTGTAAATATGATATTCTATTACATGCAAGTTCTATTATATGTATTAACACATTGATTGCTGGGATCGATATAATACGAAAATTAAACATGAAATCAAGTATTTTATTATTATTATTATTATTATTTGTGAGCTTGAGAATGTTGTGCTATTAATTCAAAGACCTAACTTCACTTTACCTGTTTATAAAAGTACAGTAGTGTGTGTATATGTGTATTTAAAGTGCTAAGGATTGGATTTTCCCCCCCTTGCGAGTTCTCTCTAGCACTCGTTGGCTTCTTGGCTCCATTTGCGAGTTACGGGGTGGAACGCCAGTGATTTTGATACAATTTAATAGCACAATTGGAACGTAGTGGTTACGGGCTTCAAAGTTCAAATAATTTGTGAGCTCGCAAGTCAAATTCTCATGTCCCGTAGGGTTTTCTCGCTCCTGCAAGTCATCGGCGGGATGGTTTAAGAGGCCAATTTAATAGTCTTGCGAGCTACATTATTATATGTTTACATATAGAGGGAATTTAATAGGGCTGCAAATTTGGATACATTTACATGTGATGCTGGCCCCTCTGCCACTGAAGGAGTTAAGATAAGCATAGAAAACTGCATCTAAATACATGTGTGGTGTATATATATATATATATATATATATATATATATATATATATATATATATAGATAGATATAGATATAGATATAGAAATAATACTTTTAGCTCCCATATTCCCATAGTACAGATAGAAATTTCCTTTGCATTCAAAATCTCCTCAGCTGAAACCAAAATGGTAGATTCCACAGCGACATAATATTACATATAAAAGGCCAAAAATTTGAGGCTGAATTATGTTTTATATTCTAAAAACAGTTTGAGTGTTTTCAATTGTACTTCTTCAAAAGAGTATAGGACTACAATGGTCATATCAATAATTTATAGTTAGAAAAACACAATATTTAACCCCAGAGATGCCACAAAGTAAGTGGACATTGTTGTCAGTGCTAACAGCACCTAATTACATTTCTAAAGTAGACATTTATAGACATATTTAAAAAAATTATGTTTCCGAATTATTTGGTTTTATATTTAATTGTCTGATGCTTAAAAGCCATCATTTGCGCTAACTACAGTGTTTGCTCCATAGAACATAAAAAATGTATTCCATATGGAAATTATCATTTTTTATTATTCATTCACCTTAAAACTTTAAAGATCTCCTGGCTGTGTCTGCCATCTGTGGAAAAGCCCCTGGCACGTTCTCTGACCTCACGAGTCCCTTTCTCAGAGGTCTAATAAAAAATGTGATTTTCATTTCCATATAGGAATTAAAGCTATTTTTATAGACTTCTGTGCTAGGAACTGGTGTGGTACATTTGTAGCCACAAAAGTATATATATTTTTTGAAGCTTTAATATTATGTACAGTATATTATGTTTACAGAAGTTCTGTATGTAGTGGTGGAGCTAGAGAATGGAGGGTCCAAAACATTTTTGCCCCGCCCCCCCCCCCCCGGGTGGTTGTAAAAAATGTTTAGTGCTCCTCCCCCAGACCTTTTCCCACAACTACTCCCCTCCTGAAGATCCCTTTCCATAACAGTTAACCTTCCGAAGACCCTTACACATTGCACTTGGTGGCAAAACCCTTGTTGGCAGTCACAGAAGTCAGACGTTTCTTATAGTTGGCCACCAGGTTTGCACACATCTCAGGATGGATTTTGTCCCACTCCTCTTTGTAAATCCTCTCAAAGTCATTAAGGTTTCGAGGCTGATGTTTGGCAACTCAAACCTTCAGCTCCCTCCACATATTTTTTATGGGATTAAGGTCTGGAGACTGGCTAGGCCACTCCAGGACCTTAATGTGCTTCTTCTTGAGCCACTCCTTTGTTGCCTTGGCTGTGTGTTTTGGGTCATTGTTATGCTGGAATACTCATCCACGACTCATTTTCAATGCCCTGGCTGAGGGAAGGAGATTCTCACCCAAGATTTGACAGTACATGGTACCATCTATTGTCCCTTTGATGCGGTGCAGTTGTCCTGACCCCTTAGCAGAAAAACACCCACAAAGCATAATGTTTCCACCTCCATGTTTGACGGTGGGGATGGTGTTCTTGGGGTCATAGGCAGCATTCCTCTTCCTCCAAACACAGTGAGTTGAGTTGATGCCAAAGAGCTTGATTTTGGTCTCATCTGACCACAACACTTTCACCCAGTTCTCCTCTGAATCAATCAGATGTTCATTGTCAAACTTCAGACGGGCCTGTACCAGTGGCGGCTGGTGACTTTTCAAGTTGGAGGGGCGACAGGGTGAAACATAGCCACTCCCCCTTTTTCAAACCACACCCATTTTTATAACTCCTCCCCCTGACGTCATAATGACCTTTATAAGCTCGCCCAATGACCTTATACTTGTAAAGCCCATTGAAATACATGATCAGCAATGCAGAAATGTCAAGAAGTAAAGTAACAATGTGTTAAATTCATTGGTATACAATATAGATTGAAAAAACTCATGTGACAAGACTACAGCAATATTATAATTGCACCTATACGCATTAACAGAAAAATTAAAAATTAACAGACCTACCATTAGTCGGCTCTTCTTCTCAGGGTATTCACGTTCAGTAAGTTGACCAACGAGTAGAAACAAATCTGCAGCCACATCGGGTTTGCACCTGGGGTTGAAAAAAAACAAGCAAATCAATCAGACCATTCAAGAACAAAACCATACTTAAAAAACATTAAACGACCAAGTGGAACCATATAGACCCCAAACATACCTTAGAAGACCAAGTGTGACCATAGGCCCCAAACATACCTTAGAAGACTAAGTGGAACTATATAGGCCCCAAACATACCTTAGAAGACTAAGTGGAACTATATAGGCCCCAAACATACCTTAGAAGACCAAGTGTGACCATAGGCCCCAAACATACCTTAGAAGACTAAGTGGAACTATATAGGCCCCAAACATACCTTAGAAGACTAAGTGGAACTATATAGGCCCCAAATATACCTTAGAAGACCAAATGTGACCATATAGGCCCCAAACATACCTTAGAAGACCAAATGTGACCATATAGGCCTCAAACATACCTTAGAAGACCAAGTGTGACCATAGGCCCCAAACATACCTTAGAAGACTAAGTGGAACTATATAGGCCCCAAACATACCTTAGAAGACCAAGTGGAACCATATAGGCCTCAAACATACCTTAGAAGACCAATCAGCACTGCATAGGCCCAAACCAGTGGATCTTGGGATTCAAGAAAACAACAACATTTAACTTCTGTTTAGACAACACAATAATCAATGTCAAACAAACACGTTTAATTAGCATATGGATAACCATATGAGCAGTAACGCCACGCCAAGGCTTCAACAATTGTTACTGACCATTCACACACCTTTCATAGCTCCTTCAATATGCACACCCACACACCATTCATACTTTACTTACCACTAGTTATTTTTGGCAGTGAGGTGGTGCCATTTCTGAGAACTTTACGTACCCTTGAAGGTGCCTCCAATTCCTTCAAACCAATGCATTTAACCGCTACAGGGCCATGGTGCTTTTTAATTACTTTTTTGATCCTCTTCAATGTGGAGAAGCATCTTTCTGGTTCTTTAGTAGTCTTCGTTGTTGTAAGCAGGATTCCTGATAGCTTCACTCACTCTGTTAAATTATGTAGATTAAATTGATGCTAAAGTTGCTGCAGAGCAACAGCACTTGTACAGACATGGAATTCTTGCTTCCCGTACACAAGTGACAGCTACCCTTGGAAGTGCCTCCAATTCCTTCAAACCACGCCAAGGCTTCAACAATTGTTACTGACCATGCACACACCTTTCATAGCTCCTTCCATATGCACACCCACACACCGTTCATACTTTACTTACCACTAGTTATGTTTGGTAGTGTGAGGTGGTGCTGCTTAACGCAGTTTATCTTTGCACACCTTGGGGGTATGCATTCTTCTTTGCTTCAATCACTTGTATTTTAATTTTGCACGGCGATCTTTCAAAGAAGAAAACTTCTCAATGGTTTTTTCATTGAAGTCTGGGATCTCGGAAATCAGTTGCTTTTCCATTGAGAGCATCGCCAATGCATTTAACCGCTCCAGGGACATGGTGCTTCTTAAAAAGGTTTTTATCCTCTTCAATGTGGAGAAGCATCTTTCTGATTCTGCAGTGGTCATCGGTGTTGTAATCAGGATTCTTAATAATTTTACTGTCTCTGTGAAATCATTCTGCAGATTAAATTGATGGAAAAGTTTGTGCAGAGCAACAGCACTTGTACAAGTATGAAACTCTGTCTTCCCATACAGAAGTGACAGCTCAGTGCGTAATTGTTCCTTCTTCAGTATTGGATATGCTTGCACGGTGTCTTCCAGAGCTTGGGTTGGAAAGCAAGTGTCATGGGTTTTATACAAGTCACTTTGAACAAGTTTGGCACTGACTAGGTGATTTGAAAATGAAAAACGTTCTTTTGCATGAACCACCACTATGTCACATACCTCTCTTGAAAGTTGTCTCAAGGTTGAGATCTCCGCACTCCGTCTGTTGACTGTTAGATCGCTCGGCAAACTTGCTTCTATCTCTTCCACAGAATTACGGATTTTCTGGATGCTGGCGACAAAGTCTTCTGTGACTTTTTTTATATAAACAGTATCCGTGTCTCGCTTCTGAAGCTGACTATAGAGGATGTCAACATGTGGCATTATTAAATGAAATAATTTAAGGAAGTAAAGGAACTCCCTGTCTTCCAGCATTCCAATGAAACCTGCGGCTTCCTGTATAGATGTTGGATCAAAGTTTAGACATGCTTCAATTGTCTGGAAACACTCAAGTAGCGTATCTCTGTTCTCGTAGATCACGTTCACGGTCCTAACGTTGAAGTTCCATCGTGTTGGTGCACCTCTTGGAAGTCTTCTACCAACTACCTCATCCAGAAATCCAGTCCTTTTTGGAGAGCGTGAAAAAAAGATGGTATGCCGCCTATGTTGAAAAAAAAAACTCGAACTCTTCCAATCCTTGAAACTGCCTTCTCCATTATTAGGTTCAGTTGGTGAGCATACCAATGGACGTAGTGTGCGTTCGGGTACACGTCTTTTATTTTTCTTTGAACTCCTCCTTGATCTCCACGCATCACACTGGCACCATCGTAGCTTTGAGCTATGAGTTTCTTCTTGTCTTCTGGCTCTGGGAGAACAGTATTCAGTGTTTCCAGCACAACAGCAGCAATCGAGTCTGCATCCGTTGATTTCATTTCCGTGAAGCCATCAAATCTTTCCACCACTTGATGCTTCTTGTCAATGTAGCGATAGACTACAACGCACTGTGTCCTAGTGGAAATATCGGTTGTTTCATCCGCTTGGGTTGCCACAAACTGGGCTTCTTTAAGCTCTTGGTGAATCACTTCCTTTATAACTTCATGCATGCAGTCCAGTAGCTCAATCTGCACGGTTTTGGAAGTGCCCTTAAACACAGTTGCAGTCTTCAAATGCTGTTCCATTGCACTATCGATACTGCCAACCAAATCCACCAGGCCTCTAAACACTCCTGGATTTAGCGATGTTTCACTCTCGTCGTGTCCTCTTAATGCCAGTTCAAAAGCGCCACAAAAGCGAACACAATCAATTATCTTGGAAAGGATGTACCGGTTCTTAGCCACTTCTTCGTTGTGTTTTTGAATGCTGACTTGGTATCCTTGGTCCAGTTGAACAGCAATGTTCGCCTGTCCAAGCATCTCAAACTTGATCCTGTTATCCAAGTGAGCTTTAGAACTTTTGTGTTTTGCCAATTTGTCAGCTAGATGTTTGACGTCAGTCACTCCAGTTTTGGTCCAAGCAGCTTCACCACCAAATAGGATGCATGGGAAACAATATAAGGACTTCCTAGAAACGCTTCCAGAAAGCCAGTCGTTCTTCTTGTACCATTCAGTATTGAAATTACGGACATATTGCTTCCCTCTATCTCTTGCGATTTGCTGCAGATTTATCTCTGGTTGGTCAGCTCCTAACCGTTTTACTTCCACCTTCTCCTCATAGGTTAGGGTGCCGAAAGGCTTCACAAGTAGAGAGTCAATAGTATTCATTTCTGATATTGATACCAATAAAAGAAAGAGATCACGGTATATTAATTTATATTATGTCACAAAATTACTTTAAAATAACAGTGTGTTGATTTCATTGGTATACATTACAGATTGCAAACCCTCATGTGACAAGACTACATCAACATCAAATTTGCACCTATACACATGGACAGAAAATTAAAGGCAATGATACTCACCAACAGTTGACTCTCCTTCTCGGGGTATTCACGTCCAGTAAGTCAACCAACGAGTCCAAACAAATCTGCTTTCACAGATAGTTTGCACCTGGGGGGTGATAGAAAACAACAAAAAAAACATTAGAAATCTCAAGACCCAAACCGTAACTTTTAAAACCTTAAAAGACCAAGTGTGACCATATAGGCCCCAACTGCACCTTAAAAACCTTAAAAATCCAAGTGTGACCATATACTCACCAACAGTTGACTCTCCTTCTCGGGGTATTCACGTCCAGTAAGTCAACCAACGAGTCCAAACAAATCTGATTCACAGATAGTTTGCACCTGGGAAGTGATAGAAAACAACAACAAAAAAATTAGTATATATAGCAGACCGTGGGGAAAAAAAATTAATCGCGGGAGGGGCTCCTTGTAGGAGGAGCTCTTTTAGTTTGTTGTTTGTTTTTTTTAGAGCGTCGTTTTTTTTTTGTGGAGGCCTCTTTCAATGGGCCAGAATGGATGGATGGACAATGGCTTCAATCAACATTGGATTATTTGACCATTGGCTTCAATCAACATTGGATTATTTTGACCATTGGCTTCAATCAACATTGGATTATTTGACATGGGCTTCAATCAACATTGGATTATTTATTTTTCATGACTATAATCCAGAGGACAGAAGGCCAACGCTGGAGGGGTCAATTTGACAGGTAAGTATGTGCTGTTGTTTATTTTATTTTTTATTAATGTTTGTTTAAAGCTGTTTATTTTTGTATAATAATGTGTTGTGTTACATACTGTAGTTGTACTGTTAATGTGTTTGTAATGTGTTTGTTTACTGTATTTGTAATGTGTTTGTTTACTGTATTTTTTTTCCCTTCCCTTATTTTTATTTTATCTTTAAAAGTGACAGGCACATATACATGCCTGTTACTTCTAAAAATGGAATAAAAATAGGGGGGGGGGGGTAGGTAAATGGTTCATCCAGGGTGGGGTCGGTCACGCTCAGGCGCCCATCGGTCGCCCATCGGACCGCGTAGGCCACGATCAGGGGTGGCACAGGCCTCATGGGGGTGAACATCCACCCCCATGTGGCCTGGTCAACCCCGCTCACTGCCCGAATACCCCGATCACCGTGATCGGGGTAATCGGGCGGTGCTAGCATAGGCCGCATGGTGGTGATCGGGCCTCGGGGGTGGCATAGGGCGGCGACATGGAGGTAATCAGGGGTGGCACAGGCCTCATCAAGAGGGTGATCCGATCACCCCCATGTGGGCCTGTGCCACCCCGCTCACCACCCGACTACCCCGATCCCGTGATCGGGGTAATCCGGCGGTGGCATGATGGCATAGCTAGCATAGGGCAGGCCTGATCGGGGGTGGCACAGGCCACATGGGGGTGATGGCTGGGGTTGGCACTGGCACCAGGCATTGTAGGCCTAGGGTCGTCGGTGGTAGTTGGTGGGTGGCTGGGTAGGTGGCACTGGCAGGCCAGGCAGGCATAGTGGGGGACTGGGGGTAACTGGTCACCCCTAACTTTTATTAGGGGCTACTAGGGGTTTTGGTTTGGCCAGGGGCAGGGGCAGGGCAGGTGCCAGGCAGGTAGACTTACTGTGTTAGGCAGGCAGAGCAGATGTGAGTAGATTCAGCCAGGGAGGTCTCTCAGTCTCAGCGTGACCAGGGTCAGGAAACAGAAAGGGGGAAGGGACAGGCAACTGGTGGTTTTATTGACTGTATCAGTCAATCAAAATGATAACTCGAGGCCCTATTTGCTGGCGGGCGCTCAGGGCTAACGGTCTGGGTGGGTTTAGATTGATCACTAAGTAACTGGACAGCCTTCCATCATTGATTGGTCAATGATGGAAGACTGTCAGTTATTAATTGATACATTTATGACCGCCCATGCATATCGTCACTGTGATGGTGGGCGGCATGCATTAACGGTCAGGGGGCCAGGCCAGGACTCATTGAAGAGAGAGAAGAGTCTAAGGTTAGTGTACACAGTATAACTAGTGTAATTTGATCACACAGGGTGCAGGCAGGGGGCTATATAGATACACAGCATTAGTTAATGTAGCGCAAGGGTTATTTTAAAGTGACAGTGTCCCTTTACTAACTTTACTTCATTTTTAATACTATTGAGACTTGAAATGATGATGTACACCTTATATTTATTTGTTTTTGGGTTATACTAATACATTGTTGTGTTTTTTTTATTGCAGGGTGAAGAAAATATTTGGGGGGGGCGTTTGCCCTGACGCCCCAATGGACGGGCCGCCCCTGGCCTGTACATGTGCTTTCTTGAGCAGGGGGAACTTGCGGGCACTGCAGGATTTCAGTCCTTCACAGCGTAGTGTGTTACCAATTGTTTTCTTGGTGACTATGGTCCCGGCTGCCTTGAGATCATTAACAAGATCCTCCTGTGTAGTTCTGGGCTGATTCCTCACTGTTCTCATGATCATTGAAACTCCATGAGGTGAGATCTTGCAGGGAGCATCAGACCGAGGGAGACTGGCAGTTATTTTGTGTTTTTTCCATTTGCGAATAATCACACCAACTATTGTCACCTTCCTACCACTCTGCTTGGCGATGGTCTTGTCCATTCCAGCCTTGTGTAGGTCTACAATCTTGTCCCTGACATCCTTGGACAGCTCTTTGGTCTTGGCCATGGTGGAGAGTTTAGAATCTGATTGATTGATTGCTTTTGTGGCAGGGGTAATTTATACAGGTAACGAACTGAGATTAGGAGCACTCCCTTTAAGAGAGTGCTCCTAATCTCAGCTTGTTACCTGTATAAAAGACACCTGGGAGCCAGAAACCTTGCTGATTGATAGGGGATCAAATACTTCCCTCACTGACCTGCATATCAATTTATAACTTTTTTGACATGCCTTTTTCTTGTTTTTTTGTTTTGTCAGTGGACAGACACTCAAAATCAGCATGGGATCAAATACCTTTTCCCCCCACATTGATCAGGGAGTTACTTTCTTGTTTTTTTGTTTTGTCAGTGGACAAACGCTCAAAATCAGCATGGGATCAAATACTTTCCCCCCCCCACATTGATCAGGGAGTTACTTTCTCTACCTACATGTCTTCCCTTTGTGCGTGTTTCTGCAGAGGCAGGGACTTCCTGAATGAGGTCGCACTCAGGTGATATCATTCAGGTAGTCCCTGCCTCTGCTTAAAAACGCAGGCAGGGGAAACATGGAGGAAGATAAATCAACTCCCTGATCAATGTAAGTAGTAAGAGGGGGCTGGATGGGCAGACGAGGCTGAGGGGGCCATGAAGCATAGGCTGGGGGGCATGGAGGATAGGCTGGAGGTCAGGGAGAATAAGCCAGGGGGGCATGGAGCACAGGCTGGGGGGCATGGAGCATAGGCTGAGGGGCATTGAGGACAGGCTGGGGAACCATGGAAACATTCGAATTGCAAGTTACAGGCTCAAAAGCACTGCCGTTGTCAAAACCATAACTCTCCTCCATTGATTTTACAATCCCGCAAATGTTACCAGCGCTAAAGATGCAAAATCCATATTCAGTTACAAACAAGCCCACAATTGCCTTCAAACCTGTAAATTGCAAATGTATCAAAAAATTATACGAGTACTCGATAGGACTCGCAAGTGGGTTAAACATCTGTTCCTAACACTGTAAAAGCCTCTCCTTTTTAACATATTTATTAACGACTTTGGGACACTGCAACATAATAGGGCTACACTACCTTTGCCAAATAATTGGTTAACACAGGAAGTAATCCAAAAGAGGTTGGAAAAAATAAATGTTAATAAAGCCCCGGGTCCTGATGGAATACATCCACGGGCACTGAGGGAACTGGGTTCTGTAATAGCCAAACCATTATATTTAATTTTTCAAGATTCACTCAACACAGGGTCTCTACCAGATGACTGGAGAAAAGCTGATGTGATACCTATATTTAAAATGCGAGCAAGAGCAAATCCGGGGAATTATAGACCAGTGAGCCTCACTTCTGTAGTGGGGAAGCTTTTAGAAGGGTTAATAAGGGATAATATACAAGAATATGTCTATTTGAACAGGATTATACGTAGGAGTCAACATGGATTTATGAGGGATAGGTCATGTCAAACAAATCTAATTAGTTTCTATGAGGTGGTTAGTAGGAACCTGGATCAAGGCAACTCAGTGGATGTAGTCTTTTTGGATTTTGTAAAGGCTTTTGATACAGTGCCACGTGGGAGACTATTGTGCACACTAAGAGATACAGGAATTGCAGTAAATATCTGCTCATGGACTGAGAGCTGGGTAAAAGACAGGAAGCAAAGGGTTGTTGTAAATGGAACATACTCCGATTGGACTAATGTGGTAAGTGGGGTTCCTCAGGGTTCAGTATTAGGTCCTCTCCTTTTTAACATATTTATTAATGACTTAGGGGTGGGATTGGAGTGTGGTGTCTCCATTTTCGCTGATGACACAATGTTGTGCAAGGTAATTAAATCAGATAAGGATGTGCTTTCCCTCCAAATGGATTTACATAAAATTGAGGAATGGGCATCTAAATGGCAGATGAGATTTAATACAAATAAATGTAAAGTTATGCTTCTGGGAAGGAAAAATAGCCATGCAATTTATAATCTTAATGGAGCAAATCTAGGTGTATCAGATATTGAAAGGGATTTGGGAGTGCTTGTGGATAACCTCCTAGGTAACAGTGCTCAAAGCCAAGCAGCAGCTACAAAGGCAAATAAAATATTAGCATATAGTAAGAAGGGTATAGAAGCAAGGGAAGCAAATATAACTCTGCCACTATACAAATCTCTAGTACGCCCTCATTTGGAGTATGAAGTACAGTTTTGGGCACCAGTTCATAAAAAGGACATTTTAGAACTGGAAAAAGTGCAGAGAAGGGCAACAAAACTAATAAGGGGAATTGAGGGGCTATGAAGAAGTTATGAAGAAAGACTAATCAAATTAAACTTATTCTCTCTAGAAAAAAAGCATCTAAGATGGGTTATGATTAACTTATATAAATACATCCAGGGTCAATATAAAGAGTTGTCAATGGAGCTTTTTGTGCCAAGAGGTTTTCAACTGACAAGAGGACATCCTTTGAGGTTAGAAGTAAAAAGATTCCACCTTAAAGGAAGAAAGGGGTTCTTCACAGTAAGGGTGGGTTATCTGTGGAATTCTCTACCAAGGAGTTGGTGACAGCGGATTTAATAGATAACTTTAAAAAATGATTGGATATGTTTTCATATACAAAGGGTATTCAGGGTTATCCTGGTTAATTAGAGAGAGTATTGATCCAGGGAGAAATCCGATTGCCAGTATCTGGGGTCAGGAATTAGTTAATCATTTTTCCCTTTTGAGACAATTGGCAAAGTTTCACTTTGTTTTTTTTTTCTGTTTGCCTTCCTCTGGATTAATTAACAATTAATCTGCATATTGCAGATCAGAGTAGATCTAAAAAGGTTGAACTTGATGGAATAAAAGTATTTTTTCAACCTCAATTACTATGTAACTATTTAAAATATAAACACACTACTGTACTTTAAGATACTGGAAAATCAATGAAAGGCTTTAAAATGAATTGCACAATAGTCTCAAGCTTGTAAATATGCAATAAAAAAATTATATTTGTAACTTATTTCCGTGTTATATCGTTCCTGGAAATCAAGGGGTTAATACATATCAGTCCTCCCACATGGACAGGTGCTTTAATGTATTTCAAGACTGCTTGATTGCAACCTGATCGGCAAACATTACTTTTTTTTTGTGTATTAATACTTAGCCTACAACTGTAACCTCCATATTTTACTCATGTCATGACTGTCTCATTTACTATTGGCTCTGTCTAAAAAGTAACTTACAGGCTTGCTTAATAATTGCCACATCACATGATCATGTCCCCTGAAATCTTACTTACGAGTTCGTGGTTTGCATGTGCAGGCTGTAAGCCTGTAATTATGGGTTAGAGATAATTGAATACATCTTAAAATGTAGAAAAAATGAACCCACAGCCAAAACGTCAGGTTACAGATAATTACGGGCTTGCATTTGAATAGGGCTCTATATGTTTACAGCATAAAAATATTTATTCTTCACTACTTACATGTTATGACCGCTGGGCCATTACAGTGAACATTTAATAGTTTTGACTCTGTGCTGGTAGATTAGCTGTGTGTGATCAATATAGGAAAGTTATAGGTGCCATAAGACTTCTGATGAAAACAACTTTCACTGTTTAAAAATAAATAAATGAGGGAATTTTATAGGTTTAGTCTGAAGTAATATTGATTTTTCCTAGTCTGCTAGAATATTTCTGGGAAGGGCAATCACACGAGTCCCACATTTTCTATCATCTAGGTTTTTAACATGTTTTTTTAAGTAATATAATAAATAATATTTGTATAGGAAAAAACATCATCAAAAAACAAATAGAGGGGTGGAGTGTTTGATGCACATTAATCTGAATTGTGAATTGATATACAGTGCCTTGCAAAAGTATTTACCCCCCTTAACGCTTTACCTATTTTGTTACATTACAGCCTTTAATTCAATATTTTATTAATCTGAATTTTATTTGATGGATCAGAACACAATAGTCTAAGTTGGTGAAGTGAAATGAGAAAAATATATATAATAAAACTATTTTTTAGAAATAGAAAACAGAAAATTGGCATGTGCGTATGTATTCACCCCCTTTGTTATGAAGCCCATAAAATGCTCTAGTGCAACCAATTACCTTCAGATGTCACATAATTAGTGAAATGATGTCCACCTGTGTGCAATATAAGTGTCACATGATCTGTCATTACATATACACACGTTTTTTGAATTTTTTTTATGGAGGAAGGTGCTCTGGTCTGATGAGACAAAAATTTAACTTTTCGTCCATCAAAGAAAACGCTATGTCTGGCGCAAACCCAACACATCACATCACCTAAAGAACACCATCCCATGTTTCTTAGCAGCCATGACTGGGAAACTGGTCAGAGAGTAGGGAAAGATGGATGGTGCAGGGATATTCTTGAGCAAAACCTGCACCACTTTGTGCATGATTTGAGGCTAGGACGGAGGTTCACCTTCCAGCAGGACAATGACCCCAAACACACCGCTAAAGCAAAACTTGATTGGTTTAAGGGGAAACATGTAAATGTGTTGGAATGGCCTAGTCAAAGCCCAGACCTCAATCCAATAGAAAATCTGTGGTCAGACTTAAAGATTGCTGTTCACATATGCAAACCATCCAACTTGAAGGAGCTGGAGCAGTTTTGCAAGGAGAAATGGGCAAAAATTCCAGTGGTAAGATGTGGCAAGCTCATAGAGACTTATCCAAAGTGACTTGGAGCTGTGATTGCCGCAAAAGGTGGCTCTACAAAGTATTGACTTTAGGGGAGTGAATAGTTATGCACAGTGACTTTTTCTGTTATTTTGTCCAATTTGCTGTTTGCTTGACAATAAAAAAAATATATATATCTTCAAAGTTGTGGACATGTTCTGTAAATAAAATGATGCAAATCCTCAATCGGTCACGGACGGTTAGCTGGGCCCCCTGAGCAGCGCACCAGTGTCTTGCACCTGCTGAATCGGCGGTAGCTCCTCCTCTGCAGGGTTTTACCCTGAGTTCATTAAAGGACACTATGCTATGGGTTCGATTATATGGCTTCCATAGGAAGACTTTCAAGAGAACTTTTCAAGTAAATAGCTAAGTAGCTACTACATTCCTTCCACTCACTACAAGTGATCGCTATGCATGAACTGTTTTCTCCTCCTACAGAGAATTTTCCCTAAAATGCAATTACCTGATGCCCATAAGAGTTACTGAACATACTGTGTGTTCTCGTAAGGCTCTGCAGTGCTCTCTATGAAATAAATCCTTATGTGGCAAGTGGGGCATTGTAAAATGTAATATTTGCTTCAACAGTTCACATATCTTAAGTGTAATGTAGCAATTGGAATGAATCAGGAATTAAAAAGGATTGTAGAGGTATTGAACACATTAAATGCTACTTCACCTCTGACAAGAGAAATTCAGACAAGCAAATCTTATTTTATTCTACTTTACATGTTTTATTGATTTTCACTTTCACACAAATTTAATCACAATGTTTCCTCACACTTTGTTCTTTTTAACAACCTTCTGTCTCTTTCTCCAACCCTGCTATTTTGGACTCAGGCAAATTGGGTTATTAATATCCATGTCATTAAAATGGACATGAGACTTGGTTAAGGATTATTTTTATTTGTAATGTAGTGTGAGACACATTTTGGGGTTGCTATAATGAGTTATGTGCCCTGTAGAAGTGTTATGTTACATGTAACTAACAGATCCACTTTTCCACCATGTTTGTAGTGTGACAACTAAGAGTTAACTCTGCAGGAATTTAAATGTGTATATGGCCTCAGATGTTATGTTACATTCTAGTATCTCCTGAGTAATCAAAGATAGTTAGTTATTTTATTGCCCTCACTTAATGCCAGCAGAAAATACCAGATCA
This sequence comes from Discoglossus pictus, assembly GCA_027410445.1. Classification (NCBI taxonomy): domain Eukaryota; kingdom Metazoa; phylum Chordata; class Amphibia; order Anura; family Alytidae; genus Discoglossus; species Discoglossus pictus. Next base: position 34,651,589 of record CM050167.1, read on the forward strand.
GATATATCCCAGAGGAAATAATTAAAGAGGGGGTTAATAGCCATAGTAACAGGGAGGTGACTGATGTGGTGAGGGAAGTATTTTTGGTGTTTGTGATATAGCTGTGAAAATGAAAGAACAAATGGAATTCTGAGCTTGACATTCTAACAACAGGAGTGTCTGCATGGGTCTTTCTTATATTCCCTAAGAAGTGTTTTCTGGGCTCTGAGATATTGAACCCAAAAAGGCACAACCTAGAAGGAGAAAATTGAGGTGCACGTGGCCCCACAACTCTGGGTCTTAAGAATAACCATTTCAACTTCTCATCTCCCCTTCTTTGCTCCTCTCCTTCCTCCAGTCTTTATATCCTTCCTCTTCTAAAGCTCAAAAGCAGAAATGCTTCTGCAGTAACACTACCATCTGCTTTCAGTCTCGCTCATTCTTATAGTAGCTTCTGGAGACATATCCCCTAACCCAGGGCCTTCAGTAATTTTCTCCAGATGTCAGCCACGCACAACCCACAGGCCAACAAACACCCAAAACACCCCTAATATTATATCCATCACCTGCCACAAATAATCTGATTTGCCCTTTTTCTGTGCCCTCTGGGATGTATGTTCCATTTGCAATAAACTCACATGCATTCATTATCTATCTATTTATAACTCTCTCCCACCAACGTTATCTATAGATTTATGTTCCATTGTATAAGGGAAGTCCCTGTGTATTAGGATGGCTACATCCTCTTTCTTTGAAGCTTGAGAGGTGGCAAAGCATGTTGGATAGTGCTTATGAAAGTATTTGGGTATCTTGATTTGGGCAAAATGGGTCTCCTGAACGAACAGTACTGAGGGGCAGAGGTGTTTGTACGAAAGGAAAGCCTTCCTTCTTTTGAAGGGGGAATTAAATCCTTTGACATTGTGGGAGATAATTGTGTAGGGCGTGTGTAATGATATAGGAATCACAAGGTTTTGGAGACCAGCAGCCTAGGTCAGCAATAATCCAATTCAGCAAGTTGTAGGTGAAACAGGAACAAGCTTTATTGAAGGGAACAGGAACCACAATAATCTGGCAAGGTACATTGACAGGAAGTGCCTTATATAGGCCAAGGACCAGACACCTGACCAGGCACAGCTGAAGAGACGTAGGCATTGATACTATTGCTATCAGAGTCAAGGTTATCAGATCTCAATCAAGTTCACAAAGGCAGGCTGGCGCAGTGGTAGGGAAGAGGTTCAGCAGCCTGGGGACCAGGGTTCAAAACCCAGCAGAGTCAATTCCTCACATTACCCCCGCCTCTATAGGTGCAGCCTCTGGATGCCCTATTACCCGGTTTAGCAGGGTACTGCACATGAAAGGACCGAAGGAGATCAGGAGCGTGAATATTGTCCACTGGTTCCCACAAACCCTCCTCCTCACCATAGCCTTTCCAGCGGACCAGATACTGAAGCTTGTTGCGGAAGATCCTGGGGTCCAGAATTTTCTCCACCTCGTATTCATCCTCACCATACTCGAGGACTGGAGGTGGGGCAGGGCTCGGCCAGTGAAAGTGTTAACATGGAAAGGTTTCAGCAGTGCAACGTGAAACAACGGATGTATTCTCATGGAATCTGGAAGTTGCAAACGAAAAGTGACAGCATTGATCTGAGCGATGATCTCAAAAGGTCCCAATGGAAGTAGTAATTGGAAGACTCACTAGAAAGGTTGGATGGTAACCATAGTTGCCAAAAAAGGGGCTCAAAGAAGTGGAGCAGTGTTGGGCATTGTTATAGGAAAACTCAGCCGTGGGTAGAAAATCCAGCCAGTCATCCTGCAGGTAACTAATATAGCACCGCAAATATTGCTCCAAAGGCTGGTTGGTTTGCTCAGTCTGTCCATTACTTTGTGGATGAAAAGCTGACGACAGATTTACATTAATACCTAGATTAGAACAAAAATGTTTCCAAAAACGAGATGTAAACTGCACTCCCCTGTCAGAAACTACTTCATCAGGCACTCCATGCAAGCGAAATATTTCCCGAATAACCAGGTCAGCCATCTGTTTAGCTGAAGGGAGACCACGAGCTGGTATGAAATGACCCATCTTAGTTAACCTGTCCACAACAACAAGAATGGTAGTGTGTTCCTTAGAGGGAGGTAGTTCCACAATAAAGTCCATGGATATAGATCCTCAGGGACGATGAGGAATCGGAAGAGGCTGAAGCAAGCCAACAGGGGATGAGCGAGGAGTCTTACGTCTGACACATACATCACAAGAGGACACATACTTCTTAACATCCTCATAATACTTGGGCCACCAAAAGGATCGGGCGAGTAACTCTTGCATCTTTCGGATTCCTGGATGACCTGCTGGTTTTGAGTCATGGTAGAGACGTAAAAGGTCCAGTCGCACTGACTCCGGAGCAAACAGACGTTGTTGAAAAATCCAAAACCCATTAAGCATCGTCATATGGAGATCACAAGGAGGATCACGAAGAACTGGGTCTTCAGCGTAGCCCTTTTTAATGCGAGACATCAGATCAGAAGGAAATGTGATTCCTATAAATATATCCTCCGGCAAGATGGTGGTCTTGGTTACGGTAGTATGGAGGGGGTCAGCTATTCTAGACAAGGCATCTGCCTTACCATTCTTGGAGCCAGGACGGTATGTAACCAAAAAATTAAACCTTGAGAAGAATAGGGACCAGCAAGCTTGTCTGGCTGACAGTCTCTTAGCTGATCGAATACATTCCAGATTTTTGTGATCTGTGAGGACAGTAATTGGATGGGTGGCTCCCTCCAAGAGATGTCTCCATTCGGCGAAGGCAGCTTTTATAGCCAATAGTTCTTTATTCCCTATGTCATAGTTTCTTTCTGCTGGCACCATCTGGTGGGAATAGAAGGCACACGGATGTAACAGCATCTTAGGTCCAGTCCTTTGAGACAGTAGAGCACCAACAGCTGAATCAGAAGCATCAACTTCCACAATAAATGGTAATTCCGGCTGAGGATGTACCAGGACGGGGGCAGATGTAAACAGAGTCTTTAATCGGGAAAATGCGGTATCAGTCTTATTGGACCACTGAAAAAGAGTCCCTTTACGTGTAAGTTCAGTGATCGGTGTAATAACGGCAGAGAAATTCTTAATGAAACGCCTGTAAAAATTGGCAAACCCCACAAATCTCTGAATATCTTTTTCATTCTTGGGGATGGGCCAGTCCAGCACAGCTTTAACTTTACTTGCGTCCATACTTAAACCTTTGGGAGTTATTACATACCCCAGGAATTGAATTTCTGTTTGTTCAAACTCACATTTTTCCAGTTTAATGTATAGGTGGTGGGTACGAAGGCGCTCCAGAACTATACGGACCTGTTTTCTGTGCTTTTCAAGATTATCAGAAAATATTAGGATATCATCCAAATATGCCACAACAAACTGATCCAGGAGATCTCGTAGTACATCATTGATAAGATGCTGGAAAGTTGCAGGGGCATTACACAGCCCAAATGGCATTACTAGATATTCGTAATGCCCGTACCTGGTTCTGAAAGCTGTTTTCCATTCATCATTTGGTCTTATGCGAACCAGATTATATGCCCCCCGAAGATCAAGCTTTGTAAATATTTTAGCTGAGAGAAGTCTCTCCAAAAGTTCAGGAATGAGAGGCAAGGGGTAGCGTTTTTTAACAGTGATGTTATTAATGTCCCTGTAATCAATGCATGGCCGTAGGCTGCCATCTTTCTTTTCTACAAAGAATATAGGAGCTCCCGCTGGAGAAGTAGATGGTTGAATAAAGCCTTTGGCAAGATTTTCTTGTATGTATTCACAAAGAGCTTTCAATTCAGGCTCAGAAAGGGAATATATACGGCCAAATGGGATAGCAGCCCCAGGCAACAGCTCTATTGGGCAATCAAAAGGCCTGTGGGGTGGAAGCTGATCAGCATTCTTCTTATTACAGACATCTGCAAAATCCCGATATTGTAGAGGAAGCTTAGTCAAGTTTGTAGCAACCATTTCATTAATTGTTGTGGCAACAGGTGTTACCTTAGAGGGTTGACAATGCATTAAGCAGTGTTCTGAAGGAAAGGACAAAGTTCTGATCTTCCAATCAATCTGTGGGTTATGCAGAGCAAGCCAAGGTACCCCCAGAATCACTGGAAACTGTGTTGAGGAAATTAGGTGAAAAGATATAGCCTCATGGGGATTCACTTCCAGAGTCTACTTTAAGGGCAAACTCTCATGTGTAGCCGGGCCTGACGTAAGTGGAGAACCGTCTACTGTCTCCATTAACACAGGTGAAGAATTAGGGATAGACTGAATTCTATTTCCTGCTGCAAATTTAATGTCCATAAAGTTTCCGCCTGCTCCAGAATCTATCATAACTGTAGTCGAAATTTTACGATCACCACATTGCAACGTGATAGGCACCACAGAATGAGGATGTTGAGTCAACATACCCTCTTCACCATGAGCCAGAGAAAACAAGGGTTGTGTGACAGAATCCAGTTGATCTGAAATCTGGGATTGGTGTCGAATCTGTGCACCCTCAGCCGCCATAGCTATTGTTCTTTTGGATTTGCTAGGGCAATTGATGGCATAGTGCCCTGCACTACCACAATACAGGCATAAATTGTGAGTGCGTCGCCACTGTTTTTCTTCGTTGGATAATGGCCCTCTTATTAGATTTACCTGCATAGCCTCTGGCTCAGAGTCTGTAGGTGTTTGTGGGGTCGGAGTAGAAATTCTTGAATATGAAATAGGAGTAGCACTTGGTCTAAAAGAGCCCTGTCTTTCCAATCTTCTTTCAGACAGTCTCCAATCAATACGGATAGCCAAACGCACAAATGCATCAAAGTCAGCAGGAAGATCAACACGAGCTAGCTCATCTTTTATAGCTTCTGAAAGACCTTTTCTGAAGTGGAACCTCTGAGCTGATTGGTTCAAGGTAGTATCAGCAACCCACTGTCTGAATTCAGCAGCATATTCAGCCACAGAGTGCCTCCCTTGATGCAAATTAAGGAGAGTGGCATTTGCTGTAGCACATCGATTGGGGTCACCAAAAACTAGGCACATGGCCTCAAGAAAGTCCTTTAGATTACCCAAGACTGGACTGTCCTGTTCCAGAAGAGGGTAGCCCCAAGCCAGGGCTTCATCTTTGAATAGGGAGAAAATAAATCCCACCTTCTTTCTTTCAGATGGAAATCGGTGAGGTAGCATCATGAAGTGCAAACGGCATTGATTTAGGAAACCCCTAAATCTTTTGCGATCTCCTCCAAACTTTTCTGGTAGGGGCAAGCGGGCATCTTGTGCAGGTGTAACAGTAGCAGCCGCAACATCACGTGCCCTGTAGCTGGTATACTCACTGTGCATTGACTGAACTTTACTTTGCAGTTCAGCTACCTAGTCCTTCAGCACTTGAATGGTCTGTGTCTGGGTCTGCAAAGTTCTTGCAAATAAAGCAACCTGCTGGGCCAATGCAGAATCTGTCCCGGAGGTCTCCATGAAAGGGCCAGATTATTCTGTAATGATATAGGAATCACAAGGTTTTGGAGACCAGCAGCCTAGGTCAGCAATAATCCAATTCAGCAAGTTGTAGGTTAAACAGGAACAAGCTTTATTGAAGGGAACACGAACCACAATAATCTGGCAAGGTACATTGACAGGAAGTGCCTTATATAGGCCAAGGACCAGACACCTGACCAGGCACAGCTGAAGAGACGTAGGCACTCATACTATTGCTATCAGAGACAAGGTTATCAGATCTCAATGAAATTCACAAAGGCAGGCTGGCGCAGTGGTAGGGAAGAGGTTCAGCAGCCTGGGGACCAGGGTTCAAAACCCAGCAAAGTCAATTCCTCACAGGGTGTCATCTTACCTTAAAAAAGTGCAGGCAGATTGGGTGATTGAGGTTGTAGTCTCAGCTGGCTGAGGTCCCAGGGATCAGAGGTACAGAAGAAGATCCTGAGCTTCAAAGGTAGCTTGAAATACTACAAAAAAGGAGAAAAAATATAGTAAATTACAAAAAAAACATAGTAAAAACACAGCAATTGGAAGTTAAGGCACATAGTAGTCCTCATAACTTGACTAAAGGCACAAATGTGCCAGAGGAAAGGGAGGGAAGTATCCACTCCCTAAAAACACCTCTAATATGAGGAAGAAGGAGAAAGTAATACAAATGTAAAAAGTCATTTTTCAGACACCAAACTCGCCCATTTAAGATATTTAGTATAACAAAAACGGCTATTGTGTGTGTAAGTTGGTGAAAACATCACAACAAGAGAGGAGAATATTCTGGTCAGCCTACTATGTCACCCAGAGCTAACAAATGAAGTTTAGCCCATCTGGAAGTGGAGGCTAAAGGGGAAGCCCCATCTGTATTTAATGTTGTTCTTCGTTAAGATGAGCAGGGCTAGTTTAAGCAGTTTGCGTTTTAGCAGAGTTGACGGTGCCAAGTCTGCATAGATCTGTAGTAGTGCTCCATCTGGTCCTGAGATTGAGGGCATTTTCCTTGTGGCTGCCAGAAAATCATCTCTGGTTTTCTGGCTCAGGAATCTGACAATAACGTCCCTTGGTTGGTCATGGTTGCCTACGCCACCAAAGGCTCTGTGAGCCCGTTTAATCTCCCACATATTTTTGGGGTGGGTCAGAAGAATAGTAGCAAGTGTGGAATGTAGATATGGCATTAGGTCTGTGACTGACCTTTGGATGCCGCGCAGACGTATATTATGGCGTCTTGATCTGTTTTCTAGATCTTCTAGTTTGTTTTCTAGAGATGACATTAGTGTGGTATTATGTACAATATAATTTCTGTCATTGACCTGAGATTCCACCAGTTGATCTGTAATGGTTTCCAAGGCTTGTGTGCGTTGACCTAGTTCCAGTAGGTCTTAATGGAACTCCTTAACCACCTTTGTCAGGTGAAGTTGGAGAAGGTCTTCAATTTTGTGTCTGATTAGGGGAGCCCTGTGGTCCCTCTGAGTTAGAGACATCTGGAGAGATTGCAGTAGTATCCGAAGGTGGGGGTTGACTCTGGGGGGGGGGGGGTCTATTGAAATGATCATGGATGGTTTTAGATTGTTGATTTTTCTATGGTTTTCCATGCTGAGAAGTTTTAAGTGGGCCTTAATCGCCGTCAATCTGTAGGAATTGCTAATGATTTAAGCACATTGGAAAGAAATGTATAGAGCTTAGTAATAGGTGGCACCCAAGATCAGTCTTGTGAAGCCTCTGCTGGTTAATACACAGTTAGTGTTTTGCTGCAATGAAGGTTTGAGCCTGAAGATTTGCAATTATAAGAAGCATAAGTCCATAGGTTTATCAGACAGGTTGTTTTCTTTGTAACTTGAGAAGCATATACTGTAGCTAGAGATAAATGTACTGGAGAGTAGTTAAAATATAACTCAGGAGACAGAAACCAAACCCCTGAGGCTAGTCAGATTGCTGTGGGTTCTCCCAGGAAGTTAGATGTTATGATCAATAAGGGCGTTGGCATAGGCCGGTGGCCATTTTTAAAAGCATTTTATAAGCAGTTCCAAGTTTGATAATGTAATAGAAGGTAGTAAAAGTATTTATATCTTGCCTGATGGAGTATGCAGATATTAGCCAAGTCCCCAGCAATCATTAGTATGGAGTCTCCACAGCCCAGTGTTAGATATTATGCAGGGGTTTTCTCAAAGGAGTAAACGGGGGGTGGGATGGGAGCAGGCACCCAGTCCTTTACCCTGGTGCTCCTGGGTCTTGTGGGACTTGGGTTACTGTGGATCTGGGCAGCAATGTATCTCCAAGAGTGCTCCTAGAGCCTCATGCCGTTACCCCAGTACCTTTATTGGCATCCGGCCACCATAGGGTCTTGCAGACTTTAGGTTCCAAAAGGCCGGTAAGGATCATGCCCCATCTTGTTGCTTGTTTTTGGACTCATTGTGGTCCTTGCAGAGTGTGAAGGTGCTGGTTTGGGCCTAGCTGAAAGGTCCATTCCTGATTGGAACAGGTGACAGGTTCTCTGCCAAGATATCCTGGATAGATTCACTATTGCAGGAATTACACATGACAGATGCCTAGGGGCTGCTCCACTTAACAGATAGGGATTACACTTTTTATTCTCCCTTCCATAATTTGTACTCGAGAATAGATACAGCGGGCCGCCGGGAGCTCCGGTCTCAGTGTTGGCACCTCAGGCTGTTGTGCTGCGGAGGTCAAGGATGTGCCGGGATTCCCTGGCCCTGGGCCAGGTTCCGTTGCTGGGGGAGTATCTGGTATGGCCGATGACTGCTTTCCAGACCTCTGTGTTGTCATCATGCTTAAAACTGGTGGATCAAATCTCGGAGATAAGCACTATCCAACATACTTGGCCACCTCTCAAGATTCAAAGAAAGCGGATTTAGCCATCCTAATACACAGGGACTTCCCTTTTACAATTGAACATAAATATATAGATCAAGATGGTGACTTTATTATTCTAACTGGTAACCTGTTAGACGTTAAACTCTCGCTAAAAGCTTTCTACGCACCCACCACCAAACCTCACACCTCCTTTATTTGGCTCTTACAATACCCCAAGTTACATGACGTGGGAAAGGTCCTAACCCTAAATTCACAACTTGACAGCTCGGCTCAGAACCAGGGTGACAGGTTCTCTGCCAAGATATCCCGGATAGATTCACCATTGTCGGAATTACACATGGTAGATGCCTGGAGGCTGCTCCACCGGTTGAGGATTACACTTTTTATTCTCCTGTCCATAATTCGTACTCGAGAATAGCTACAGCTTTATCGATTCATGTCTCTCAGACCATTTAACTAAATTTGAGATTCATCCATGCACTTGGTCTGATCATTCTAGGTTGAGTGTCACTATTGCTTTTGATGCAAATATGCACCTACCCCGCTCACGGAGGCTGAATAAAATGCTCTTGACATGCTCGATATTCAGAGACCATATAGCAAATGATATCAAGCTTTTTTTTCTCTACAAATCTAAATATGGAATCGGATATCGGGTGGCTCTGGTTGGCCCATAAAGCCTTCATTAGGGGAACCTGCATCAAATATGCATCTGTGAATAAGAAACAAATGCCAATTAAAGAGACAACCCTGAAAATGGAGCTATTGGCTCTGAAAAAACGTAATCAAATACATCTCATAGAATTCGCCAAGCCATAGAAACAGAACTTGATCTAGTCCTTTCTCATCACACAGAGAAGGCTATGAGATATATGCTGCACAAGTTTTATACCCAGGCCAATAAACCCGACTCCCTCCTAGCCAGATAACTAAAAGGGAAACTAGGTCAATCAAAAATCTTCTGTATTAAATCCTCATCCGGTGACATGACGGTTAGCCCCAAGAAAATTTTAGATACCTTTCATTCCTTTTACCAGAAATACTACTCCTCTTCACCCCACAAATTTCCTTTCTCAATTCTTGTGACCTAACCTCGCTCACCGTCAAGACTTAGAACTTCTAAGGTCACAATTTAGGAGATAAAAAAGTCATCCAAAGATAAAAATTGGTAAAGCCCCTGGCCCTAATGAATTTTCTAATTTATATTATTAAAAAAAATGCTCATTTACTAACTCCTCACCTTACCAACCTATTTAATTGGATCCTAGAAGGATTCCCAATACCCCCAAACTCAATCAGGCCGATCTCGTATTTTTTCCCAAGGAATGCAGGGACCCAATTGAAGTGGAGAACTACAGGCCCATTTCCTTTCTAAATGGGAATATTAAAATCTTAGCTACACTCATGTCTAATAGAATTAATAATTTCCTTCCCAGACTAATAAACAAGGACCAAGTGGGTTTTATCCCCTTTAGACAAGCAGGAGACAACAATCGACAAGTCCTTAACTCAATCCACTGGGCTATGCAAACTCAGACCTCTGTATGCCTATTAGCTTTTGATATTGAAGAGGCGTTTGACGTACTGGAATGACCCTACCTAGAAAAAGCTCTCACCAAATATTGCTTTTTCGGTCCCTTTATGAATCTTTGTGAGACCTACTATCATAACCCCAGGGCATCACTTAAAATGCCAGGAGATTCAGCAACGTTTATTGACATCCAACGGGGCACTAGACAGGGATGTCCCCTTTCTCCGCTGCTGTTTGCTTTAGCTATAGAACCTCTTGCCCAGGCAATTATTTACAACTCTTCTGTCCATGGTATTGTGGTAGGACATCATCATCTTAAGTGTTGTCTATTTGTGGACAAGCTTTTATGCACTTTATCCCAACCTGTCACCTCGGTTCCAATCCTTATGCAAATTTTAGATACTTTTAAAAAGATATCAGGTTTAAAATTAAATCTAGAAACAACATAAGCTTTGAACTTGTCTCTCCCCCCTGAAGCCCTACAGTTTCTACATCTAAACTATCAGTTTTAATGGCCCTCCTCTCATATCAAATACTTGGGTATAAATCTCACACGCCAAATAAATAACCTACACAAAGCTAACTATATGCAACTTTACTCTGCACTGGGACAGAATTATCTAACCTGGTCTAAAGGTAATATATCTTGGCTTGGGCGCATAAACTCAGTCAAGATGAACATCTTACCCAGACTTTTATACTTATTCCGTACCCTGCCCATAGCAATCAATACTTCTGAACTAGAGAGATTTCAACGTCTGACGTTCAATTTTATATGGCGCAATAAATGTCATTTCAAAAAGCACAATGGTCAAACACAAAGCAAAGGGGGGGCTGTCATGTCCTAAGTTTAAGCTATATTTTAAAGCAGCACAAATCTGCTTCACACCTCAGGCTCACTCCATTGTACACCAGCCTCTATGGGTCTTTATTGAAAACTTTTAAATGCACCCATACACATGGGACCTTATCCTATGGCTACCAAATCCCTACAAGGCTCTTAGGGCTTGGCCAAACCACTTTATCAGACTGTCACTCACAATCTGTCAATGGGCTAGACAAACCTGGGGTCTCACTCCTAAATTCTCCTCATTCACCCCTTTAATCCCCCATCAGCAGCTTACAATCCAGATTCAAAAACCCAACAGCAGCTTACAATCCAAATTCTCACATTTGACCAACTAATTGCTCTCCAACTAATCCCACCTTGCAAGCACTTTGCGTACCATAGCTTTCGGCACTTTATTCAGACTCAAGAACACATTCATGCCACTCCAACATCATCAACACTAGTGAAAATATGTGATAAAGCCCCTCCTATGAAAGGGGTTATTACCCTTATTTACGACTCAATTAATATTGACATAAATCAATCTAAACTTAAGGGACCATGAGCCTCATTTAATTAAGCCGTTCGTGAGATACTGCTATTTAATTGACTTCCATTTGCGTGCTCCGATTGAGTTACGTGCTCCGAGCTGCGATTCATTGCGATTTGAAAAATCGCAAGCTAATTCCCTGCAAGCCTTTGATCCTTCATGGCCGCAAGAGTCCCGAACGCTTAAATTGCAAATCACTATTCAATTGCTCTGATTCCCCCTCGCTAAACACCCCGGCAAGCCTGCAAATGGCAAATATCTAACAACATGTTAATGGAAGCAAGGAGGTCTCACAAAAGGCTTAATGACAAATCGGAGCACTTTAAAAGCAAATAAAAAAGCAATACTGTACTTTTATTAAGAGTGAAAGTGATGTTAGGTCTTAGAATTAATAGCACAACATTCTCCAGCACTTTTTTTCATGTCCGATTTTCATTTTATATCGATCACAGAAATCAATGTGAAGTCCTACGAGCTTCAACCTCCAAGCCTGTAGGACTTTGAAACCCAACCTCCATTTTTCCCGTAGGACTTCGAAACATGGAGTTTGGATTTCAAAGTCCTACAGCCTTAACTTACGAGTTAGGGGCTTGGAGGTTGGTCATGATGACGATCTCTGCTACCATTGTCTGTTTCCGTATCGGGAGTTACAGGCTTGCTCCCGTAACATGTTCAATCCCACAAATGCTAAGTCCGATGGCAATGGTTTCCGATTTTCTCAACCGGCCACTAACTTGCGGCCAATTGAATAGCATCGCAAAAGTAGAGCAACAGGAGCACGCAACTAAATCGCAGACATTTGGCTGTCTGTGATCGAGTTGCGAGCCTCGAATTGAATGAGTCTCCATGTATGGAGATAGGATCCATGTATGGAGATAGGATCTCTATTTAATCCTGCTGAAAGAAATTCTATATAAATATAGAATATATATATAGAGATATAATCTTTTTTCTATTATATACACAATGCAGCTAGTTAATATTCATCATAGTACATTTTATACCAATTTATAGAAGTAGCACTGTATGACTGATGCCATCCAAGCTTTAATAAAACAAAATCCTGACATTGCAGTTTTTTTTGACTTATCTACAGATGTAACAAAGCTTTGTATTTGTTTCTAATAATAAAAAGACAAATATCTATAGGAGAGAATATGTTCCATTTACAGGAATTATATGCCAGGAATAATAATACCTTTTAAAGCCCCACAGCTTCTTATAAAGTTTGAACCGTAAAATTTTATAATGTCAGACTTATTGCTGAGAAGTCATATGACATGGACACATAAAGCAAGGAAAGGGAAATGTCTTTCAAGTACTGTGCAAGATAGGCATAATAATATGTCTGATATTATGTGTGTGTTTCTAATGGAGAAAATGAATTCTAAGCTAAATGATTTGGTGTGGTAAGGCCTTGGTCTATAATTTTTCCATTCAGTCCTTCTTTCTTGAACTATATTTATCTTATTACTGCTCCCTTAATTCTGTCTTCATCAAAACCTCTGCTCCCATGACTCTCTATCAGTTTTAACCCTGCTTCTGATGACTATGTACCGTGCTCCAATTGTTCAGATTTTATATTAACTCTACTATATTAAAGGGACTCTCATCCACATTAAATTTTAAGCCAGTAAGTGCAATGTGAGACCCACAATAGCTACGGGCTTGAAATTTGGCCGAATTACCTAGCTATTAAATTAGAACATGCTACGAGCTACATGCTTGAGACGCAAACCCGTAAACCATTTGTTGAACGTTGGATGCTAGTGATCAATTAGTCAAACCCGTAGTTATGGGTTTAGATGGAGCCAATGTCAAATGAGTTTGTCAGAATTACGTCACTGAAAAATGAAGGTGGGATTTCAAAGTCTTACGTTTTTCAATTACGAGTTATGATCAGACCCACATTTCACAATTAATTCTAAGACCTAACATCACTTTCCCTGTAAATAAACGTATAGTAGTGTGTTTATATGTGCATTTAAAGTGCTACGGGATGGACTTTACCCCCCTTGCGGGTTCTCTCTGGTACCCGTTAGCTTCTTGGCTCCATTTGTGTGTTACAGGGTCGAAGGCAAGTGAAATATTTGCAATTTAATAGCTAAACTAGGACGTAGTGGTTACGGGCTTGAGAGAACAAAGGATTTGCGCCCCCGAAATTCCATGTTCCACGTCCCGTAGGGTTATTTCGCAGATAACCCGCAGATTGGCAGCGGCTTGTTTTACGGGGCCAATTTAATAGCTACGGTAAAACATGTAGAGGGAATTTAATAGGGCTGTCTGTCACCCAAAATGTTGTTTAGTTTGAAACAGTATTTCTACATTGTATTAGCCACTTTTTATCTACAATAAATAATTCCTCACATATTCAGCATTGTTTGTGCATCTCCTATACGATGAGAACAATTTAGGAATATTAGTCCCTGCAATGCATAAAACTTATCATATCATATGTTCACAAATATAAGGCCAGTTTTGGAAATACTTTACAACTTTATTAATTGATAGCGATGAAAATAAAATTAATTAAAATATTTAAAGACAATGGGCCACATTCAATTTGAAGTCTGTAACTTGATCACAGACAGCCGAATTTCTGCGAGCGAGTTGCGGGCTCCCGTTCCTCTTCGATTCCGGAGCTATTCAAGTTGCAGGCCCGAAGCAAAAAACGTAAACCATGCACTGGTTCTGAGCAGTTCAGGGTGGGAACATAATCAAGTAAGCAAGCCCGTAACCTCCCATTTTGAATCAGCCAATAGGAAATGCGACTGTCATTATTACGGCAGTAAAACTTGGAGGTTACATGTCATTCAATTAGGTTCGGTGGTCGGATATGCGATCAGACTCGCAAACCAGCAAAATAAAGAATTATGAAAATGAATGCCAATACTGTTCTAGTCCACATGGGTGGCCTGATATTTATTAACTCATTGATACCCGAGATCAATTTAACCCCGAAATGAAACATAAAAAATAAATCTGATTTATTGCCGATTTACGGGCTTGAGACTGTGCAAATTATTCTTTCATCGCTTTCCCTGTTATTTACAGTGCAAGATTGATTTCTTATTTGAATTTACAGTGCTGTGAGTAGGTGTTTAACTCCCTTATGGGTCCTCTCTAGCGCTCATGGGATTTTCACCTTCATTTGCCATTTACGGGTGTGAAAAAATTTGCGGGCTTGGGGAAATTTAAACAATTGAATAGCAATTTGCGATTTTAGCCTTACGAAAGTGAAAGATCAAAGGCTTCTGGAGGCTATAACTTACAAGTTTTACATTGCCATTTTTTCAAGCCTGTAACTCAGAAGTTGTTCTGAGACCGCAAATAGACACCAATTGAATAGCAAAATAGCTTGCGACCTCACTTATGGGCTCCCTGATCTTAATTGATTGTGGCTCAATCAGTGGAAACTTTTAACAATTATTCAAATCACAGAAATTCACTGGTAGTATAACTATCTTTATTTATTCCAGTACTCACTTAATTTGTATACAGTCTGAAACTAATGATTCCTGCGGCTAATTCTAAAGCAACAGGGCGGTAAGTGTGTTCTTCTTGCAAGTAGTACTTTAACTATGAGGTTTGGATGCTGAGTAGTATCTTATTTACCTACTTTAATTACTATATCTATACCCCCCCATCTCTTTGACAAAGACATGTATTATGTCGAAACACGTATCAGGTCCAGGATCTGTGTCAGTGTGTATAGGACATAGTGAATTGGAGAGCGTTAGCCGTGTAGTGAATGGAAATAGTATATAGTGAATGGAAATATACTTTTTTTTGTACTTCAAAGCAAAGGACCTCCTTCTATTATACTTATCAAGGAGTTGTTATATATAAGCAAATGAACTACTAAAAGTTGATATAATGGTAGTAACATTTTAAAGTATTTCCAAAATTAGCCCTATATTTGTGAACATATTAATCTCCTTTATGACAATGTGGGTCACCATATGCTAATTTGGAGCTATGATTGATAAGTGTGGGACAGGGGACCAAACTGCATGATAGCATTGGGGTGCATTGTTTTCGTCGCCACCAATTCAAACTAGCACACCATTTTACTAATTAGCATATTAGAGCAATTAATTACTAATTGTGTGCCACTCATTTGTATATTAATGTTAATGCCACACAAACAATGCTTAATATTTCATAAATTATTTATTTTAGTAAAATGTATATTCAGTTTTTCATGCTTTTTAATAATAACTTAAACAACGGTGTCATTCATGTCACTCTATATTAAACCCTTAAAAGGATACGGCAAGTGTGTTATTCAGTAATGAAAATTGTACATTTAATTACATACAACTGAAACTAGTGGCTAAATTACAGAGGCTTATAAGTTGTTCTTAATCAATTAGCTTAGATTGAAGTAAGAAGAAGGATCTTTTCAGGTAATATATGTTTACATGGCCAGTGTAGTGCACATGATTGCTAAAGGTGAAAAACACCCCAATATATCTTATATAGAACTAATACTGGAAATGTAGCTTAGATTGAAGTAAGAAGAAGGATCTTTTCAGGTAATATATGTTTACATGGCCAGTGTAGTGCACATGATTGCTAAAGGTGAAAAACACCCCAATATATCTTATATAGAACTAATACTGGAAATGTAACAGTTCCTTACACAGCCTGCACAGCTAGTTCTAATTTGCATCATTGGCTGGTGCGTCTCATTATGCATTCTTTAAATGCAAGGGAGGATTCAAGCATCCTAAAACCACTTTTAAAAAGGAAAGCACTTTTCCACATGCTTTTCCACCTTATATGTAGTGATTTCAGAGTCCCTTTACTGATTAAAATTACTTGGGACTGTGGTGGAGAATAGTACTAAATAGTTCTGCCCCACAATATTCCTTCTTTTTTCCTTCTGTCTCATTTTTCTTTGTATCAAGATTCTTTAAATACTCTCAAGACTTATGCAAACAACAGCACCTTTTATATTATATGTTTCTACCTATTATACAATTATTTGGTTCATTTGCACTGCAGCTGTAAATTCTATTGGTTAGACCCTGAATTGCCACTCAGATTCTCTCTTACACTAGCCAGCTAGAGCTGCCAGCTAATCCCAGTGTCCTCAGGATCCAGGTAAATAAATGCCCTTAGTAAGAGGAAGGATGAAAAGCTTTGAACATGATCCTTAGAGATCAAGGGATATAGCCTGAAACATGTTTCTTGTCCATCTCTTCTTTATTGAATGGCACAGGTATGTATTGTAAAAGAAAAAATAAAACAAGCCAATCAAGATGCCTACAGATAAGTGCTTTGTTACTTTCTTTTTGGGAAAGAACCTTCATGTCTGCTTAGAAAGCCATTAGCAAGCCTCACCTCTCAGCTGGACCACTGCCTGGGAGTATGCAAGTAATATATATGTGCACTTGCCTCCTTATGTTGTTCAGCAGTTCCGTCGTGACCAACTCTTCACACACCAGGCACATCTTTTGTCTGGGTGTGCTAATACATAAGGTTTTCATGGAAGGTGCATCAAATTTGTTTAGTGATCAAATGCCCATATCATTCTACTAGATAATTTTCCAGCCAAAACGGCACTAGATTGCCTTTAGCCACAATGATATCATGTTATAGTTCTCTGTGGGTCCCCGTCCCAGGGCAGCACATCACTAGGGTCTTATTGTTTCCTAGTTTGGAATAATGCAGATCCAATTGGGTTTATATTGAAGGGACATGGAAGGTTTCTGGATTTCAGTAGGAATATAACATAGCTGTGTATCTTCTTTTTGGTACTTTTTTAAAGAAGATTTTGTCTGCCTAAAATCATCCAATTTGTAACTGTTTTGGGCTTCCCTCTGTTGCTCATGTAGCTCATTAAGTGCAGTGTTTCAAATTAGCCTGTCCGTGACCTCTCTCAAGCAGCATGTGGCAGAATGTTGCCACTGTTTGGTTGCTATGAGACACTGGACGCTGTCTTAATGAGCTTCAGTGGGGAGAAACCATTAAGTAACTATTGGTAAGATTTTATGCAGAAAAAGAGAGCTTTTAAGCACTTCTTAATAAAAATAAAGTGCACTGAAGTAAAGAGATACATTTGTTGTTGTTTAGACATTCAATTGTGTCCGACTGTCTGTCACGCTATGGACCGCAGCACACCAGGCACATCTGTCATCCACTGTCCCTCTGATCTCCATCAAGCTCATGTTTGTTGCTTCATTGGCCTCATTTATCCATCTCCTCCTCTGTCGCCCCCTTCTTCGTGTGCCTTCAATCTTTCCCAGCATCAAGTCTTCTCTAAGGAATCCTGCCTTTTGATGATATGGCCACAACATTTGATCTTCAGCCTCATGGTCATACCTTCCAGTGAACAGTTTGTCTTGATTCCCTGTAGTATTGCTTTATTGGATCTTCTTGCAGTCCATGGAACTCTAAGCAGTTTTCACCAACACCACAATTCAAAGGCGTCAATTCTACAGCACTCAACCTTCTTTATGGTCCAGTTCTCACATCAGCATGTTGCTACTGGGAATACCATAGTGATACATACTTATATTATATTCCTAAAGAAATCCAGAAATCTTCCATGTCCCTTTACACAGTGTGTAAATCGGTTGAACTCTTTTTGGGTTTACATGGGAAAACACTAACCAGGGCCAAGTACAGTTAGTGAGATGAACTAACATGAATTCACAAAGAACTGATGTCTTTGGACTCTATATATCCATTAATGAACTTCCTCTGTGCAGCTTACAGATCTCAGTAGGTTTGGACTTTAAGAATTCCTTGCAGACATTCTGTTGGTTCTCGAAAGCCTTGAAGTTTCTAAGAAAGCAATTGCACAGATGTCTCATGAATAAAGTACAACATTGCATCTTAAATGCAAAATCACTGTATACAAATTAATTTAGGAAAGCTCTGAAAAGCATTTTAGCAAATCATCTCTGGAAAACATCCTTTCCTTTGAGACTGTATTGCCAGAAACTAGAGATAACTTGTGGCTAGGCAGCAATGATATAATGAAGAAAGCCTAGGATTTTATACAAGAGAACACCTATTAAAGGAGAAGATCCACCTACACTTATATCTTATGCAAGCAGTATCCAATTGTATCATAGACACTTAGGCCCCCATTCAATTGAGGTTTCAGGCGATCCAGTGGCCCATAAGTGAGGTTGCAAGCTACCTTGCTTTTCAATTGGCGTCTTTTTTGAGGGCTCCAATCGGCTTTCGAGTTACGAGTTTGGAAAAATGGCGATGGTTAAACTCGTAACTTACAGCCTCCAGAAGCCTTTGATCTTTCACTTTCGCAAGGCTAAAATCGCAAATTGCTATTCAAGTGCTCAATTTCCCCAAGCCCGCAAATGTTTTCACACCTGTAAATGGCAAATGAAAGATAAAATCCTACGAGTGCTAGAGAGGACTCGCAAGGGGGTTAAACACCTATTCGCAGCACTGTAAATGCAAATAAAGCATCAATACTGCACTGTAAATAACAGGAAAAGTGATGATAGACATTAGAATGAATTGCACAACAGTCTCAAGCTCGCAAATCGGCAGAAAAAAATAAAATAAATTATGTGTCAGGGTTAAATTGATCTCGGGTATCAATGGGTTGATACATATCAGGCCACCCATATCGACTAGAACAGTATTGGCATTCATTTTCATAATTCTTCATTTTGCAGCTTTTGCGTGTCTGATCGCATATCGGACCCCCGAACCTAATTGATTGACATGTAACCTCAATGTTTTACTGCAGTAATAATGACAGTCTCATTTTCTATTGGCTGATTTGAAATCGGAGGTTACGGGCTTGCTGCATTGATCATGTTCCAGCCCAGAACTGCTCCGAACCAGTGCATGGTTTACGGTTTTGGCTTTGGCCCGTAACTTGCGGGCTTAAGCAATTGAATAGCATTGCAATCGGAGACCAACGGGAGCCCGCAACTCACTTGCAGACATTTAACTGTCTGCGATCGAGTTGCAGACTTCAATTTGAATGAGGCCCTTAGAATTTAGTGTAATCTTGATAGCTCAACAGGCCAGGAGCAAATCACTTATCAGTTGTATTTCTAAACTGTGGCCCTTAACCTCATTTTTATGTATTTAAGAGCAACTTATGTTTAAAGGGGCATGGCAGTTTCCAGAATTTCATTAGGAATATGATATACCTATGTATCTATTTACTTTTATGTACTTTATTTTATTACAAAATGCTAAAAAGCTCTGTTTTTTTCTGCTAAAATCATACAATTGTTGCCTGTTTGGGTCTGATCTCATGCAGCTCAGGAATACACAGACTGTGAAAAGCAGTGTTTCAAATTAGCCTGTCAGTGACCTCTCTCGTAGAGCATGTTGCAGATTGTTGCCACTATTTGCTTGCTATGAGACAGGGCAACAACTGTACATCGTCTTCATGAGCTGCAGATGGGACAGACCAGTTAGAAACTATTTGTAAGATTTTTGGCAGAAAAAAAACACAGCTTTTAAAACTGCTTAATCAAATAATATTATATTCCTAGAGAAATTACAAGTCCTTTTAATACAAACCCAGCTGGATCTGCATGATTCCCCGTAGAGTGCCACTAGGAAGCCAGTGAAATATTATTTCTAAAGTGACAGCTCGAATAAATGTGATAAGTAATCAGTATTTAATTAATGGAAAACATATACAAGCAGTTATTCTGCATGACACCGTGAAGAGTTGAACAAGCTTGTCTTTTAATAAGAAATAATTTGGTGGTCTCTGTTTCCTTCAGACTTTATGTCCTGTAGAAAATGGTACAAAGCTTGCCCAGTGTGCACATTTATTGGTAATCACATAACTTGAGATCCATGTTGGGCTTTTTAGCTATCAGCAACATGTACACCCCACCATAAACTCCTCGAATAAACTCCTAACAGAATAGGAGGACTAATACTCTACAAGAAGGTGTACTTACTGTCTTCTGAAGCTTTTTGTCTTCCACTGTTTCCCAGTCTTTAATTTGGGCTAATGATAACCAATTAAATCCCTAAATTCATCTTTTTAAAATTATTTTCTGTCAAAAAGTGATATTTTACTTGCTAGAATCATCGTTACTTGGACAAGACTCCATCTTTGACATTTATGTGTTTATTTACCGAAGAAAACTTGAAAGGAGAAAATAGATTGTCCTGGATAAAAGAGAGACGGAACACAGCAATGATTAATTAGTTTTATTGTTTTTTTCTTTCTAGTTGTAACATATGACTTGAATATAGTACAAGTCCATGAGTTGATTAGTCTTTCTAAAAAGACATGTCGTGCATTTTGTTGGGTAAAATAAAGAGATTATATCCATCTATTATTTACATTATATGGTTGTCCATTATTGGTCTTGCTACTACCACTATAAACACTGACACATTTGTGGTATACTCTTTTAACACATGAAGAGTTAAAACATTTTCCCATTAAAATGAAATACATCTCTAAGTTGGTAAATATGTTTTATCAAACCAAGACTTGGCCAAGCCAAGTCTTAGATATTTTCACATGGGTAAGAAAGACTCCTCTAGATAAAACATTGTGCAGGTCTCAAGATAGCGTGTTCTGAGATGCATCTCACTTCAGTACTCTATTGTCCCAAATAAATATTATCAAGCAGGTGTTAAGATTAAGCACACAATGGCCTAGTCTTTAACGAAAAATACTTTGCAGACAATATAGGCAGAAGTCACACATATTAATATTAAACCAGTTTAATATTTTGTACCAGAGCACTCTCAAGCGGATAGAAACAGGTATACACAACATATTTATCAATACATTCTAATTTATACATATACATGCAAACGGGAAGTAACAATTTGTGATTGGTAGAAATCAACCTTGTGATGATGAGGAAGAAATAGTTAATCTGAGACACTGAGAGGGGGATCGGGGCTTTGACTGCTTTTTCCAGGGTCTTTCCTACTTTTAGTTCTTGCCCTGAGTCTCTTCTTCTTTACTACTTTCTGGCTGATCTTTTCTGGCTTATCTGACAGTCCTGTTCTGCGAACAATCTCTGACTGTCACTCTGTGGCATAAACCTATGCCCCCTTCATAACTTCTCTAAGATATCTTACTGTATCTGTCTATCCAAATTCTATCCTATCTCCACAACTATTTCTAACAAACCAATAACACAAAGAGGGATTGGTATAGACTATCTTAAGAAGGGATCCTAAAATGAGACAGGTGTTATCCTGAAATCCTATAAATGGTAATGTATAAACTTGTCTAACTTTCTAATTTGTAATAGAGGTAAATTAATCAAATTACCACAATCCTTCTGTTACTCTTTTGGGAGTGGTCACATGACCAAGACTAATTAGCACCTTATTTCCGGACTGTAGTTGTTAATTAATATATTGCAATCGGTACCCATATTCCCTACAACATTCTAAGTGGCTTTATTCAATAATATAACCATTAACTCTGTTACAAAACCAATTATTAAAAACACTGATACAACAAACAATACTTAGCAATACTGAACATATATAATCTTGTATCACACAACCAAAAAAGCGGTTTTACATCATTATTGAGTGAATTGACTGATTTGATAAATATATATATAAAAAAAATGTAACAAATGTTGATGTAAGACCAGTATCCAAATAAGAGTTAAGAGTTAGCCAAAACTTAAATACAAAGGTTATTTAGCTTGCAATCTCAGATACAATATAACCAATGCTGATTTTATATTGCTTCAATATATATATATATATATATATATATATATATATATATATATATATATATATATATATATATATATATATATTCTAACTGCCATTATACTATATTTAGCTATTTACTGCTTCCATAGAGTAACACATTATATCACTGATTATTAATATCATATATACTGTATCAAATAGACAGCTGCTTGTTTATACATTCTGAGTATAAATTTCTGTATTGCACTAGCCAAATATATAGACTATTCTACCAAACTTTATAAGATTATATACACTGTTTATATACTCCTATATTGAACTTACCAGATATAGATTGTATTAAAATAAACTGTTAATCCATATTTGATAAGTTTATATACACTACTTATTAATCTCTGTATTGATCTCACCAAATACAAAAGTGTGTTAAGAGTATTTGTTATCCAATCATCCAAAAGAGATTGTAATAGACATCATGTAGATTGTACATTGTGATCTAACTAAAATATCAAAGCTTCTAATTGAACACTTATAATTGTTTATCCTTGATATTTACTGCTATACCAATAAATGCTATTTCTGCACACAGCGTATACTTGTCGATAACTCAATTAATCTATACCTTGTAATATTTTAAGAAACTATATTAATATATACAGTGTAATATTTATGTCAGATCAATTGCATGACAGACCACAATCTACATATATGACTAGCTATACTTATTAATTTAGCAATTTTCATTTTTAATTTAATTTAATTTGTATTTAGAAAGTAGAAAGGGAAGTTCAGCCTTTAATTAAATTACTATCATGCAGTAGCCTGACAGGTTTCCCTTTGTTAAAGGGATCCAGGTTCATATATATCCTATAATGTATTTCAAAAGAGCATTCTCCTTACATTACAAAAACGGTTGTTTTTTGCATTAAAATATGTTAGGACATTTAACACTAAAGCAAGATAAAAAAATGGTTAAATGATTGCTATGGTCATAATTTTAAAATGTGTTTGTTTCGGCTTCACGAATAAAGATTTGAAAGGGATGTTTTACACATCTGCGGGCTCTCTGGTGGCTGAAGAGGCCAATGCGGGACAGGCAGACTTGACACAGTGGTTGCACGGGAAGGCTTGTTTTGGGTTGGTGTGATGCAGTGACACAATTATTCCTCTGTCTCCTTTTGTCCTCAAGACCTGGATGTGCTCTAGAAAGAGGACACAGCCTGGTGAATGGTACTTCTCCAGGCTTTGTGGTCTGAAGCTAAAGCCATCCATCAATGATGGTCAATATGATAGACATCAAGGGAATGTTTCAGTGAGTCCTTGTACCTCTTCTTCGGTCCTCCTCTGTCAGGATTATCAGTGGTGAGCTCACCACATAGCACAATCTTTGGAAGCTGATCACCCTCCATCCTAGACATGTGTCCTGCCCAGCGTAACTGCTTCTTCAACAGCATGGGCTCAATACCGGTGACTCCTGCCTGTTCTAGGACTTCAGTTTTGGGAATGTGGTGATTCCATTGGATGTTGAGGATAGTGCTGAGGCAGCGTTGATGAAAACAATCAAGAAGTCATAGGTGATGGCAGTAGGTAACCCACGACTCAGAGCAGTACAGTAGGGTGGTCAAAACAACAGCTCTTTAAACATTGACCTTGGTTCATTTATTCAGCTGCTTGTTTTTCCAAACCCTTTTATATAACCTGCCTAATGCACCATTTGCCTTTGATAGTCTGTTGTCAATTTCCTTGTCAATCTTAGTGTCCAAGGAGATGAGGCAACACAGGTAGGTAAACTGGTGGACTGTTTTCAGCTCAGACTGGCCAATAGTGATGTGAGGAGGACAGTAATCTTCCTGAGGTGTGGGCTGGTGGAGAACTTACATCTTCTTTAAGCTGACTAGACGGAAGAGACCAGTCACCACATGGGAAACAAGCGAATTGTTCCATTCTCTTAGTGTGGGCCTTTGGTCGTCTCAGGTTGAACAGACTGCCATTGGTGTGGTATAGGATGTAGAGACCATCATTGTGTGTATGTATGTGTATAGAAGCTGTTAAGTGTTCTGTGTATCAAGTGAGCTGTATACCCCCAGAATTATTTTGGTTCCTACACCCCTGGAGACCATCCTCACCATCAAGGTCTGCTGTGGCCCCTTTGCACCATCATACTGAAGAATAGCATTAATATACATGAATAGGGTTGGTGCAATGACACCAGGGACACCAATAAAAATAAAATAAAATGTACTGTTTTGCAGAACTACAATAAAAAAATACAACATCTATATAGTTTATAATTTATTATGTTTTATATGCAACTATACTGAATCTAGAATTTGGCTTACACAGATCAACTTCATGAGGTGGGATGAAACTTTAAAAACACATGAAGCGCCTGTCTGTACAACAATAAAGTGGCAATTACATCTGCCAGTGCTCTCATCTCATTTTATTAGTTTAAAAGTACATTCCATCTTATAAAGTAATAGACAGGGGCTGAAAGAAAACATAATTGACATATAAAAGTTACAAAACATAAAGGATGTGTTTTTGCATTCTTGTTGAAAGTGCTAGCTTACAAATGCTACAACTGAAACCTCTTCTGCATTCAAGGTCCCAAACCAAGTTAAGAAGTAAACATTCACCACTCGCACAACAGCCCAAAATGCATATAACAGTTATAATTATCTTTATATTTTCTGAAAACATTTTGCTTAAAGGGCTACTGAACTCACTGTAAGTGCTCTTCAGTATGTGAAAGAGCACATGATTGTACTTTGAAATTATATATTTTTTAATTACACTAATAACATGAGTAATTAACATGAGTAATTAACAGATTGTGGCTATGATGGATAGCACAGCTTCCCCCTGGACTCAGGTTACACTGCATTGCCCAATATCTTTCCTGTTTAGGTGAGCCCAGTATTCCATACCTGCACAGATAGATCTGGTAATTATTAAAAAATTGTTGCTGAGATCACTGTATGGAGCTGCATGAAGCACCGGAGCATGGAGCACAGAGCACTATCCCCCCGAGCATTGGTCTGCTTTGCTCAAATTCCAGAGCAGCAAGAGAGCAGAAACCCAAATTTACTACGTGTAAGAAAAACGCACGCAAAAAAAAAAAACTGAAATATAAACTGTCTGACACACTCCTGCAACTTAATCGGTTGCATTAATGGCGCAGTCTGTGGGCAGTCCTTCACATATATAACAATAGGTTCTGTTTTACTTAATTTCTTAGTGAAAAATGCATGTATTTAAAAAATTCAAAAAGTATTTCAAGTATTTAGGACATCTATACAGCGATGTGGCCCAGATTTTACTGAATTAAGCAGTACTTTAACAACAAGTATATTCATTTAAAATGGTTAATGAGTAGGCTTGAAAATAGCGAATTACAATATTCAAGTCTGGACATGATGAATGAGTGAATTAGAATTTTAATATGTCTTGTGTAAAAAATATAGAAAATGATTAAGATGCTGCAGAATACCAAATGAATACATGTTAGATCACGCATATTTACCAAACTAAAATCAATATTTTGTAATGTTTTCCCATACACAATCACCAATTTGCAATATCTAGTTATTTTCTGTCTCTTTAAACAATCACAGTGGCGTGTTAAAACATAAAAGTGCAGGATGGGGGCTATATTGCACTGTCATGGTTTATTGCAACATCAGCACATTAAACTGTTACATTTGTATCCTTCAGGCACTGGAAACATTTGTTACCAATGATACATAATGAGGAATTCTCATTCACAGAGTGGATACATCTTGTTATGTTACAGTAAATAGGTTTCATACTCACAGCACTGAATTATTAAATAGTTCCATTAAAGGGACATCATCTCAATGATTTTCGCTCCTTCTTCCGAAAACAAATATTTTTGTTTACCTACCTGAATCTGATTTTGTTATTAGTATAATTTAGCAGACATCTACCTGTATCTTATATATAAGGGCTAATATAAATGTATTCTCCTAAACACCTCCCTCCAGCAAATTAATCCAATATAGGAATCTGTTGCCCCCCCTCCGTAAAAGACAATTAAAGAGCCACAATTGTTTATAAAGTACATAACAAACGAATGACTTTAGGAGCTCTTTAAGACAGGGACATTAAAGCAGTTTAAAAGTGATCTTATATATCTGGTTTGGGTGGATTTCCTCTAGGACTGTTACTCTGCCTGTAGCCTGAGGTGGAGGGTTATCCTACTGAGGTTGGTTTAATCTTCCACTGAGTTCTGTTGTCAGGTGGATATTTAGAGTATCAGTTTTCAAAAGAGCTGAACTGAGATCTCATCTGAATCTATGGTTCCTTCCATTGCTCCCAGTATTCTAATTCTAATCATAATCCTGTTAGATTAATAATTATAGTGAAACTGAATTCAATAGCTAAAGATTGGAGACAGTATTTATGTATTTTTACATGTGTCAGAACATTTTGTACACTATCGAGTTATTCACTAACTATGGGAAGAAACATATTCAATATTAAAAACACTCACAAGAGACCCTATCCCTAGAAAACCAGAAGATGCATTATTAGGATTACCTATATCAAATATAACAAAAGACATAAAACCATGGGCCTAGCAACTGGAAGGGGGGGGGGGGATAGGAGGGCAAATCAACCTCAGATTATATGGTTATTATAAGGTGTGTTTCTCTCACCTTTTGTGCCTTTACAGGATATTTCTCCCCGTGAAGGGCACAAGTGGCTAAAAGAGGTTGCTCTCAGAGTGGGTTATCATGTCCACAGAACTAACCTATTAAGTTTCTGATTGAGCACTTCTATTTTGTTTTTTTGTTTATTCAAATGACCCTTTGGGATTAGTCTCCCTAAGGTGATAGGGGAATCCAGACGTGGACCCCTTGCTCACTGTGCCTTAGGGAGTTATCAGCTACACCTCACTGACGAGGCCCAATAAGGCCGAAACGTATGACTGGGGTTTGCTGTTTCTGCTGTTCAGAGTAGAATTGCCTGGTATTTTGGGGCTGGATCACTCTAGTGAGTGGGACCAGACTGATATACTACACAATATTTCTCCCTGTGAAGGGCACAAGTGAACTAAAAGAGGTGACACATGATAAAGAGAGAGAGAGATGTATATATATATATATATATATGTTTTGTTAATCTGAATTTTATGTCATGGATCAGAACACAATAGTCTAAGTTGGTGAAGTGAAATGAGAAAAATGTATACATAAAACTATTTTTTAGAAATAGAAAACAGAAAATTGGCATGTGCGTATGTATTCACCCCCTTTGTTATGAAGCCCATAAAAAAGCTCTGGTGCAACCAATTACCTTCAGAAGTCACATAATTAGTGAAATGATGTCCACCTGTGTGCAATCTAAGTGTCACATGATCTGTCATTACATATACACACCTTTTTTTAAAGGCCCCAGAGGCTGCAATACCTAAGCAAGAGGCACCACTAACCAAGCACTGCCATAAAGACCAGGGAACTCTCCAAACAAGTAAGGGACAATGTTGTTGAGAAGTAACCAAATAGAAAGAACATGGCACAACAGCAAACCAGCCAAGAGATGGCCGCCCACCAAAACTCACGGACCGGGCAAGGAGCGCATTAATCAGAGAGGCAGCACAGAGACCTAAGGTAACCCTGGAGGAGCTGCAGAGAATGGAGTATCTGTACATAGGACGACAATAGGCCATACACTCCATAGAGTTGGGCTTTATGGCAGAGTGGCCCGAAGAAAGCCATTACTTTCAGCAAAAAGCAAAATGGTACATATTGAGTTTGCGAAAAGGCATGTGGGAGACTTCCAAAATGTATAGAGGAAGGTGCTCTGGTCTGATGAGATTAAAATTTAACTTTTCGGCCATCAAAGAAAACGCTATGTCTGGCTCAAACCCAACACCTCACTTCACACAAAGAACACCATCCCATTCAGCAGCCGGGAGTTGGAAACTGGTCAGAGTTGAGAGAAAGATGGATGATGCTAAATAGAGGTTTACCTTCCAGCAGGCAATGACCACAAACACACTGCTAAAGCAACACTTGTGTGGTTTAAGGGGTAACATGTAAATGTGTTGGAATGGCCTAGACAAAGCCCTGGCCTCAGTCCAATAGAAAATCTGTGGTCAGACTTAAAGATTGCTGTTCACAAGCTCAAACCATCCAACTTGAAGGAGCTGGAGCAGTTTTTCAAGGAGGAATGGGCAAAAATCCCAGTGGTAAGATGTGGCAAGCTCATAGAGACTTATCCAAAGCGACTTGGAGCTGTGATTACCGCAAAACGTGGCTCTACAAAGTATTGACTTTAGGGGCGTGAATAGTTATGCACATTTACTTTTTCTGTTATTTTGTCCTATTTGTTGTTTGCTTCACAATAAAAAATAAAAATAAAAAAACATTGTCAAAGTTGTGTGCATGTTCTGTAAATTAAATGATGCAAATCCTCAAACAATCCATGTTAATTCCAGATTGTGAGGCAACAAAACATGAAAAATTCCAAGGGGGGGGGGGGTTGCATACTTTTGCACGGCACTGTATACATTTGTGCTCACATTTGAATTTCCAAAATATGTTAAAGGACTTAATTCCTGCCCAGAATTCCAAGAAATACAGTTATTGCACTGCATTCTGG
Organism: Discoglossus pictus; assembly: GCA_027410445.1. NCBI lineage: Eukaryota > Metazoa > Chordata > Amphibia > Anura > Alytidae > Discoglossus > Discoglossus pictus. Next base: position 34,680,090 of record CM050167.1, read on the forward strand.
GAACATGGGCAGGGACATGCAAATATGCTCACAAGGGCTTCACTCTTTAATCCAATACAATTTCAAACATGTCTCCTTTTAGGCATATACCAGCTATATTACATAGCTTTAAGCAAAGTCCAGGATGCATTGTGCATAAGCCAGGAAACCTACCCACATACAGCTGTTTCAAGGTTACTGCCTCCCATCGGCATTTGGCCAGTTCCTAGCGTGCGTAGTAGATTTTGTGGGGAGGTAGTTTACTACAACAATCACTTAAGCTATGGTGGGCAAAAAAGCGATAGAAGCTCTCCACCATACAGTAGTACAGTAAATAAATAGTACATCTGTGTTAACATTTGAATGTCTAAAACAAGTTAAAAAACCTGTTTCCATCTCAGAATTCCAAGAAATGCATTTATTGGACTGTATTCTGGATTATATATATACTAGCGACTTGCCCGTGAAAAAATGACGGTCAATAAAAGAAAGTGCTGAAATGCTGTTTGCCACACAATGTGAGTGTACTTGGTGCCTCAACTATATAGACCCCTCTAACACAGTAATGAACACATGTAATAACATTATAAGTGCCATGAGGGTCACCCAGGACCCTCATGACCCAAAGTGTAAGCACTACACTATTTTAACCCGGTCACTTATGGGGGCCTATCCAGACCCTCATAAGCCTCTATTTAACCCCATCAGTTCCATAAGGGTATATTATGACCATTATGGGCCTGTTACAACCAAACATTAACCACATAAGTGCCATGACGGTCCTCAAGGACCATCATGACACTAAGTATAAACACTACACTGCCCTATACCCCCCAATAAAACATTAAATATCAACTAAACACCCTCTACACTAACCTATTAACACCTACACTACCTACCTACCCCCTAATAACCCCCCACCACTCTAATTACAGAAAACCAAAAAACTAAAGTCATCAAAAATAAAAAATCTACATTACATAAAATAAAAAACCTAAATCACAAAAAAATCTACATTACAGAAAATAAAAAAACCTAAGTCACAAAAAATAAAAAAAGGAATGTTACCGAAAATAAAAAAAATACATTACAACCCCCCCCCCCACTACAGAAAATTAAAAAAAATACACACCTGAAAAGGAAATACATATAATACATACAATACAAATACATACAATACAAATAAAATGAAATACAATACAATACACCCCTATCTAATATACAATACATCCTCTCTATCTAATATACATCCCCCTATCTATCTAATATACAATACTATCTATCTAAAATACATCCTATCTATCTAATATACATCCCCCTATCTATTTAATATACAATAAATACTATCTATGTACTATACATCCCCCAATCTATCTAATATACAATACATGCTATCTCTATATACCAACCCTAATTCTAAGCTAAAATAAAATAATTAAGACCACTTACCTTTGAGATGTTTCTTCAGATCAGCAACATAGGGGAAAAAAGATTAAAAAAATTACTACAACACGTTAAAATAAACACATAAAATAACTACACACATAAAATAAATAAACAACACAACACATAAAATAAATAAACATAGTACATATTCTAAATATTCTACTCACCTTTCCAGCATGTCCCGTCCTTCTTCTTTTCCACTTCTCTGGTGCGGCCCCATTTAAAAAAAAACATTACATTAGTACACATACATAAACATAAAACAAAGTAAAATAAACATAAACTCCATTGTATTTACCTCCCCGCAATGTCTCCGGCCTCCTCGTCTTCTGTCCCAGATGGGCCCTGAAAGCATCCACGCTCTAACAAAAATGTAAAAAAAAAAACAACAGACATCCGCACTTGCGGATGTCCCCGATGCTAATGAGCCTTGTCATGAATCAGCCAGTGGCCATGTTGGATTTGGTGTGAACTGTGCTGGGGCCATTTTGTGACTGGCAGCGGTGGCCATTTTGGGCTGGGTTGTCTTCCACATGCTGTTGCCATGGGGAGGAACAAAAGGTTTGGGGCCCACTTGTTATGGATATATTGTTGTGTTGTGGTCTAGGGGATAAAGTATTATAAGTTTACCCCTTAGCATATCCCCATCCCTTCCATGTTTAGGCTCATTGTAATGGGTGTCATGTGAGGGAGCTGGTGGGATGTGTTGGTTCTATGTGTGTGAAACATTTTGTGTTGTATTTGTAAATATGAATGTATGATATTATATTAGTAGGTTATTAAATTGTAGAGGGGAAGCCCATTGAATACAGCCACGCCTCCTTTGTTCCCAAAGGCCTGTTAATCCCATTAGCTAAGTATCCAGCATAGAACTAACAATGGGAAGCTCACAGCTGGGGAGCAGACAGGCAGGCACCATAACCCCAGGGGGTCTACAGGGATTCCTACTCAGAGAATCAGGGCAAAGTCCAGAGGGCAGGAAGATGTTTCTCCCTTGAGAGCCATAGACCAACTAAATTAGGTAGCCACACCTAGTGGGCGGCCCAGGGGAGGGGTCTGGAAGTTCCCAGAGCTTACCTCTAGTCCATTGGCTAGAGGTAATCAAGTTACTCTGGAGATTACCCCATTGGCCAAGAGGAAGATAAGGGTTGGACAAAGGGGTAGTCACTCCCTGTACTGGTTTTGTGAGTTGTTTAAATACCTGTGTAAAAATAAAGAAGTTGTTCATAATTTTCATCAAGACTTGGGGTGCAGGTGTATTATTGACCCAAGGGCATATGCTGGCAGAGGAGATCGTTTCTGACTTCCTTCCAGGGTTCCCAGCGCACACTACCTTAAGCTGGGACTTATGCTCTTGCATCCGCAAAGAAGGTCCATTGGTCTGAGTCACCCAAATCTTAGGTCTAAAACCTACAGGAGATAAGAGGACTAGGATCCTCTATACTCCATCATCATTGTAGGTTGTGACAAGCCTCCTACGGAGTGTTCCAGAATAAAATTGGCAATGGCGGCTTCTGATTGGCTGAAAACGCTGTCTATCAAATTCAGCCAATGAGAAGATGCCAATTGTGAGCCAATGAGAAAGGGATACACTCCAAAATCCCACTCTGATTGGATAACGCACTTGTCAATCTTTATTTGAACCAATCGAAGGCTTTATTGCCATCACAATGGAGATACACACCCCACGGGGTGATTGGCTGAAGACATCTGCGCCTTCCCATTGGCTGTAATACTGATTGACATTGACAACAGCTAATGAGAAGGCGCAAATGCCTTCAGCCAATCAGTACGTTGGGGTGTATCCCATTGTAATTGGCTATTGTCAGTGCAACCAATCAGAATGCGCAGATGCCTCCAGCGAATCACCCTGTGGGGGTGTATTCCATTGTGATTGGTCTGAAGGCATCTGCGCCTTGTGATTGGTTTAAATAAAGATTGACAGGTGCATTATCCAATCAGAGTGGGATTTTAGGGTGGATCCCTTTCTGATTGGCTCACACATTGGCGCCTCCCTGATTGGGTGAATTTGATAGACAGCGTTTTCAACCAATCAGATTGCGCCATTGCCTATTTTCCTTCCGGAAAAGTCTTTGGATGCTCATTAGCATCGGATGTCCGTGAGTGCGGATGTCCTGTTATATTTTTTTTTATATATTTTTTGTATTGACCCCCATGAGTGACAGGGTTAATGAAGGGCTTATGGGCGTCTATATTGACCCCATGAGGGAGGGGGTTAATTAGGGGTTTAGGGGGGTCTGTATTGACCCCCATGAGTGACAGGGTTAATGAAGGACTTATGGGGGTCTATATTGACCCCCATGAGTGACAGGGTTAATGAAGGGCTTATGGGGGTATATATTGACCCCCATGAGTGACAGGGTTAATTAGGGGTTTATGGGGGTCTGTATTGACCCCCATGAGTGACAGGGTTAATGAAGGGCTTAAAGGGGCCTATATTGACCCCCATGAGTGAGGGGGTTAATGAAGTGCTTATGGGAGTCTGTATTGACCCCCATGAGTGACACAGTTAATGAAGGGCTTATGGGGGTCTGTATTGACCCCCATGAGTGACAGGGTTAATGAAGGGCTTATGGGCATCTATATTGACCCCCATGAGTGAGGGGGTTAATTAGAGGTTTAGTGGGGTCTTTATTGACCCCCATGAGTGAGGGGGTTAATTAAGTGCTTATGGGGGTCTGTATTGACCTCCATAAGTGACAGGGTTAATGAAGGGTTTATGGGGGTCTATATTGACCCCCATGAGTGACAGGGTTAATTAGGGGTTTATGGGGGTCTTTATTGACCCCCATGAGTGACATGGTTAATGAAGTCCTTGTGGGAGTCTGTTTTGACCCCCATGAGTGAAACAGTTAATGAAGGGCTTATGGGGGGTCTGTATTGACCCCCATGAGTGACAGGGTTAATGAAGGGCTTATGGGAGTCTGTATTGACCCCAATGAGTGACACAGTTAATGAAGGGCTTATGGGGGTCTGTATTGACCCCCATGAGTGAGGGGGTTAATGAAGTGCTTATGGGGGTCTGTATTGACCCCATGAGTGACAGGGTTAATGAAGGGCTTATGGGGGTCTATATTGACTCCCATGAGTGACAGGGTTAATTAGGGGTTTATGGGGGTCTGTATTGATTCCCATGAGTGAGGGGGTTAATTAAGTGCTTATGGGGGTCTGTATTGACCCACATAAGTGGCATAGTTAATGAAGGGCTTATGGGGGTCTGTATTGACCCCATTAGTGACAGGGTTAATGAAGGGCTTATGGGGGTCTATATTGACCCCCATGAGTGACAGGGTTAATTAGGGGTTTATGGGGGTCTTTATTGACCCCCATGAGTGACATGGTTAATGAAGTCCTTGTGGGAGTCTGTTTTGACCCCCATGAGTGAAACAGTTAATGAAGGGCTTATGGGGGTCTGTATTGACCCCCATGAGTGACAGGGTTAATGAAGGGCTTATGGGAGTCTGTATTGACCCCAATGAGTGACACAGTTAATGAAGGGCTTATGGGGGTCTGTATTGACCCCCATGAGTGAGGGGGTTAATGAAGTGCTTATGGGGGTCTGTATTGACCCCATGAGTGACAGGGTTAATGAAGGGCTTATGGGGGTCTATATTGAACCCCATGAGTGACAGGGTTAATTAGGGGTTTATGGGGGTCATTATTGACCCCCATGAGTGACAAGGGTTATGAAGGGCTTATGGGGGGTATATATTGATCACCATGAGTGAGGGGGTTAATGAAGTCCTTGTGGGAGTCAGAATTGACCCCCATGAGTGGACACAGTTAATGAAGGGCATATGGGCATCTATATTGACCCCCAATAGAGTGAGGGGGTTAATTAGGGGTTTATGGGGGTCTGTATTGGGGGGGGGGGGGGGGAAAAACCCCCATGAGTGAGGGGGATTAATGAATGTGCTTATGGGGGTCGTATTGACCCCATGAGTGACAGGGTTTATTGAGGGCCTATGTGGGTCTGTATTGACCCCCACTAGGTGACAGGGTTATTGAGAGGCTTATGGGTGATAGTGGGTATATATATATATTTTTTTTTTTTTTTTTAACCTTTGCTATTGTTAATGCGGGTCTCCGAGCTTATCTTGGTGCCCATGGGGTTAATGCGGGTTTCGAGCTTATCTGGATCCCTTCTTGGGTAAGTGTACGTGGCTGGGCGGTCCTGGGTCTTTGAGCCTAGTTTTCGTTTTTTTGGGCGGCCATTTTTTCTCTTGCTTATGGGATTTTCGTGTGTCTGTACTCGGGAATTTGGACTTAAATGGAGGTGTAACTTCACTTGCAGAGTGCCCCCCCCCTTGCTGTGGGTAAGCTTTTTATGTATTTTTAATGGGTATTTATTGTGTTTTGACTGTTTTTAGGTGCGCACGGTTTGCAAGGTCATAATGAAGCTGCTTATGTGGGTGTTTGTAACGCCGTGTGAGGCGCCTTTGAGCCTCCACCTCCGCAACCAAACTGTGTCCCTCGCTTTGCGTGACAACAATTTGTAGTTTGACAACAATTATATGTAATATATATATATACAGTATATATATATATATATATATATATATATGTGTGTGTGTGTGCATATTATATATTCTATCCACCAATTTATTCACTTCCTACACCCCTGTACACAAAAAAAACGTCAAATAAAGAACTTTGAAGCAAAATCCTCAACCTCAAACTCCCTCCTCATCCTCATACCCTCCTCATCCTCCCTCCTCAACCTCCCTCTCATCCTCCCTCCTCAACCCCCTCCTCAAACCCCCCATCCTCAACCCCCCATCCTCATCCTCCTTCCTCAACCCCCCTCCTCAACCTCAACCCCCCTCCTCAACCTCCCTCCTCATCCTCAACCCCCCTCCTCATCCTCAATCTCCCACCTCATCTCAACCCCCTCCTCATCCTCAACCCCCTCCTCATCCTCAACCTCCCTCCTCATCCTCAACCCCCTCCTCAACCTCCTTCCTCATCCTCCCTCCTCAACCCCCCCATCCTCAACCTCCCTCCTCAATCCCCCTCCTCAACCCCCCATCCTCAAACCCCTCTCCTCAACCCCCCCATCCTCATCCTCCTTCCTCAACCCCCCTATCCTCAACCCCCCTCCTCAACCTCAAACCCCCTCCTCAACCTCCCCTCCTCATCCTCAACCCCCCCTCCTCATCCTCAACCTCCCTCCTCATCCTCACCCCCCTCCTCAACCTCCCTCCTCATCCTCCCTCCTCAACCCCCTCATCCTCAACCTCCCTCCTCAAACCCCCTCCTCAACCCCCCATCCCCAAACCCTCCAACCCCCCTCCTCAACCCCCCCTCTTCATCCTCCTTCCTCAACCCCCCTATCGTCAACCCCCCTCCTCACCCTCAACCCCCCTCCTCAACCTCCTCCTCATCCTCCCTCCTCATCCTCAACCCCCCTCCTCATCCTCAATCTCCCTCCTCATCCTCAATCTCCCTCCTCATCCTCAACCCCCCTCGTCATCCTCAACCTCCCTCCTCAACCCCTCCTCCTCAACCTCCCTCCTCATCCTCAACCCCTCCTCAACCTCCCTCCTCAACCTCCCTCCTCAACCCCCCATCCTCATCCTCCTTCCTCAACCCCCCTATCCTCCACTCCCCTCCTCAACCTCAACCCCCCTCCTCAACCTCCCTCCTCATCCTCAACCCCCCTCCTCATCCTCAACCCCCCTCCTCATCCTCAACCCCCCTCCTCATCCTCAACCTCCCTCCTCATCCTCACCCCCTCCTCAACCTAAACCCCCCTAAATACCTCCCCTTCACTTACCTGCTTCTGCTAGAATGAGGAGGGAGGTTGAGGATGAGGAGGGGGGAGGGAATATCGTCGTATAACACGCACCTATCATTTGCTCCCTATTTTCAGGGAGAAAAAATGCGTGTTTTACGCCGATAAATACGGTATATATAACATGGATATATATAATGGACATTGTAAATAGACAAATAGACAAAAATAAATGAATTAAAACCACAAGAACCTAAATAACTTTGAAGAAAGAGAATAATTTCTTAAATTATACCGCTATGCCTCTTCTCCCACCCATTGTTTTCATTTTTTTTATTTATCAGTGTTAATATTTAAAAAAAATTATATGCAAGAACAAAACAAATTCTGTATTTATGTATATTTACAACATAACAGTTAATTATTTGTATTTCTTTTAATTACAATAAAAAATATTTGAAAAAAAGAGATCACTATATATTTTTTGTGGTTCTTTACAGTAAAATTGCATGATAAAAAAATACATATATAATTTGGAGAAGCTCCTTAAGCAATCTTTTATTTATTTATTTTAAATAATGTGGATGCCTTTGCCAGGTAATGTAAGAAACTATTATAGTTAAATGAAAATTGTATGTGTGAGAGTGAAATTGAAGGGGACAAGGTTTGCAATTTTGAGCATGTAGGATTTGGAGTAGGTGGCAAATTATATACAGTTCTGCTCAAAAGTTTGCATACCCTTGCAAATTGGTAATATATGTACCATTTTTAAAGAAAACATGAGTGAGCAGGCAAAACACATTTCTTGTATTTCTTATAAGATTCATATTTAACTGCAGGTTATAACAGAATGGCACAATCATAAAACAAAACATGGCAACAAAGAAAAAATGTAAATGACCCTGTTCAAAAGTTTGCATACCCTTAGTTCTTAATACTGTTTATTGTCCCCTTTAGCATCAGTGACAGTGTGCAGTCTTTTGTAATAGTTGTCTATGAGGCCCCTAATTCTTGCAGGTGGTATATCTGCCCATTCGTCTTGGCAAAATGCCTCCAGGTCATGCAACGTCTTTTGTTGTCTTGCATGAACCGCACATTTGAATTCTCCCCAGAGTGACACGATGATATTAAGGTCAGGAGACTGTGATGGCCACTCCACAACCTTCGCCTTTTTCTGCTGCTACCATTGGGGGGGTCAGATTGGCCTTGTGCTCAGGGTCATTGTCATGCTGGAAAGTACAACAGCAACCCATGCGCAGCCCTTCGTGCAGAAGAATGCAAATTGTCTGCCAGTATTTTCTGATAACATGCTGCATTCATCTTGCCATCAATTTTGACAAGTTTATCCATGCCCTTAGAGGTCACCCCCCCCCCCCTAAAAAATCAGTGAGCCACCACCATGCTTCACAGTGGGGATGGTATTATTTTCACTATAGGCCTTTTTGACCCCCTCTCCAAACATAGTGCTTATGATTGTGACCATAAAGCTCTATTTTGGTCTCGTCACTCCAAATTACAGTGTGCCAGAAGCTGTGAAGCATGTCAAGGTGTTGTCAGGCATATTGTAACCAGGCTTTTTTGTGGCATTGGCGCAGTAAAGGCTTCTTTCTGGTATCTCTACCATGCAGTTGATTTTTGTTTAAGTATCCTTGGATTCTGCTCCTTTAAACAACCACACCGTCTTTTTCCAGAGCAGCCTGTATTTCTCCTGTTGTTACCTGTGGGTTTTTCTATGTATTCCGAACAATTCTTCTGGCAGTTGAGGCTGAAATCGTTTTTGGTCTACCTGACCTTGGCTTGGTATGAGACTCCTGAATTTTCCATTTCTTAATAAGTGATTGAACAGTACTGACTGGCATTTCAAGGCTTTGGATGTCTTTTTATATCCTTTTCCATCTTTATGAACTTACATTACCTTGTTATGCAGGTCTTTTGACAGTACTTTTCTGCTCCCCATGGCTCAGTATCTAGCCTGCTCAGTGCATCCACATGAGAGCTAACAAACTCATCGACTATTTACACACAGGCACTAATTGCAATTGAAAAAGCCACAGGTGTGGGTAATTAACCTTTAATTGCCATTTTAACTGGTGTGTGTCACCTTGTGTGTCTGTAACAAGGCCAAACATTCAAGGGTATGTAAACTTTTGATCAGGGACATTTTGGGTGTTTTCTGTTATTATGATTTAAAAAGAAGCCAAACAACTATGTTATAATAAATGGCTTCATATGATCACTATCCTTCAATAAAAGACATGTTTTGCATGATCAGTCATATTTTCAAAATGAATGCCAGGGTATGCAAACTTTTGAGCACAACTGTAACACAGCCCTCTCCCCTCATCTCCCCACAATGCTCAAAAAGACAAAATCACAGAAAATAGAGTAGACAGAGGTAGACAGAAAATGTTACCTTTTTCAAACAAACATGGCCTTTTAAAATTAACACTTTTACTAAAAAAATATTGTATGCTCATGTCTTACACAACTATATGTCTTTTATATAATTCCAAAATGTTTTTTTTTTCTTATATCAGACATTTAAATATCAGAAGTCAGCCTATAATTTAGTAGTAATTCAAGGGTATAAACCCATAATCAGAAAATGCAAACTAATTCTAGTACCGATTAAGCTAACAGATGGGTGAAATGCGTAGGGTAAGCCATGAATTTATGCTTGAAATGGTGACAAATACAATAAACTCTGATTATCATAAATCAATGTCTTTTAAAATTGCAGGTGGTCATTAAATTGTACAAATTTATCTAAGGAGCTAAGTCCCATCCTAGGTATCTGCATGGAAAATGAAAGAGCTCCATGTGATACTGTGCACTGCCTGGTGGTCAAAGGAGATTTAGAGATCATTGAGAACACTTGATCCTAAATGTAGTATGCTTTCTCATCTGGAAGCCAGTTAACTTATTTCCCTTTGGGTTCAATTTGTTGGAGATGTATATATCCAATTGTAAAATTACTAACAAAAACGAATTTAATTTGACCTATTGTCACCTATTGTCTTTACTAAGCTAAGGAAACAAAATAAAAAGAGTAGAGGCACTCATCTGATAACAAAACTAGGTAGGTTTGTTCTATATGCCTGGTTACCTACTCAGAGAGCAGCCTCTTTTAGCTCCTTGCTCACTGTACCTTAGGGTGTACAGCTGCACCTCACTGACAAGGCTCACAGAGGGTAAAACGCGTCTGCAGTTTTTCTGTTTCTCCTGTTCAGGGTAGAATTGCCTGGTACTTCAGGGCTCGTTCACTCTTTTGAGTGAGACCAGACTGATATACAACAGGATATTTCTCCCTGTGAAGGGCACAAGTGAGATAAAAGAGGCTGCTCCCTGAGTAGGTAACCAGATCTATAGAACAAACCTACTTAGGTATTGTTTGTTCTCAGACTCTTATTGCTGTGACATTGTCCACAATTGTGTGTGCATATTTTTGCCTGCAGTAAATACCAGGATAAATGAACTTGTAAAATTAAAAGAGTAGACATGTGGACCCAGGAATGTGTTCTAATTAATTGATTAAAGGTATATGCAAGTGAGGTGGGTTATGGATGCATCCTGTAGAATGCATCATAACCCACCTAGCAAAAAATGTTTGCATTAAAAAATGCAAACATTTTTTGCAGAAAAAAATATGCTGGGGTTGATGTAGACACCCCCAGCAATTGCACTGCACATTGCTTCATTAAAAAAAATGTACTCAATATAAAAGCTGCTGATTGGCTAAAGGAAAGGAAAGTGTCTGAAATAATTTCCCACAGTAGGGAAGACTTCAAGTGCTAACTGAGCATGTCTGCACAATCCCCAGGCCAAAACGATACAATATATTACTTATGCTAATATTCCTTGGGAATTTCAGGGGGTGTCAATATTGAGAAAAAACTGTTTGCAAATGCAATAAATTCAGTAAACTTTTTAACTGTTTACTTTGGAATTTTTTCATGCAAAGAAAGTCATGATGTTGTACAAATACATAAATAACTACCATAATATTGATAAAGAAATAAAAGTACATTATTCCAACTGTTCAGGATAAGAGGAATGTTTATTTAAAATAAGCTTTATTAGGCATCAATGTTTCCACTGACAAAATATTGCTGTACTGGTTATGTTTTCATCGTCCTGTCTTTCTGAATTCCTTGAACTTAATACAAGATGTAGCATCAAGGGAAGATCAAAACCTCTTTATTACATGCAACTAAAACACTGGATGTATGTGAGTGCACACTTTTGCTTTATTCCTACATTTGTTTAAAAGACGTGTTCACTATTGGATTTCCTTTTATCTTCACTCATGTAATACACAATTCATGTGTTGTATGCAAAATTAATTACAAGTCCTGAATTAATAATCATTAAAATATCCCCATGTGATACATCTACTCCAGGGTTATCCTGCCTTTAACATGAGGTGTTACTTTAAAGGGCTTGTGATAAAATGTCTTGAGTATTATTAATTGAAACAGAAATATATTTATACTAGCGACTTGCCCGTCAAAAAATGATGGTCAATAAAATTATAAGGCTGGGAATGCTGTATGGCACACAATGTAAGGCTTTTAGTCCTCTGAGTACCTTTGGTGCTCATTGATAACAAAAACCTTGCAAAACTAACCCCCCTCTACATTAACCTATTAACACCTACACTACCTACCTAGCCCCTAATAAACCCCCCACCCCACTAATTACAAAAAATAATAAAAGCTAACTCACAAAAAAAAACTGTCACAGAAAAAAACAAATCTACATTACATAAAATAAAACAACCTAAGCCACCAAACATAACAAAAATACATTACACAAAATTAAAAAAACGAATTCACAAAAAATAAAAAAAGGAACATTACAGAAAATAAAAAAATACATTACCACCCCCCCTCCCACTACTGAAAATAACAAACAAATTACACAACTGAAAAGGAAAGACATACACAATACATACAGTACATTACAATACAGTACAAATAAAATAAAATACAATAACCCCTATGTAAAATATACTATCTAAAATACATTACATCCAATCAAAACTATACACATACCACACTATCTAAAATACATTAAATACTATCTAGCATACATACATACCACACTATCTAAAATACAATAAATACAATCTAAAATGCACACATACCCCCCTATCTATCTAAAATACATCCCCCCTATTTAATATACAATAAATCCTATCTCCATATACAAACCCTAATTCTAAAATAAAATAAAATAATTAAGACCACTTATCTTTGCAGCTGGAGAGGAGGAGGGGAAGAGACACACATGGGAAGGAGAGGAAGAGAGACAAAGGGGAACAAGAGGAGGAGGGGAAGAGATACAAAGGGGAGGGAGAGGAGATAGGTAAGAGGTCCTGCAGGGTCGTAGGGATGAGCGCCTATGCCAGCAACTGCAGCCCTCGATTCGCGAGGGCCGCAGTTGCAGCCGGCTCGCTATGCAAGCCAGCAAGCTTTAGCAACAACCCGTATTGCTCACAACTATATATGTGATAAAAACTTCAAATTAAATAATTCAGTATAACTTTATCACTTAATTTGACCCAGGTTTAAAGAGATACCAGATAACCCATTGTGTCTCACTTCAGTGCAGTTCTTCCACATTATAGACCACTTATCTAAATACAAAAAATATGTATTGTGCCATGTTTATAACATTTAAAAAAAGAAAAGGAACACAATGGCCCTTTAAAAAGCCATTTACAGTTAAAAGTTTTAAAGTTTTAAAGTTTTAAAGTTTTAAATCTGTTTACACAAAGTGTATCTTGCATACTGGCTGCTGCATTAGTAAATACAGATAGCCGAGCTACTTAGTGAAGACAGTGATTGATAGCGTTTTTTTCCTGCACTCAGAACTGCACTTAAAAGATAACCCATAACTGACCTGTTTAGGTGATTCCAGAATTCCATGCTCTGCACAGATAGATTTGTTAAGTGTTAACCTTTTATTTTCTTTTGCTCACTACGTGGAGCTGTAGCTGTGGGCCTGGCAGTGGGCAGTCAGTGACTCATGCAAACACTGATGCACCTATTTAAATAAGTCAAAAAGTATTTCAATATGCTTTTAGGAGATCTTTACCATGATGTTAGGTTCAAATTGTGCTGAATTAAGTGGCCATTTAGGTTCAGGAAAGGGTGGCTCTTCTTGTAGCTGGGTCACTTTATTTTTGTCTTAGAGAAATAAAACCATTGTTATGTTATGTAGGTGGCAATAACCCAATTATTGTCTAAATTATTGCTGCATTAGTCTATACACATTACACAATTTCATATTTACTTTGTAATTACTTATATTTTAACATCAATTTGTGTGCCTCTTAATAGCAGGAAAAGCTACTTAAAGATTCATTAATGGATGCAACTTACAGATAAAACATCAGCAGCAATTATAATGCTTTTATCAGGTAAAATCCTGTTTCATTTCGGTGATGCAAATGCAGTATATTTGGTGTACTTAGCGCACAGGCTTTTGATGCAGTGAAGTGGTCAGCTTGTAAGAGGAACATTTTCCAAATATCAGAATAAGCATTTCAGCTGAAGAGTAGGCTGAGTGTACTTGATGATGGAACATATTTTAATTGGTGTAGTTAGGGCAGTGCCTGGATGATAAGTGCTAGACTATTGCACTTTACCTTTCTAATGACTTAAAAGTATCCATACAGCAAAGTGTCCATATTTGCCGATGACACTCGATTCGGTTAGGTTGTGACATCAAAGAGCAATGTAATGCCTTTGATCTAATGTGTCTCGAAAGCAAAATGGACACACGTGTTCAAATAAGTAGGTAATGGCAAGTATACTTTAATTTGGATGAATGTATGGGTATGCATTAGGGCCGCAATAATCACATTAGTTAAAAAATAAATAATAGGAAAAAATTAGGCCAATTTTGATATAGAAGTGCAAGAGTACTTGCGACTGATTGCACACAAGCTGTGCAGTAATAATGGTTCGTGATGACAGCATCTGCCAAGGCAACTAAGAGACTGGTCAGAATAAATGGAATATATTGATGGAATATCACCGGATAAACACATACAGTATGTATAATGTGGGTCACAAGAGTCTGAGCATGCAAACTGCTGTTGGTATTTAACACAGTTGACATTTCACAAGTCTGTTCTTCTCATTTTTATTTTTATGATTAACTTTTATTTAAAAAGTGATAAAGCCAACATTTACAGGAGACATGAATACACAGATCCATACATGCTCATACAGAAGGAGTTGGGGTCAGGGGTGGACCTACCAGTGGCTCATCTGGAGGGGCCTGGTGCTGTGTAATTTTTTTTTTTGTAGTGTAGGGTCCCAAAGTACAATGGAGATAGGTTATGTGTGGGAGGAGCAAAGGAGGTAGGGGATGGGTGCTATGTGAGGTGGGTTCTGAGAAGGTATGGGTGCTGTGTTTAGATGAATGATGAGAGGGGATGGCTGCTGACAAGAACTGGGTGCTATGTAAGAATGGATGCTAAGAGTGGTGGGTGCTGCGTGGGGGTGATTTATATATATCATAGAGGATGTCCCAGGTAAGGGCAGCACACACATCCTGGAGCTCTGTTGCAGGCAGCGGAGCTTCCCACAGGCAGAAAATAGGGGGGCAACTATAGAAAGGGGTCTTGGGGCGGATCAGCTATGGGTAAGGGTCTTGGGAAGGGTAAGGGTCTTGCTATTATGAGAAGGGGTCTTCAGGAAGGGAGAAGTTATGGGTAGGAGTCTTGGGAGGAGCACTAAATGATTTGGTCCTGGTGGGGTATAACACAAAACATGTTTTACAATCCCTGGGGGGACCCTGCATTCTCTAGCTCTACCATTGCTTGGGGTCCCTGCTCCTGATAGCTGACATGCTGAATGAGATTGTTGGACGTGTAAAACAAAAAGGTTGAAAAAGCCTTTATTGCTATTGGTCCTCAAAATAGGTCAGAGCCAGGGCTGGCTAAAGCCAATTCAGTGCCCTAGGTGACTAGCATATATACATTAAAAGTATAGGAAAATGGTGCTAACTAAACATATCAGTAACACAGGAAAACTCTGACTAAAGGCTGGGTAAAATTAAAGATAGAGCTTATTTAATTATTACTATTGTTTCAACAGGGCAGGTTGCTCTGTTTTCACCCGAGGTGCAAATTCTGCGCAGAATGATGCCATGTTATATTTAAATATTTAAAAATGAAGAAATGTATGGCGCTGCGGAATATGTTGTCTCGTTATAGATATTAGATAATAATAATAATAATAACCTGATGAGCCGCAATGCTTCAGCCGTAATGCTTCTATGTGTTTAAAAAGGATCTTGGTTGCAAAATTAAAAAATGTATATTTTCTAATTCATGTTAAGAAACAACTTTTACAAATTTAGGAATCTTTCTCTGGCAAATCTGTGAGATCAATGCGAGTTATTGAGCTCTATGGAGAAATGATTTACTCCCTCTACAATGATGTACCTGACAAACCCAAATCTTAGTTTAACAAGTGAAAAGGCTGGGAGCTTAAATGCACATGGAATCCTATGTATCTATTTCTTTTTATGTACTTTATTTTATTAGGAAGTGCGTATAAGCTTTGTTTTTTACTGCCTGTATGCGTCTGCTCGTGAATACCCATACTGTGAAGTGCAGTGTTTAAAATTAGCCTTGCAGTAACCTCTCTCAGGTAGCATGTTGCAGAATGTTTCCACTGATTGGTTAGCATAAGACAGTGCAACTCCTGTACATAGAAGTACACTGTGTACAGAAGGGAAAAAATAGTTAGGTATATTTTAGATAGAGCATTTTAAGATCACTATGAGTATTTTAGGAAAAATCTCTAATAAAAAGTTTGTCAGCACATTCTGATTGCAAGACAGCGGTGGACCTACTGACAGTGCAGCAGATACAAAACACCAGCAGGGTAGGGCCCTCTGCTACCAACAGCAGCCTGGAGTAAAAGGGGACTCTTAATTTATTAGGAGAGAATGACATACACTTATTTTTATAGAAAAGTGATTTGATCACTGTCACAATCGCTTCTTCAAACGGTCCCTCCCAGAACCTTGTTCTGACCCACCCAGCGATACATGAGGGTTCTTGTTATTATCCCTGCTAGCAGAGATAGAACCAGACCATTACTGGAGACTTAAACAAACAGCTTTTACAGCTCGAAAGCAAATGGATATTCACTTTAAACTCACAGGCCCTCATTCAATTGCAATTTGGCCAATTGAATAGGGGTCTAAATAAGCACATAACATATTTTTTTAAAGAAGTTTTTACTTAGTAAACATCTATCCAAAAGCAAGGTTTTCACTAACTAAAAACTTATTTAAAAAAAATATGTTATGTGCTTATTTAGAGCACTATTCAATTGGCCAAATCGCAATTGAATGAGGGCCACAATATCCAAATGGTATTAATGAGGGTTTCTCATACTCAGCATTCCTTTGAGTTTGTTTTTATACTAGAAGAGATTATAATTTTATTTCTCATATGAATAAATTCTGAAATCGAATTTAATATAGATTCTGCTGTATATTAGATCAATATTTATGATGATTATAATTTAAATATAATTTGGAAATATATCAAACATATATTCTATTTTTTATAGTGTATTTTCATTTTTTTTATATTTCACAGATTATAATATAGTGGTTTAATTTATCTAAGACACTTTATCACTTAATAGTTCACTTCCACTTAAAACCTCAAAGCTTCTTTTATTTTATCTTTTATAATTAAAAATCATGTAATATCTAACAATTGATTACAAAATAAATAAATGAATGTATGTATTTCATATTAAATAATAACTCTTTATCACTTTAAAATATAGTAAAAAATAAAAAATAAAAAGTAGAAAATTAAAAATAAAAATCAATATTCACTCAATATAATACACATAAGAGTTATCATTCTTATCACTATTAGGATTAATTATATTAATTCTTTATTAAATAATATTTACATTATATCACAACTTTTATTAAGATATAAACCCTTTTTTTGTTCAATCAATTAGTATAGCTTGTTCCTTTTTTGTTCATAAAGTTTGTCTGATTCAATGAATAGACGCGATGACGTCACACGTCAATGTGCATCACCTGATTAACGTGACGTGCGAACTATAGGCCACAATCACCATTATCCCCTAGCCCATGAGTAAGCGCAATATCATGGTGAAACGGACCATCAGGAGAGAGAGAAGGATGGTGCATTTAACTTAACCCCATGTCAGGCGAACTATTAGAGATTTTTTCTCCATTCAAAACACAAGTACTTAGGAATATTTTATGCCAACAAGTGATGCTTCTTTTCTCTTTTCTGCACTTAAACAGTAAAACCAAACATTGTGTCATGATTTAATGATGTTAAAAGTGATATGTATGCATTTCTAGAGATATATATTTTTCTCCCTTGTATTCTTTAGTACAGCATATTTATATGCACCATTCGTTCTCTTTTGTGCTTTTTTGTTTTTAATTATATTTGTATTTAGTGCACTATTTTTTTTTTTTAAAGTGTGTTTCATTCCTACATAAATAAAAAAATCTTCTTGTTGCATACCGATGATTAGCAAATATTTTGCATATGTATTACATAGATATTACTGATGCTACTAATAGTCCAAATTATTATGACAACATTAATTCATTATATGCTATATACACTTTATCTGTCAAATTAGGTTGTCACTAATTATATCCCAGAATATTGTGGGACAGTGACACCCATTGATATTATTTAAATCTAAATTTAAGGAATGATACACCTCCTTTTTTAATATATTACCAGCGTTTTTTCCTGGATTTTATTTTATTTTCCCAATTTCCCTATTAAAACTTTATCCATTTATATTATTTAGTGTTAACCACTAGGGAATTGTACAGGTCACTGTAATATATAAACATTACTGGACCATCAGGACAATCACAGGAACATAGGAATTATCAGGCAGAGCAGCAGAGTTACTGGCTGTAACCCTTCTTTTAGGCAGATGTAGAATTCTTAACCCCTATGATCAGAGCTAACCCTTGCCTCAATAATGAGCACATACATTATGTGTGACCACCTGAGCATGTTTTAGTCAAAAACATTCAACAATCTTATACACATAGGAAACCTCTCATCACCCAGCCACACCTCTTAGCAACAGGCCTCTTAACCAATCATCAACCCTTCTCCTTCTAGCTATGTGACCCACCTGTCAATAAATACTTTCAGCCTTTCTAACTGCCCCTCCTGTGGTGTTAGAAACTAACCAACTGAAAAACTAATGGCACCTTTTATCCTGGTAGAGATACTCACATTTAGGTTTCCCCTATCAGGATGATAGCTGTCCATGGGACCATAATGGCTAATTAGACCTTCCTCCCACTTCCCTGAATGAAATTTCTTGGTTCCTCCAGTTCTGACTTCTGAAGTCTTCTATGTTATACTTATACCCATGGCAATATTAAACCACAGCATGCAAAATTAAACTACCATGCCATGCATGCAACCATGATTATTATGACCCACATATGGCAACAGGGCAACCCTAACCCACACATCCAGGGGGTACCATAAATATGATCACCCTACTCAGAGGGAAATAGCAGTCTGAAATACCATTTGTACAGTACAGATAAATTCCTTGTGCCATGCATCCCAAGCCTTCCTGGGGCACTGGTTGGTGGAGTCAACCACAAGAGACCCCCAGTGTCCCCTGGGCATTACAGTCACCTATATATATTTTGCTTTTTTGTTGATCACTTCAGGTACCTACAATGTACAGAGAAGTTGCCATAGGGCGCCCACATTTTTTCTCCACGGGGCCCTCTATTCTCTAACTCCACAGCTGGTGCAAGATATATATAAAACATGACTTATAGATCTCAGAAAATTTCTGCAGTAAAAATACCTACAATTTGACTATATGTCTGTACAAATGTGTATACAGTGCAATGTTTTATCAAATAAATGAGGCATCTAATTCAATATGAAGCTATACTGAAAGGCTCACTATATTTGCCCAGATTTGATCACTTTTATATAGTAAGATAGGTTAAACTTTGTGCAACTGAAACTTGTATAAAATGCCCTTCAATCCACACCTCATATTGTTATATTAATGCTCATCTACTGTATACATATCTGTATTAGTGCTCATTGGTTCAAATGGACAAGCTATGAATGTCACATTCATATCAGTTTAATGGTGTGAGTGTTGAATTTTTACTTTTGAATTTGCCTCTCAAGCTTGACTCACATTTTCAAATGGAAGACAGAAAAACTTGACTCACATGGAGCTTTGAATAAGAAAGTCCCCAAAGCAGAAGAACCTTCCTCTCTAAGGGCCTCATTCAAATGCGATTTGGCCAATTGAATAGGGCTCTAGGATCTATCCCTCTTTGCCTGCACATTTCTTCTGCAGCACTGACAGCTGCAGTTACAGGTTTTCGGGCACCATCAAGTTCTAGGGAAGGCAAAGAACTATTTTCACCTCCGACATGGCGCAACTCGA
This sequence comes from Discoglossus pictus, assembly GCA_027410445.1. Lineage (NCBI taxonomy): Eukaryota > Metazoa > Chordata > Amphibia > Anura > Alytidae > Discoglossus > Discoglossus pictus. The sequence goes on from CM050167.1 coordinate 34,699,767, forward strand.
CAGCGCTGAATCGACAGCGAGGCCATCGCTATGTTCGGCGAGGGCAGGGCCTTGGGTGCGCCTCTCATAGCTCAAGGCCTCTTCTGTCGGCGCGCCTTATATGCTAAAATCGGCAGCTCCATCTGTCGACTGGAGGAGGAACTGCAGCTGTCAGATTTTGCGATGGTGAAGAGGGAAAGGACCGGGCTCTGTATAAGCACATAGCATATTTTTTTAACAGAAGTTTTTAGTTAGTGAAGGCCTTGCTTTTGGATAGAAGTTCACTAACTAAAAACTTCTGTAAAAAAATATGCTATGTGCTTATACAGAGCCCTATTCAATTGGCCAAATTACATTTGAATGAGGCCCTAAGAAAGGAAAGCAGGCATTAACGGGGCATTCACAGTCCAGGAAATCAGGTTTTCTACTTTAATACACAAGCACAATAATGGTAAAGAAATAGTTAAGCTATTTGCTGTATCTGTATTAAATTGCCTGCCAGAGAATAGTATTGAATTATTAAAAACAGGTGGATTTTTTTTAATAAATGTCACCCATGGCAAGAAACCTGTAAAAGTTTATGGCTGTTATAAACTTGTCATTTAAAGCAGTCAAGAAATCTCTAGCCAATTAATCTGATCTAGGTATTTCCAATAAGAAACTGAGAGGTACAGATCTAGTTCACCTTATTATGTCATTTTTCTATTTATGGAACATATAATATTTTCTACAATCTGTATTGATTTGCACTGGAAGCTTTTCATATATATTCTGTATTTGAATGGATAGACAGTCTATGCATATAATACAATTATATAGACATTCATCTGTCTTAGTGTATGCCAAACAAGCTAACAATTATATTAACTTTACTTACCAGCCAATATACAGGCTTTTGTACACAAAAAAAAATGTGATAACGTAAAATATTTTGTTAGAAAACACATAAAACAGCAACCTTTACATTGTAATTATTACATGCCGTTATTATTTATTGTGTGGTTGTATTTTTTATTATGAGCTAAATCAATTTTTTATGATTTTTTTTTTACTGCAGGATTCCATTTTTTATTGGAATGATTCTTAAAGCATCTTTGGTACTGAGTATCCTTGTAAACTAATGTGTTTTCCACTAGTTATGTTGAAAGCACTGGCAGTTCATGTTGCCACATTCACATTGTGCAGACTTCTGTATTCAAGGTCTCCTAAGAAAATTGATTAGCAGAATCCAAAATGACAGATTTCACTGCAGTATAATTGATATTAAAGATAATACAGTAGTTAACCGGAAATCAAGCAACCAGGACTCTTAAACATCCAGATTTTTTTTTAATACTGTACTTAAAATTAACATTTAAATTTACAGGGCTTAACAAATGCCAGGAGCCAGGTTCTCGTGCCACAAAATGCTTACAGGCACCTATATGTCATCCACTGTACATCTCTGAAATGCAATGTTACCTGGAAGCAGAGAGGCATGAGTGACTGAGCCAGTGCAGTGTTGGCGTTACATTCCCCGGGATCAGCACTGCACCCCCCAGCCGACTGTACCTGTGTATAAGTGAGGAGTGAAAGCTGCTGCTGCTAGAGCAGCCCTCACTGACACATATACTTTGCAGAGCATCCTATGTGCAGCTAAAGTAGGCCGCTTTTAATAGTAACTCTCAAGCAACCAGAAACTACACTTATCTGGCATCTACCAAACCCCGTGGCATCTAACGGAGAGTCTACTGTATATAGTATAAAAGATAATAAGCTAGAGTTGGTATTGATATTTGCTCATATTTTTTTAAAAATTGCCTATTTTCAACTGGGATCTTTCCTGTTTTCTGCCTGCCAACAGTGGCGGCCAGTGACCACTAGGTAGCATGGCTTTTGCTCTCAGAGAATTTCTTCAATTTCTAATTAGTGTGACTGTTAGATTTAGGGCTTATAGTTAGGGTTTATGGTTAGGGTAGTGGCAAATGATAAGCTTTACATACTAAAATAGTGGTGCAAACAGCCCTAAACCCTAACCCTAACCGCTAAATCTAACCCTCGCCCGAACCTTAGGAAATTTAACACATTTTTGGCCCTGCCACTTAGTGGGCGCTGACCGCCACGGCTGGCAGGCAGAAAATAGGAAAGGTCATTTAAGTGTATTTTTTAAAGAGTATATTTTAATTGAACGACCGCAGTTGATCTTTAATGTTAAAATTGAAAGGGACAGCAAAGCAGCACTTTTTCTATCACAAAAACATGTTTTAAACATTATGAGAGTAGCAAAGTATTGACATTGTACTTGCTATGACTCACCATTCTAAATACTCACAATGTGGACTACTCTCTATATAATGCATGTGTATATTTTGGCGAAAATGGCCAAATTAGGGACTTCATCTGTATTTCTATAACAGTATATGTACTTGTATTTATAAAGCTGTTCATCAGCTCTGTAAATTACCCAATCTAATGGATAGAGAGTTTGTGATTTATTGCGCAGACTAATTTCGCCTCTTAAAATCCCTGTTAAGCTTCTTTTCCCATTAGCAAGAACGTTATTGGGACTATTATCCCCAGCCTCACATTAAAATGGACGCATTACAAAATAGACTAGTTAGTGGGGCTTTGTCATATGAACTATATAATAGGGTAATAAGAGAAATAAATAAAACCTTTAAGGACCAAACAAGAGAAAGCGGCTGTTTATCTCATCTCCATAGCAATACCGCATAACTCACAACAGTATACTTGCTGCAATAATTTATTAAGAAAAAGAAATCCTTACACACATTAATGGGATAATGTGAGGATTTGATAAAGTGAGGATAAAAAACTAACCTTGTCTAATATTGTGTCTCTCCTGATTTTAGAACAAGGCTGTAATAGATCAAAGTCTACATCATTTAGATAACTTACAATTTGTCAGCAGATATTCAGTACAGCCACTTGGATAAGTGACACCATGATCACTATTTCTAGAAACTTCAATTATAATCTATTCTAATAAACAACAGTTGCTTATTGCTTTTTATTCACAAAAATAATATCTTGTTTAAAATATTAATCTGAAGTCATCATATGACACAACTCAGTATGGCACTTGTGACAGTGTATAACAGTTTTAGACGAAACCAGGGGTGGAGCTTCCAGTGGCACAGGTGGTGAAATGCACTTTGCTGTATCATTTATTTTGTTATTTTATTTTTTTGCATTTAATATTTTTTGAAAGTGTAGGTCCTTCCCCCGACACACACACTGCACTTTGAATCTTGTAGGCACAGACTCCTCTTAGGCTCTTATAGGCACAGACTTCTCGTGGGCCACAGTACTTTCTTTACTACCTGGTGACACAGGATGCAGGGTGGCACGAGGAAGCATTGAGTTCAGAGCCATTTTGTTTGCACTCAGACGAGTAGAATACCGAAAAGAACAAGTACTGAGGATTCACTCTGTATATAAACAACAAACCATATAATCTAGAAGGGGATTTGTCCTACCCATCCCCCTGTCCCTACCCCTTTGACTGGGGCAGAGGAGCTTTGAAAGGTAGGAGGTAAGGGAAGCGTATCAGCTATGGGAATAGGGTCAGCTATGGAAAGGGTCTTAGGGAGGGGTGCTGTTATCGGAAGGGGTTCTTAGGGAGGGGAGACATTATGGGAGGGGGTCTTGGAGTGGGGCACTGAGTGAGTTACTACTGGGGAGGGCAAACATATTTTTTTTGCACCAGGACCCGCCATTCTCTAACTCTGGCCGGGATCCTTTTGGACAAGACGATGTCCGGATTACCCATTAGGCCAACTAGGCAACTGCCTAAGGGTGCTTCCCTGTGAGGTTCCTGGCTTAAAAATACCCTGAAATGCTGCAGTTCATAGACTGGCTACAAGGCGTAACCACCTAAAACAAGAGAGTTACAACAGGAAAAGGATCTTAATAACACAGAAAAGGCAAAAATGGGTACGAGCATACCTTGCATACTCGCAATGGCTCCTCCACTTCAATGTGCCGGACAGGACCCTATTGTTATAATGCAAGACTTACAGAAAGAGCCTGTTTCTCACTGCACAACATTACATTTAAGCCATATTAAATAATAATAGCCATTCAGTGTACAATTTAACTAATTTCCAAAGCCTATATGTGACAAAATGCCTGTGGAAAAAGCTGGTAAGAAATATTCAATCTGCAATTTTATTTCCAAAAGCTGTAGTGCATTAAATATTCAATACCACAATTTTGATGTTAGATCTCAGATTTGCAAGCTGTGTCATGGCTAATATTATTCAGAGCTTTGATGTCAGGATCAATCCTCTATATATGCTTCACTAATGTAAAAGATAAAGATTATTGCTTATGCAACTTCAGGTTCTGAATGTCAAACACAGGGCAGAATTTAAGGATTTCCCGCTGTGAACAAGTGTTGCTTTTGCCATCTTGATTGATATGCCAAGGCATAGCAGGTAATAGGACCATGGTCTGTATCTTCATTATTTCATTCAGAAATCCGCCCTTCACTGGTCCTTCACAAGTCATTGGTTAACCTTTTAGTGAATATGGTCCAATGGCTTCTTTTTTTACCAGAATAACGCTCTGGCACCAGAAAAAACAGCTGATGTTCTAACTCTGTACATTCTACTGTCCTCAGCTAAAATACATTAAGATGTTTTTCCTTAGCTGTCTATTGCCACTAGGTAGCTAGAAGACATTGTAAAACACACAGATATGAAAATGAAAAATAAGATTTATTTATAGGATGCATACAGGAAAACAACTTGGTTATTTTTGTTTATCACCAAGATACATGAAATGAACATAACTATCTAGCATGCATTTAAAAGAGCAGAATATAACACTGCAAAACTATTTTCTTGCATGAAAAAGGAGCATTACAATATTAAAGAGCCATTTACATCACTGTAAATGGTCTTCAGAGTGTGAAAAAGCACAAGATTGTATGTTAAAATAAAAAATTTTATTGCACTTTTAATAGCTAGAAAAAGTTTTATATGTATATTTACATACAAGTCTATCCTGCCCACTGGCTGTTGCATGAGTAATAACAGATTGCTAAGTGTAGCGTGCGGTGTGCGGGTCCTCCAGGTGAGACTATAATTGATAGCACAGCATCCCCTGGACTCAGTGTATACAGCACTGACCAGTTAACTCATAACTGACCTGTTTAGGTGAGTTCAGCATTCCATACCTGCACAGATAGATTTGTTAAGGGTTCATTTGTTTTTCTTTAGTTCTCGACACGGACAGCACTAGAGCAGAGCACTGATTTGCACTGGTCAAATTACAGAGAGGCAAGAGAGCAGAAACCGGCCATAAAAAAAAAACCTTTCAAACTGGATATGCAGTCTTACCATTGACTACAATGGGACACACAACCCTGCAACCTGATTGGCTATTGCAATGCCACAGCATGAGGGCAGTCTATCCCACATGTAAACATCTAAACACAATATTTACTATGATGTGGTCCAGTGTGTTATATTAAGTGGCCCTTTAAATAATTAAATCCTTTAACCCCTAAGTGAATTTACAAAATGACAGACTCTAAAAATGGAGAAATAATGTATTCCTTCTGGACTGGTGGATTGCAGTTAACACAACACAATCAGGATTTGTGACAGTGCTGCAGAGATGCACTTTCTACATATGTGTTTAAAATTTGGTGCACTTTTATATAATAGATACATTTAAATATTTAAGTGTAATAATAACCAGTAATTTTACCTCTTTTTAAGATACATAAAATTGGCAGAGTAGATGATACAATTGCTTTGACAGTATAATATATTCCTTATATTATACCTGCACATAACACACAGTAATATGTTACAGTTTTGATCATGTTTTATTAAATTCCATCACATCTTTCCTGTTACTGGTAATATCAGAAAATCTATTTTTATCTTCTAGTTAAATTTGTGACAATCTCTTATCCTCTGCCTTTGCCATATCCCCCCAGGAGCTTATTATTCATTATTAACAATTTACATACCCTAAGGGAATATTTTCTTCTTTAATCTCAAATACCATAGACCAGGCAATAATTATCCTGCATTGATCAGCTATTATTTGAATTCTGCCAGCACTTTTTTAGTAATTATGATAGATTTTTGCTATTTTGTAATATTGTTGAATTTTAAAAACTTTTTGCATGTTCCGTTAGTTGCTATATGTTTTTATTTAATATTTAAGTAATTTAAAAATATATATATATTTTAGCTGTTCTTATTTAGTATTCTCAAATCACATGTTTCTTAAAAGGCTTCTAAACTCCAGAACTTTTTATTACATGCAATAAAAATTAATCTCTTCTATACTTTTAAAAATATTTTTTTAGTGAAATATACAAGATATGTTGGGCATGGGCGTAGGAGCCAAAAAAATCTGGGTTGGGGTAATAAAACTATAATCTCAGGACAAGAAGCCGGACGGATGAACTGTGAGGGAGCCCAATTGCAGAAGTGAGCAGGCAAAACACCTTTCTTTTATTTCTTATGGGATTCATATTCAACTGTAGGTTATAACAGAATGGCACAATCATAAAACAAACCATGGCAACAAAGAAAAATTAAATGACCCTGTTCAAAAGTTTACACACCCATAGTTCTTAATACTGTGTATTGCCCCCTTTAGCATCAATGGCAGTGTGCAGTCTTTTGTAATAGTTGTTTATGAGGCCCCTAATTCTTGCAGGTGGTATAGCTGCCCATTCTCTTGGCAAAATGCTTCCAGGTCATGCAAAGTCTTTGGTCGTCTTGCATGAACCGAACGTTGGAGATCTCCCCAGAGTGGTTTGATGATATTAAGGTCAGGAGACTGTGATGGTCACTCCACAATCTTCACCTCGTTCTCCTGTATCCATTGGAGGGTCAACTTGGTCTTGTTCTTAGGGTCAAGGCCAAGAGCGTCCTGTGCGCAGCCTTTGTGCAGAAGAATGCAAATTGTCTGCCAGAATTTTCTGATAACATGCTGCATTATTTATCTTGCCATCAATTTTCATAAGATTTACTATGCCCTTAGAGCTCACCCCCTCCCAAAAAAAAATCAGTGAACCACCACCATGCTTCACAGTGGGCATGGTAGTCTTTTCAATATAGGCCCTGTTGACCCCTCTCCAAGCATAGCGCTTATGGTTGTGACCATAAAGCTCTATTTTGGTCTCGTCACTCCACATTACAGTGTGCCAGAAGCTATGAGGCGTGTCAAGGTGTTGTTGGGCATATTGTAACCAGCCTTTTTTGTGACATTGGCGCAGTAAAGGCTTCTTTCTGGCATCTCCACCATGCAGCTCATTTTTGTTCAAGTATCGTCGTATTGTGCTCTTTGAAACAACCACACCGTCTTTTTCCAGAGCAGCCTGTATTTCTCCTGAGGTTGACTGTGGATTTTTCTATGGATTCCGAACAATTTTTCTGCCAATTATGGCTGAAATCTTTCTTGGTCTACATGACCTTGGCTTGGTATCAAGAGATCCCTGAATTACCTACTTCTTAATAAGTGATTGAACAGTACTGACTGGCATTTTTAAGGCTTTAGATATACTGCTACATAGTCTAGTGGCTAAATCTGGTGATGCATGATTAAGTTTAATTTTGCCATTTTTTTATATCCCCAATTCATTTAGGGCCTCATTCTATTATCGGCCGCAGCCGCTGCGGGGCCGCAAGGACCGGCCGCAAGCTTTCCGGCTATTCTATTCCCCTCCGGCCGGGGGTTCCGGCAGGCTTGCGGCCGGCGCCTTGCTATCTCTTGCGGCCGATCGCGCCGGAGGAAAGCCTTTGATCTAAAACGGCCGCAAGGAAATCGGCCGTAAGAAAAGCCTGGTTGCGATTCTATTGCTCCGGGAACCCTGTCTGCAAGGCTAAAAACGAGCCGCAGCTCACTTGCAGGAAAGAGGTCCCGCTAGCACCAATTAAGCACATAAAATTGCTCAAATAAAGCCATCCTGCACTTTGAGAAGACTATAAAGTGATATTCGGTGTTAGCAAAAATAGCACATAATTACCCTATACTCAAATCCGTAAAAATAATTTATTTTTAATATACGTAAAATATACATGTAAAAAGTCCATAGGGCTTGGAGCACCTCAGACACGCCCACGCCGCAGCCGGAAAATAAACAGTTAATTTGAACTCGGGTTTGGGCTGATGTGCAAGCTTGAGAGTGGGTTACTTTTAATCCTCATGTCCCCCAATATGATCCCTAGCATTTACAGAGCTGTACAGTGCAGGCTTGAATTTATTTTTGAGTTTTTAGATTTCAGAGCTTACGGACGGTTTCAAGATATGCGGCCGGCCGTAAAAGGAGATCCTTGCGGGGCCGTATAATAGAATCGCGAGCAAACAGAACCCCCGCAAGGAATCGCAGCCTTACGGCCGATTTACGCCCGATAATAGAATGAGGCCCTTAGTCTGGGGGCCGAAGGTGCTCATTGCGATCCACGCTCAGGGCAAGCGCAAGGCTAGCTATGAGCGCCGAAGGTCCTCAGAGTACCAAAAGCTTTACATTGTGTCACAAACATGGCTTCAAATTTTATTGTCGGGCAAGTCGCTAGTGTATATATATATATATATATATATATATATATATATATATATATACACACACACACATATAAATAAATATATATATATCTATATATATATATACATATCTACATATATACATATATATATATATATATATATATGTATATATGTATATATGTATATATATATATATATATATATATATATATATATACATGTATATATATATATACACACACGTATATAGATATTTATATATATATTTTTATATATATAGATATACAGTGCCTTGCAAAAGAATTCACCCCCTTTGGCATTTTTTCCTGTTTTCTTGCCTCACAACCTGGAATTAACATGGATTGTTTGAGGATTTGCATCATTTAATTTACAGAACATGCCCAAAACTTTGAAGATGTTTTTATGTTTTTGTTTTTATTGTGAAGCAAACAACAAATAGGACAAAATAACAGAAAATTGCGGCAATCACAGCTCCAAGCCGCTTTGGATAAGTCTCTATGAGCTTGCCACATCTTACCACTGGGACTTTTGCCCATTCCTCCTTGCAAAACTGCTCCAGCTCCTTCAAGTTGGATGGTTTGCGCTTGTGAACAGCAATCTTTAAGTCTGACCAAAGATTTTCTATTGGATTGAGGTCTGGGCTTTGACTAGGCCATTCCAACACATTTACATGTTTCCCCTTAAACCACTCAAGTGTTGCTTTAGCAGTGTGTTTGGGGTCATTGTCCTGCTGGAAGGTAAACCTCCGTCCTAGCCTCAAATCACTCACAGAGTGGTACAGGTTTTGCTCAAGAATATCCCTGTATTTAGCACCATCCATCTTTCCCTCAACTGTGACCAGTTTCCCAGTCCCAGCTGCTGAAAAACGTCCCCACAGCATGATGCTGCCACCACCATGTTTCACTGTGGGGATGGTGTTCTTTGGGTGATGTGATGTGTTGGGTTTGCGCCAGACATAGAGTTTTCTTTGATGGCCGAAAAGTTAAATTTTTGTCTCATCAGAACAGAGCACCTTCCTCCATACATTTGAAAGTCTCCCACATGCCTTTTCGCAAACTTAAAATGTGCCATTTCGTTTTTTTTTGCTGAAAGTAATGGCTTTCTTCTGCCATAAAGCCCAACTGTATAGAGAGTATGGCCTATTGTTGTCCTATGTACAGATACTCCATTCTCTGCAGCTTCTCCAGGGTTACCTTAGGTCTCTGATTAATGCCCTCCTTGCCCGGTCCTTGAGTTTTGGTGGGCGGCCATCTCTTGGCAGGTTTGCTGTTGTGCCATGTTCTTTCCATTTGGTTATGATAGCTTTGATGGGTCTCCTGGGGATTTGGATTTTTTTTTTATAACCTAACCCTGACTAGTACTTCTCAACAACATTGTCCCTTACATGTTTGAAGAGTTCCTTGGTCTTCATGGCAGTGTTTGTTTAGTGGTGCCTCTTGCTTAGGTGTTGCAACCTCTGGGGCCTTTAAAAAAAGGTGTGTATATGTAATGACAGATCATGTGACACTTAGATTGCACACAGGTGGACATCCTTTCACTAATTATGTGACTTGTGAAGGTAATTGATTGCATCAAAGCTTTTTATGGGCTTCATACATATGCACATGCCAATTTTCTGTTTTCTGTTTTCTATTTCTAAAAAAATGTTTTATGTATATATTTTTCTCATTTCACTTCAGCAACTTAGACTATTGTGTTCTGATCCATCACAGGAAATTCAGATTAATAAAATATTGAACTTATGGCTGTAATTTAACAAAATAGGTAAAAAGTCAAGGGTAGTGAATACTTTTGCAATTTATATATATATATATATATATATATATATATATATATATATATATACTCATATATATATATATATATATATATATATATATATATATATAAAGATAAATATATACATATAAATCTATACTCACAAATGTAATATCTATGTACTGTATATAGGTATATAAGGAGACAACAGACAGAACCCCCTACCTTGCTCCCACCCTCCCGGATAGAAGGGCCTCAGTGCATTGCTCTGCCTGCACCTGTGGTAGCTCCTCCATTGGATATCATGGCTTCACATAATGGATGTGCTACCAAAATATGCCGAGGACCACATGGAATCAGGCAAAGTGTCTTGGCTTAAGGTTTCCTGTCAGAGCATAAAAAGGACAAGGGAGCTGCATTCTTCAAAGCACACAACTTAGAAAAACTTACTTTGATAATATGTAGTATGCAAAGTAGGGGTGGTTCCAGGGGCACATTTGGGTTTCATACCAACCAAGCCCCTTCAGATTTGTGCATCCCTGCCTTCGCCCTCTTATGTCCCCATCTTTAGATTAACACAAGCATGTAGATAAAAACATACGTGTATGTGTGTTTATGTATATACGCAGTAAGTAGGAAATGTCAATATACTTACATAAACATTTCCTTGTGAATGTATTCTCTGCTTAAAAGCACTCCAAGACACTTTGAAGCAGCCACTTGAAAATGTGCTACACAAGTGGTCTTTGTTTATTTAGACAACAATTCAAAGTATTCTACTAAACAATTCTTAACAATAAAATGTGCACATCCAATATCAGTTTATTAAACTTATTTTCAGAACACTTTGGTTGACAATGGTTCTAAATCATTTCCTTTGGCAAAAAGTTGCCAGTTGGTCTTTCTACTTCTGTTTGAATACTTGTATAGACTGACTCTTTGCCAAAGAGAATTTTGAATGCTTTATGTTCCTTAAAATATTACAATGTATCTATGTCAACAGAGGCTATTTACCAAACAAGCTTGATTAGTGACTTGAGCAGTCATTGACCCTACCCATGCAATTTTCAGTGTTGGGCACATGGAATAGTTGCTCTTAACTAATCTATTCCCTATATATATATATATATATATATATATATATATATATACATATATATATATATATATATATATATATTCAAGCTGGGATCCCACCCCACGCTGATGATGGGCAGTAACCTTGAAACGGCTGTCCGTGGGTAGGATTTCCAGCTTGTGTATAATCCAACCTTGGCTTTGCAAAAAATCTGTGTAATGCAGCGGGCATAAGCTTAAAGGAAACCATGTTTAAAATAGTTATGGATTGAAGAGCGAAGCATTTGTGCACACATTTGCATGTCCCTGCTCAGCTTATCAGAGTGCAGTGTAATAACTATATTTCTCTGAATTCTTAGCAGTAAACAAGTCTATTAACAGCTAGAAAGTCCAAGAGCGTCTCATGTACAGCCTTCGTGCAGAAGAATGCAAATTGTCTGCCAGTATTTTCTGATAACATGCTGCATTTATCTTGCCACCAATTTTGACAAGTTTATCCATGCCCTTAGAGGTCACCCCCCCCGCTTCAAAAAAAAAAAACACCACCACCATGCTTCACAGTGGGGATGGTATTCTTTTCACTATAGGCCTTGTTGACACCTCTCCGAAAATAGCGCTTATGGTTGTGACCATAAAGCTCTATTTTGGTCTTCTCACTCCAAATTACAGTGCGCCAGAAGCTGTGAGGCGTGTCAAGGTGTTGTCAGGCATATTGTAACCAGGCTTTTTTGTGGCATTGGTGCAGTAAAAGCTTCTTTCTGGCAACTCGACCATGCAGCTCCTTTTTGTTCAAGTATCTTCGTATTGTGCTCCTTGAAACAACCACACCGTATTTTTCCAGAGCAACCTGTATCTGTATTTCTCCTGAGGTTATCTGTGGGTTTTTCTTTGTATTCCAAACAATTCTTCTGGCAGTTGTGGCTGAAATCTTTCTTGGTCTACCTGACCTTGGCTTGGTATCAAGAGATCCCCACATTTTCCATTTCTTAATAAGTGATTAAACAGTACTGAATGCCATTTTCAAGGCTTTGGATATCTTTGTATATCCTTTTCCATCTTTATGAAGTTCCATTATCTTGTTACGCAGGTCTTTTGACAGTTCTTTTCTGCTCCCCATAGCTCAGTATCTTGCCTACTCAGTGCATCCATGTGAGAGCTAACAAACTCATTGACTATTTATACACAGACACTAATTGCAAGTTAAAAAACCACAGGTGTGGGAAATTAATCTTTAATTGCCATTTTAACCTGTGTGTGGCACGTTGTGTGTCTGTAACAAGGCCAAACATTCAAGGGTATGTAAACTTTTGATCAGGGCCATTTGGGTGATTTCTGTTATCATTATGATTTAACAAGGAGCCAAACAACTATATGATAATAAATGGCTTCAGATGATCACTATCCTTCAATAAAAGACATTTCTTTTGGATAATCAGTCATATTTTCAAACTAAATGCCAACATTTCACAATTTCTGCCAGGGTATGCCAACTTTTGAGCACAACTATATATATATATATATATATATATATATATATATATATATATATATATATATATATATATAATAAATAGTACATTTATGTTCACATTTGAATGTCTTAAACAAGTTAAAAAACTTGTTTCATGTCGAGAATTCTGAGAAATACAGTTATTATACTGCGTTGTGGGAACCTTGGCAGGGACATGCAAATAAGCATATGCACATATACATGTATATATATAGTAGACTCCCAGTTATCCAGAACTAAAGCAACCAGTACTTTCAAGGAATTAGAAAAAAAATTGAATACTGTACTTTAAATAAAAATGAAAATTTGTAGGGCTCAACAAATGCCAGGAGCCAGGTTCTTGTGCCACAAAATGCTTACGGGCACCTAGATTTCATCCACTGTTTGTCTCTGCAATTCAATGTTACCTGGAAGCAGACAGGCATGAGTGACTGAGCCAGTGCAGTGTTGGTGTTACATTCCCTGGGTTCAGCACCGCACCCTCCAGCCAAACGTACCTGTGTGTAAGTGAGGAGTGAAAGCTGCTGCTGCTAGAACAGCCCTCACTAACAAATATACTTAGCAGAGCATCCCATGTGCAGATAATCTAGGCCTAATTTAATAGTGACTCTCAAGCAACCAGAAACCACATTTATCTGGCATCTATGGGTGCGGGATATCTGAGAGTCTACTGTATCTATCTATCTATCTATCTATCTATCTATCTATCTATATATATATATATATATATATATATATATATATATATATATATATATACAGAAGCCTAATCCAACCCTAGCTTATTGGAAGCAATGCTTTATATGGTTATGGATTGCAAGAGCATAGCCTTTGTGGGTACATTTGCATGTCCCTGCCAAGGTTCCCAGAATGCAGTGTAAAAACGGTATTTCTAAGAATTCTGGCCATGAAACAAGTTTTGTTTAACTTGCTTTAGACATTCAAATGTGAACACAGATGTATTATTTATTTACTGTACTACTGTACGGTGGAGGGCTTCTATCGCTCTTTTGCCCACCATATATTAAATGATTGTTGAGGTAAACTACCTACTCAAAAAAAAATTATATATATATATATATATATATATATATTGCTCAGTGCAGGAGCATAGATTTTGCCCCTCACATGGAAGAGGATATCAGTGAGGGAGAATGTGTGGAGCAAAATGGTAGCCCCTATGCTGTGCAATTTAAATATTTTAAATATAATTCATTTTAATTCCATATACATCATATTTTTCCTTTAATTGACAGGTGATGATGTTAGGACCATGAACACATAAAATGTCATTGATAAAACAAGTTAGCTCATGAAATTAGTTTCTTTGCTCGATAATGGACTTTACTTTCAGGCAAAATTCATACCAGTTGCTTTTCTATGTTAGATAAGAAGAACCTGACAAAGCTTTGTTTGTTACAAGGAAGTGATGATCGTTTTAGTAACATAGACAAAGCCGAACGTCTGTATTTCAGATATCTTTTTATACTGCATTTCTGCATGTGGCACTAATGTGGAAAACACCAGGACATCACATTTATCCTCAGACTGGAATTTAAATTAAAACTTACTGTAAGCAAGATAATGCTTGTCAAAGTTAGGCTCTGGAATGAAACGCATATCAGGGGTGCATTAAAGGTATATGGAAGTTATAAATGCATCTGATAGAGGAGAATCAGTAGTGTATGCAAACATTTTTTGGCATGAAAAAAAAATCCCCAAATAAACATTAATAAACTTAAACACAGCTTTCTGACATTTGATTTTCAGAAGGAATGCCCCTGAAAGTCCAAGCTATATTAGCATACAATACATAATTTGTTGTGACTAATCAGAGGCAGTTACAACATTGTTGCCGTGTATGGCGATTCAGTCTCTGCAGCAAAGCATCATGGGATTTGCAGTCTTTTGTTCCCACAACACACCTCCCTCCCTTTCCTTTAATGATATAACTCTGACGGTGCTTCTCTGGATCCCGGCATTGTGCTGCTACTGGCTGGAAGGTTAGTAAGGGGTTAAAACACGGGAATAAGTGTCTCAATATCTTGATCGATAGCAGGTGGCAGTGTTGGGGATGTGAATTTTATTTTTTTATTTTTTTAAATAAAATAAATCTGTATGTATATAGAATGATTCAATGTAATGTGTGTTACTGATTAAAGCAGGATGTGTTAGATTAGGAAAACAACGAAAACAGGGAAACCTCTGTATGCCTTTAAGGGACACTAAGAAAAAAATCATCAAGGGCTACAAAGTAAAAGAGGCTCTCGCACACCAGAATCAAGTTGTTTCCATAAATTATTCTTCGATAATTAAAATCTCACTGTAAATTGTACCAGCCTTCAGTCTTGAGACATCCACCATTTTATGTGACATTATAATGCAAATGAGACATTTGTGAATACTAATAAGCTGCTTTTGTGTAATCATTTGTGACACAGGTTCTAGCGCTACGGAGTATGTTGGCGCATTACAAATAAACAATAATAATAATAGTGGTGGCAAAAATGTACCCCATTATTGCCATTTGTTTGGCTTCCTTGCACTGAACTAATCAAGTTCCCTTAGCTACAAATTAGCATATGGTGCTGCATAGTGGCATAAAGGAGTCACACAAATATTGCTTGCTATTTTAAGAATGATTTACTTGGCTTAAGTTTCCCTATCAGAGCATTAAAAGTCCAAGGTAGCTGCATTCTTCAAAGCACACAATTTAGAAAAACTTACATTGATAATATGTAGTATGCAAAGTAGGGGTGGTGATCCAGGGGCACATTTGGGTTTCATACCAACCAAGCCCCTTCAGATTTGTGCATCCCCACACCACTGTTATTTTCCCTGCCTTCGTCCTGTTATGTCCCCATCTTTAGATTAACACAAGCATGTAGATAAAAACGGACGTGTATGTGTGTTAATGTATATAAGCAGTAAGAAATGTCAATATACTTACATAAACATTTCTTTGTGAATGTATTCTCTGCTTAAAAGCACTCCTTGAGGCAGCCACTTGAAAATGTGCTACACAAGTGGTCTTTGTTTATCTAGACAGCAATTTAAAGTATTCTACTAAACACTTCTTAACATTAAAATGTGCACATCCAATATCAATTTATTAAACTTATTTTCAGAACACTTTAGTTGACAATGGTTTTAAATCATTTCCTTTGGCAATGAGTTGCCAGTTGGTCTTTCTACTTCTGTTTGAACACTTTTATAGACTGACTATTTGTCAAACCGAATGTTTGAATACTTTCTGTTCCTTAAAATATTACAATGTATCTGTGTCAACAGAGGCTATTTACCAAACAAGTTTGATTAGTGACTTGAGCAGTCATTGACCCTACCCATGACATTTTCAGTGTTGGGCACCATGGAATAGTTGCTCTTACATTGTCTTGCAAATCCTTAAAGGTATATGCAAGTGAGATGGATTATGAATGCATCAGAATTAGTAGTGTATGAAAAAAAATTGTTTGCATGAAAAAATACCAAAATAAACATTTAAACAGATACCCTAAAGTTTGCTGAATTTCTTGCATTTGCAAACTGTTGACACCCCCTGAAAATCTCAAGGAAAATTAGCATACATAATACATTGTATCTTTTTGTTCTGTGAATTGAGCTGCAGCTTTCCTCTAGATTTCTGTAATACCCAGAACAAGGTCCGTGTCCCTTTATTCACTGATTGTTTTACCTACATCCCAGGTGATACTTCCCCCAGCCCCAGTGATTTGTCCCTGCAACCCCCCCCCCCCCAGCCCCAGTGATATACCCCATCACCTCCCCCTCCTAGTGAATTACCCCTGAGATCTCTCTCAGCCCCAGTGAATTGCCCCATCACCTCTCTCAGCCCCAGTGAATTGCCCCATTACCTCTCCCAGTCCCAGTGAATTGCCCCTGATACCTCTCCCAGCCCCAGTGAATTGCATGTACTCACTCACACAGAGACACAGGAACAGAAAACGTTGCAGGTCATTGCAGGACCATAAATAAAGCATAAGTGCTCATTCACCTAAAAGACAAATTAGAGTAGGAATAAGAAGCTGAAATGTTTGGTTTCAGTACAATTATAATTTGTCAGAATTTACCAAGGAGAGGATGTATGTCTAAAAAACATCCTTGTAACCGTTTTAAGCAATTTTACTTAAATGTCGATTTATGGTCATTTAAGGACCCAGTGTAGAAGACTCATCTAGCTGGCTGTATACAGCATTGCTGATTGGCTGCAAACCCGGGCATGCTCACATGGACAGGGTACAATTTTACAAAAAATGAACCCTCTCAGGAGCCTAGCTCAATCCTGGGGGTGTAAACATCATCTGCAACAGTTTTTTTAATGCAAAGCTAAAAAAAACATAGTGCCTGCAAATAAATGTAATCATACACTACTAATTCCTCTCTATCATATGCATTCATAACCCAGCTCACTTGCATATACCTTTAACTAATCTATTTTCTGTGTATATATATATAAATATATATATATATATATATATATATATATATATGTATATATATATATATACAGTATGTATATATGTGTATCACATATATAGTTGTGAGCATACAAGTTGTTGCTAACGCGAAGAGTGGGCCTCATGGAGCGACGAAGGCGCTCCTTGCCAGCAACTCCGCCCCTCGCAAACTTTACGTTCTAACGCAAACAAACTACAAGACACGTTACAAGCAATTACGACCTCGCAAAAATCGTCCGCAACCCGCGGACATGAAAAAATGAAAAACACAACCAATACACACAACACATACATAAAAAGCTTACCTACAGCAAGAGGAGGCATCCAGGGCCTCAAAAAATTAAGTTACACCTTAATTTAACTCAAAAGAAAAGAGTTTAGACACTAAAAAAAAAAGTGAGAGAAAAAATGGCCGCCAAACAAAACGAAAACGAGGCTACAGGACTCTAACCACGTAAAACACCACCAGAAACACGCAAAACACCACAAAACAGCTACGGATATTCGGCTACAGACGCATACCACACATTAGCCGCCATTTTAGAACAATAACTTATACAATGCTGAAGTACACAGCTACACTAACGGTTTGGTCTCGCGCATGCACACTATTACAGTACACACATTCATCACACTTACACAGCAGCTCCACACCACTAATGCTGCAGCAACATCAAAATAGATTGCCAGCTCTTCAACACAATGCTTCCTGCATATATTACTTCAAAATAGGTAAAGTATATGACTTTATTAATCTATTAGTTATTTTATTATTATACACCAAATAGCATTAGCTCACTTACAATTACATTGCCGTCATTTTTTATGGGCAATTCGCTAGTATATATATATATATATATATGTATATATATGTGTATATGTATATTTATATGTATATATATATATATATATATATATATACATATATACAAACTGGGATCCCATCCCATGCTGATGATAGGCAGTAACATTGAAACAGCTGTACGTGGGTAGAATTCCCAGCTTGTGTATAATCCAACCTTGGCTTTGCAAAATAGCTGTGTAATGCAGCGGGCATAAGCTTAAAGCAAACCATGTTTAAATCGGTTATCGATTGAAGAGCAAAGCATTGGTGGATACATTTGCATGTCCCTGCTCAACTTCCCAGAGTGCAGTGTAATAACTGTATTTCTCAGAATTCTTAGCAGAAAACAAGTCTTTTAACTAGTTTTAGACATTCAAATGTGAACACAAATGTACTATATATATATATATATATATATATATATATATATATATTGTGACCAGGATGGCCGTGTAGAGCTGTGCTTTCTTGAGTTAGAAATGGATACCTTCTGGTGAGGCAGCAAACATGTTTATTATGAAATAACAAAAACAAACAGAAGCAGTAACTCTGCTTAAATAACGAAAATAAACATCTACATATACGGACTGACTGTGACACAGGAACGCCCTGACTATACCTGTGCAGCTTACTTGCAACAGGGACAAAAAAAAGACTACACCCCGGTGTCTTCAGGATGGAGCTCCCACTCCGTTGTACTCGGGAAGGAGTAATTTCGTAGGAATAGCGTCACCTAGTGGCAAGGACAAAGACAGTCTTTTAATCCTTATAATTTGTCACCTTGTGGCCAGGTTACAAATAGTCTCTGTTTTTTGAAAGATTGCCACCTTGTGGCCAGGCTACAAATAGTCTCCGACTATTGCTATATTGCCTCCTTGTGGCCCGGATACAAACAGTCTCTGGTTATTGAAAGATTGCCACCTTGTGGCCAGGCTACAAATAGTCTCCGACTATTGCTATTTTGCCACCTTGTGGCCAGGATACAAACAGTCTCTTGTATATTGGTAGTCTTTTTCATGGTTCTACATCAGTAGCCGCGGATGAAGCATAGGGCCCGCCCGTCTCTTCCGTATGCTTCACCCCAGGGACCCTTTGATACAGCAGTATTAAATTATTGCATATGTACCGGTCAAACACTCAGCAACTTCCCTGGGACCTAATCAGTCTGGTACCTTCAAACAGGGCCTCTGTCAGTTCCACACTCAGCACCTTCCCTGGGGCATAATCGGTCTGGTACCTTCAAACAGGGCCTCTGTCAGTTCCACACTCAGCAACTTCCCTGAGGCATAATCGGTCTGGTACCTTCAAACAGGGCCTCTGTCAGTTCCAAGAAACCACAGGATCTCACTCACCACGTTGCTTCTCCAAACGATTCACCTTGGTCATCCCCGCAGCAATTCAGGCAGCTGTCAGTCCTCTCAACTAGCTGTACTTTACAGGCTCCTTCCAGCTTGTCTCCTAGGTAAGGCCCCAGCTTCTGGCTTCAGCTTCCAAACTACTCAGGACAGAGCCTAATCAGCAGCCCACCCCCTCCCCTTCATTGGGGCTTCCTGGGGTTTTTAGAGTGAAGCACTGAACCAGGTGAATTTAAGTGTCTTAACTCCTGGATACTAGGAGCAGTTCAGCCTATGGCTTACATAACGGCCCTCAATAATCTGTCCGCGGCTCCTTACATTCTCACAATATATATATATATATATAGTCCCCGGATTACAGACGACCTGACTTACAGATGACCCATACTTAAGAGCGGGCTTCCAAAGCATTTTGTATGAATTTGTTTTTATCTTCTGTTTGTTTGAATTAAAATAAAGAGCACCATACTTTATTATTACAGAACAAGGGTATTATTATTAGTACATTATCACACTATATTAATAATACCACATATGAGCCATTATAGAATTATTATTATTCATCAGGGATTCAAGTTACATACAAGCCCGGTCTAAAGACGTTCTCAGGAACGTATGCTGTCCTTAACCCGGGGACCGTCTGTATGCAGTTTACATGTTCATAATAAGTGCTGCTACTTTCCATGCCTGCAGATGTTATTTTCCTGAATCCATTAACACTAACTTCCCAGTTCATCCATATATATGTATTACATTGTATTATCTTTGACTGGCTCTCCCCAGATGTGTCACCCACTGTCACTACTTGAGTTATTTTATATACTGTAAACTTTCCACAGCAGTCACTATAACCTTTTCTCTTTAGTTTCCCAGAACATTTATCATCTATGCAATTATTTTTTCAGTGGGACCTTTTCAATCAGAATTATCTGTGTAATCAATTGCTGCCCCCATGACATCACCCCAATCCCTTTACACATCTGGAATCCATTAATCTGAAATATCAACATCGGCTATTAGTCACAGGGCTGCAAGCCTTCTGCATACACATAAACAAACACTGTCTGCTTGGTGCCCCATGTTTATGCAGCTTTATGTGGAATCCATAACCGCTGATTGACAGCCCTCTACAATATATTCTATTAATCTTCTGTATAAGCATGAAGCTGCCAAGTGTCTCTAAGTGTCTACCATAAGAATAGTATCCCAGCAAAAGCACTTTGCAAATAGTGTGGTTAACCCAGCATTAAGCAGTACAATTCCATTAAAAGGACATGGACCATTAACAGGTACTATCGTGCATTTAAAAGAGTGTATATTAAACATTACAAAATATATTTTAATATGAAATCGGTGCCATAAGCTAAAAAATAATGTTCATTTCAGTTTCTGAAAATATCAGGAACTTTTCTGACAAGCTCAGTTTTAGTTGTGTTTTGTGCAGTAAATCACAGGCTGCACAGCCAACCCACTGAACTCTGTGCAGAAGGCAGTTACTGCAGCTCATACTCATGTTAGAGCAAATTACCCAAAGCTGCTTTTGCAAAAGAGATTGAAAAGAATGTTTAAACTTACACCTTTCAATTACATGATGGAAAGTTCCCCTTAAAAGGGTCAACTTCAGAAACATAATGAAAAAACACTCCCATTATCACTGAATGCAAAAGACTATTCAGGGTCATGATAGCATATTTTGTTTTCTTTGCATGGAAAATACATTTTGCAAACAAATCTATTTTAAATTATTACAAACTAGTTTTGCAATGAAGCCAGGACATTGTGCTGAATATCTCTACTTAGAATATGTCAGAGCAATGCGCCCGTCATCTATTGAAAGTTCAGTTACTCCCTGTGAACCTGATATAGAAAACAAAAGAGAGAGAGAGACCAGATATTTTTGCAAAAACAGTCATTAAAAGAATACTTTAACCCTTGTCACACTACATTTTTGTAATATTTAAAACTCACTATTTTTAAAGGATTATTGTAGATAAGCAAAAACTTAACATGCAATGAACTAACACTAGCAACTATGGGCCATATTCTGTTGCCCAAGTCGTACATTTATGCACACTTAAAATCATTCTTAATATTGCCACATATTGTATTAGCTATTTGCAATCCGATTACAAATTACCCGCCCACAATCACTACAGGCCAGCCAAAGATGCACATTGTAGCTTAGAACTCCCTTGGTTTTAGCACAGCTTGAATATTACAAGCTTTAAATAATGAGATTACACAAAATTGATATTCTATTGGACCCAAAGTTCCTGCTCTCAAATAAAGTCTAACCCGCAACTGAAAAAAGTATAAAGCTTCTGTCAAAAATGTACGAGTACTAAATAGGACTCGCAGGGGCATTTTCAAACACTTATTAGAGCTGTAACAGCAATTAAACACACAATACTGCACTTTAAAAGCATGAGAAGGCATGGAAATACATTAGAATGCATTGTACAGCAGTTTCAAACCCGCAAATATGCAATTAAAAAATATTATTTTTAACTGGTATTGCTGAGTAATATCGATCTCAGGACTCAAGGGGTTAATACATATCATGAAACCCACATGGACTAAAACAGATTATCTAATGCATTAGAAAGATTGCTAGATTGCAAGCCTGATCAGCAAATATTAATTATTGGCACAAATTATTTTGTAGCCTCCAATTGCAGATTATGTCTAACTTCCATGTTTTACTGACGTCATGATGACGGTCTCATTTACTATGGGCTGTGTCTAAGAAGTAAATTAAGGGCTTGCTCAATTATTGTCAGATCATATGATCACGTCCTCTAAAATCCTACGTAAAAAGACAGGGTTTACAAGCTTAGGTTTACGGAGGTAAATTACAAACTTGAGTTAATAGAATACATCTAAACTTTTAGAGAGAAAAACACCCACAGCCAAAATTATGGGTAAGATGCATTTGCAGGCTTCTAATAGAATAGGACCCTTTGTATGCCATAGGCATAAAAGACAAAAGACAATCTTACATTTAGGATAGCTTCCATGCTAGTTGACTGGTGCACCCTCTGCAATTGCAGAAGCTCCGCCCCTGATTGTTGTTCCACTCGTGCCATTGCTTTAAATCAGTACTTCACACATTATCTCTGATTATTCTATCCTCAAATTGTGATGTACTTTTCTGATTAATGCTTCTCGTCTATTTCTAGTTTATTTATCTACTTTTTTTTTATTTTAACTTACTTCAATATGTACAAAATAAATATAAAATATTATTCTAAACATTGTGCCATGACAATATTTTTGCTGAAACCCAGAGCCGACCCTGACATCGCTTGTTAGCTTAAGCTTACAATATATATTTTTTTTCTTACAAAGACAATTCCTTAGAGCTCCTGCTTGCTGTTTTATACAACTTGTGAAAATAAAACCTGAGTTAACAAAGTAATGAAATCAGAAACCATCCCAGGACAGCTTTTTTATTTGGCCTTTTTGAGCCAAGATGCTATAAGGGTAAAATCCTGCAGCAGCATAGAAGTGTAATCCTTTATCTGCTTTATTTGGGTTTCAAGAGATTTATAAATTATAAGTATGTTTATATGTTTATTGCGGCAGCTTCATCTCAGGACCTCAGCGTGTTTTGGAATAAATTGTATGATTTGAGAAACATGCCATAATTATTGTACATCCTGCAACAATATTTTACCTTAAAGAAAGGAAAGGGCAGTTAGATTGTGGAACTTGCTACAAACTCAAAGTTAACATGTCTGCTGTTAATCTTCGCACCCTCTTCCCCAGTTTCCACTCCTCACATATCTCTTGACAAGGCCATCATCATTCCCATCTCACAGGCCCATTGTCTTAGGGTTCTACTGGATCCTGCCCTCTATTTCACTCCTCAAATTCAATCAACCAATTATAAAATCTTGTCATTTTCATCTAAAAATATCTCCAAAATACGTCACTTCCTTACACATCTGAAATTGTAATTCACTCTCTCATCATATCTAGCTTCAACTACTTCAACTCTCTCCTTGCTGGCCTCCCCATCACCCATCTGTCCCCATTCCAATCCATGTTACATGCATCTGCTAGACTCATCTACCAAACGCAACGCTCAGTGTCTACAGCACCTCTCTCAGTCTACTGGCTTTCCATAGTCTCCAAAATAAAATGTAAAATCATGACTATAACATATTACAACCTCAACAATAATGCACCCTCTTACATTTCTGCTCTCATCTCTAAATAATCTCCCAACCGCGCTTTTTCCTCTGCTAATGACCTTCTTATTTCCTTCTCTCTTATCACCTCCTCTCATTCCCCCTTCAGGACTATGCTCATGCTATCCCTATGGAACTCCTTGCCTCGCTCCACTAGACGATCCTTTTGCTTCAAATCCTACTAAACCTCACTAACAACACATCTGTTTAAAGATGCTTATCACCTTCAGCCTTAATATGCGTAATGCATGTATCACCCTCCTTTACCACACTCTGTAGATTCTAAGGTTCCTATGCTAAACCCGGCAAAAGCAATTATGAGTGCAGTAGTAGCACAGAAAATCCTACAGTGGGGGAAAAAAGTATTTGATCCCCTGCTGATTTTGACCTTTTGTCCACTGACAAAGAAGTGATCAGTCTATCATTTTAATGTTAGGTGTATTTTAACGGAGAGAGACAGAATAACAAAAAAAAGAACAAGAAAAACGCATGTCAAAAAAAGTTATTAATTGATTTGCGGGTCAGTGAGGAAAATAAGTATTTGATCCTCTATTAATCAGCAAGATTTGTCTCCCAGGTGTCTTTTATACAGGTAACGAGCTGAGATTAGGAGCACTCTCTTAAAGGGAGTGCTCCTAATCTCAGCTTGTTACCTGTATAAAAGACATCTGTCCACAAAAGCAATCAACCAATCAGATTCCAAACTCTCCACCATGGCCAAAACCAAAGAGGTGTCCAAGGATGTCAGGGACAAGATTGTAGACCTACACAAGGCTGGAATGGGCTACAAGACCATCTCCAAGCAGCTTGGTAAGAAGGTGACAACAGTTGGTGCGATTATTCGCAAATTGAAAAAACACAAAATAACTGTCAGTCTCCCTTGGTCTGATGCTCCATGCAAGATCTCACCTTGTGGAGTTTCAATGATCATGAGAACAGTGAGGAATCAGCCCAGAACTACCCCGGGGGGGGGGGGGGGGGGTTCGGGGTGGGGTGGGGGGGGGGGTTTGTTAATGATCTCAAGGCAGCTGAGGCCATAGTCACCAATAAAACAATTGGGTATTACAGCATGACAATGACCCAAAACACACAGCCAAGGAAACAAGGGAGTGGCTCAAGAAGAAGCACATTAAGGTCCTGGAGTGGCCTAGCCAGTTTCCAGACTTTAATCCCATAGAAAATCTGTGGAGGGAGCTGAAGGTTCGAGTTGCCAAACATCAGTCTCGAAAACTTAATGACTTAGAGAGGATCTGCAAAGAGGAGTGGGACAAAATCCCTCCTGAGATATGTGCAAACCTGGTGGCCATCTAGAAAGAAACGTCTGACCTCTGTGATTGCCAACAAGGGTTTTACAACCAAGTACTATGTCGACGGGGTTTAAATACTTATTTCCTTAATTGACCCGCAAATCAATTTATAACTTTTTTGACATGCGTTTTTCTTGTTTGTTTTTTTTGTTGTTATTCTGTCTCTCACTGTTAAAATACACCTACTATTAAGATTATAGACTGATCATTTCCTTGTCAGTGGACAAACGTTCAAAATCAGCAGGGGATCAAATACTTTTTCCCCCCCATTGTAGGATTTTCTGTGCTACTACTGCACTCATAATTGCTTTTGCCGAGTTTAGCATAGGAATCTTAGAATCTAAAGAGTTTGGGTGTGGTAAAGGAGGGTGATACATGCATTATGCATATTAAGGGTGAAGGTGATAAGCATCTTAAAGATTATAGACTGATCATTTCCTTGTCAGTGGAAAAACGTTCAAAATCACCAGGGGATCAAATACTTTTTCTCCCCACTGTACCTAGCTATATTAATCACCCCTCCAGTAAAAATTGTGATAGAACTGATGCGAGTGACTGTGGCAAGCCAGAACTGACATTTACGGCAATCATTTCCATTGATTTTTGACCTGATAATACATTTTTAGTTACTCCGGGAGACTTTTCCCCCAAAACCTTATTCTAATAAGACTTTACGAATCACTCGCAAATTAGGGCAGTACACTAACTGCTAAAAGCTGAAGAAAATTGTATGTGTACCAATGACTTTTCGCACATGGTTTTAAAACCTTTGCTGAGTCCCGCTGCAGCAGTTAAAGTGACATTACAGCACAAAAAAACACTAAGAAATTATGAAATTTCCACATTATTTGACCCTTAACAGTAAGATATCAACATGTGTATAATTAAAAAAAGATTTTGTTAGTATTAAGCCTATTTTATGATACAAAGTCCAGTGTAACATACAACTCAATACTAGAAGGGGTAAATACACGTCAGAAACCATATTGCCTAGGAACAAATGCCCTAATGCATTGCTAATAAATATATAATATTTAAACACAAAATATACACATATTTATTTACTGAAACTATAAATACAACTGTCACACCTCTTTAATATCAAAATATATTATTAAGTCAAATAAAATGTATATATATATATATATATATATATATATATATATATATATATATATAAATATAAAATGGTTCCTTGTAGCAGCAGTGTCGGCACTTGTTACGGCTCATCCATTATAATATTCATGACGGTCGTATTTTTTATTGACTCCTAGACCCCTGTGTCATCTGTAAAGCTTTGTTTAGCTGCCCTCCTACACAGAAATCTGTTGCGGCTAAGGCAGGATTTACAGATGTACTCTGAGTGCCATTTACATTAGTGTACAACTTAGAATAAAAAAACTCCCACAGCCAATTTATGGCAATGCCTTAAATTATAGCACTGGATTACCATGGAGGCCTATGTTTGCATGTTTTCAATCTTGCGAGGTGCTTTAAGGAAAGCACTGTGTATGTTAGATGTTAAGCTCAATTACAGGTCCCTACATTATTTTGCATTGTGTTAAAATTGTTTTTGTACTTAACCCCTGAATAGTGCTACGGAATATGTTGGTGCATTACAAATAAAATATAATTATCACATATATAGTTGTTAGCATGCGGGTTGTTGCTAATGCTGCTGGCTCGCGCAGCGAGCCTGCGGCCCTCGCAAAGCAAGAACCGCAGTTGCTGGCAAGGAGTGCTCCTTGCCAGCAACTGCAGACCTCGCAAAATTTACGGAGTTACGAAACAAAAATACGAGACGCGTTACGACCCATTACAACCTCGCAAAAAACGCCTGAAACCTGCGCACATGAAAACATGAAAAACACAATAAATACACACAACAAATACATAAAAAAGCTTACCTACAGCAAGGGGAGGCACCCAGGACCTCGAAAACTGAAGTTACACCTCAATTTAACTCCAAATAAAAGAGTTTAGACACCCGGGGGAAAAAATGGCCGACGAAAAAAACAAAAACGAGGCTACAGCACTCTAAAGACGCAAAACACCACCAAACACCTACGGATTTTCCAAAAAAGATGTACGAGGTCCGAAAACAAGGACACAACCCGCGCAACCTGAAAAACATTAGAAACACAATAAATACACACAACAAACACATAAAAAGCTTACCTACAGCAAGGGGGGGCACCCAGGACCTCTGCAAGTGAAGTTACACCTTGATTTAAGTGCAAATTTCGGAGTTTAGACACCCGAAAATCACCTAAGCGAGAGAAAAAATGGCCACCGAACAAAACGAAAACGAGGCTAAATACGCAACACCACCAAACACCTACGGATTTTCCGAAAAAGTCGGACGACATCCGAAAACAAGGACGCTAAATCAGCCACAGCCGCATACCACACATTAGGTGCCATTTTAGAACAATAACTTATACAATCCGGAAGTACACAGCTACCCTAACGGATTTGGCTCGCGCACGCACACTACACACTGCACTTATTCATGACTCTTACACAGCAGCTCCACAGCACTAATGCTGCAGCAACATGAAAACAGATTGCCAGCTCTTCAACACAATGCTTCCTGCATATATTACTTCACAATAGGTAAAGTATATTAATTTCTTATTTTATTAATTATTCATTGCCATACCAAAAAAAAAAACACCAACGCTGCTCATAGCACACATACATTCAAGAGCCTCGCAATGAGCGCTGAAGGATCTTAAAACACCAACAAAATTAATTTCGCACGCAAACAACATTACCTGCCTTACAATCTTATTGCCGTCATTTTTTGACGGACAAGTCGCTAGTAATAATAATAATGACAGCAGATTCAATGGATAACTTTAAAAATGGTTGAAAATATTTGTGAGTACAAGGGGTATACAATACAATACATATTAATCCAGGGAATAATTCAATTGATAATGTTTGGTATAAAGAAGGAGACCGAAAAATATTGATTTTATGGGCCAAACATATTTTTTTCAAACTCAGTAACAATGATAATATTTCAAATATATGTAAACCACCATGTACTTGAACACTCATAGTCTGGTAACCAGGGGCATTGTTAAGTACTGACTGATGGAGCTTCTCCACTTACTCTAATTTGCAAAGTTACATTTTCCCTTCAGGTCAAACTAATGCTATGTATTGCAGTTAAGCAGGCAGGGATGAGTGCAGCTATGGTAACAGTATTCGTGGTCCCTGCTTATGATCAACCTATGTCAACCTATAAAAAAAATGATCCGTACCAACCCCTGGGTCATCCAGAATGGCACTAGTAGAACTCAAAACCCCTTCCCCGAAAATGACTTCCCAATATCTAAAAGCCATGCATGTGTCATCAAAACTCTACAAATCCATGATTCCTATACAAACTGTGTTTGCAACAATGTCAGGACCTTCTCCTAAACAAAAATCTCAGATCAAGGTTTGGCAGGTGCAGAGGGAGCAACTCGCTTCCCCATAATGCAACATTCCGTAATTATAGTTAGCCAGAACAAGTTTTAGACTTTATTGCAAAGCTGCATTTCCAGAGTTTTAAAAATAATGGGCCTCATTCATTTGAGGTCTCAGGAGATCCAGGCTTTGGAAATGGAGGCAGTAAGTTATTTTGCTATTCAATTTGCGTCTTTTTGTGGGCTCCCATTGGATTACGGGATCCGGCCTCCGATTCCTTGCGATGGTTAACATTGCAGGTTAAGGCCCCTCCAAGCCCTTGATTTTTCCCGGCCACAAGAGTTATGATCGCTAAAATCACAAATCACTATTCAATTGCTCCGAGTCCCCCTCTCTAAGCCAGTCGCCAAATGGCAAAAGTCGAACCACAAGTTACTGGTTCCAAGCAGGACTCGCAAATTGCTTAATGACATATCGGGAGCACTTTAAATGCACACTAATGTACTTTTATTAAAAGGGAAAGTGATGTTAGGTATTATAATTAATCGCACAACATTCTCAAGCTCGCAAATCAGGAATATAAAATACTTTATTTCATGTTTAGTTTACGTGTCACATCGATCCCAACAATTAATGTGTTAATACATATACTGGAACTTGCATGTAATAGAATATCATATTTACGGTTTTATTAATATTGCAATATTTCAGGAATGTAACTCGTAATTGAAGCCTGTAGGACTTTGAAATCCAACCTCCATTTTTCATTGACGTAATGATAACGGGCTCCGTTTCTATTGGCTGTTTCTAATTTGGGAGTTACGGCCTTGCTTAATTGATCATGTTCAAGCTTGCAAATGCTACATATGATAGCATGGTTTACGATGTGCACTATCGGGCCGGGACTTGCAGGCTTGGCCAATTGAATAGCACCGCAAGTCGCTGATGCTGCAGGCCCGCAGCAGGCCCACAGACTTACACCCTACATTCCATGACTTGCGGGCTTGCAATTGAATGTGTTTAACCTTCATACTAAATGTATTTTGTTATATTTAAATTGTAGCAACTCGTGATACCTTCTGGACCTGGCAACCAAGCCTCTATGTACTCTAGCCACTTCAAACCATTATGGACCAAGGCTATTGTAAAAGCCAAACACTCAATTGCCAAACAATTGCTTATATGCCCAGACCCTAGAACCATTTTTCATGAAACTTGAGAAACAGTTGATAACAGGTGCTCATATGCAATATTTCAATAAATGATTAGTAACAATGAGGGTGGGAAGGAATGTAAAAAAAAAATGAAATTATCCTGTATATACTGAGCACCACTGGTGACTTTTTTAACCAATATAAATAGACATGCTTGTTCTGAAAAGACCTGTAAATAAATGCATAGGCTTTTTATTGTAACTGGTCCTATAATTACTATAACAAGTGTGGTGGGATGATAATTATAGTAGATAATTATAGTAGAGAGTCTTATGACTAAATTGTAGTTTATTTTCTTTTTATGTATAAAATATGTTGAAGTGGATAGAAAAGTGATTTAAAAACTCTCCACTGTATACTGCGACAAAAGAAAAGTCATTTTGCTCACACCTACATATCCAAGTATATTTCCCCACATAATTATTTAATATACAGTGCTTTTAGTGCAAGGGTAGTGACATACAAATGAGAATCCCAATAAATCAAATTTTCTGTGTAAATGTTAGAACAAAATATGCTCATTTCTCCCTATTTTTACAATAAAAGTCATTGAAGCAACTGGACTACTACACTCAAAAAAATCCAAAATGACTGATCCTGTATTATATTCCATCTTCAGTACATCAAGCTGAGACATCTTTATGAATGTAAACTTACTTATATATGGTACATGCTTACATTAATCTTCAATGTTTTTTCGGCTCTATGTGTGCTTCAGTAATCACAAGATGTGAGATCCCTTGGCACAAATCTAAGCACTCTCAAGGATTTTTTTTTAGACTGATTTCTTTCGCACTGTAGAGCAATTCCGTACTGAGACACACGACTTTGTGTTATCATTGTGTAAGATCAAGAAAAGCCACAAGACTGCATGGCAAAAGAGCTAAATTAAAATATAAATTCACTGCAATTCAAGAAACAAAAATACATGGATATAAATTATTTAGGAAAATCAAAATTTTTAAACACTCTCAGCCTTATTAAATTGCAATTCGGTAAATTTAAAAGGGCTCTATTTAAGCACACAGCATTTGCAAACTTCTATTCAAAAGCAAGGTCTTCATTAACTAAAAACTTTTGTAAATAAAATATGCTGTGTGTTTAAATAGAGCCCTTTTAAATTTACCGAACCGCAATTTAATAAGGCTGTCTGTTTATAAGCACAGGAATCCATTTTGTGTTTGTTACATCACATTCTGAGAACTGGATAATGGGTGTGTGTTTGTAGTTGTCAATAAAGAGATGGGTGGGGAGGAGGGAATAGCTAGAAGTCCAAAGCCTTTGTTTGATAATAGGATATGATTGAAATTGACACCACACCCTTTTACCCACTCACTGCCCCAGAAGCAGACACTTTACATCAATAAATGTAACTACAGCTTTCTAGAAATGTAAACTCCCCTCTCACACACATCTTCCACCAGTGTATCATGGGAGCCTACTGGGTCTTGTAAAGTCTTAGACTTAAAGTGTTCAAACATACAGCCTTATTAAATTGTGATTCGGTAAATGTAAAGGGCTCTATTTAAGCACACAGCATATTTTTTTTACAGAAGTTTTTTAGTTTGTGAACTTCTATCCAAAAGCAAGGTCTTCGCTAACTAAAGACTTCTGTAAAAAAATATGCTCTGTGCTTATATAGAGCCCTATTCAATTGGCCGAATCGCAATTTAATAAGGCTGATATTTTTTATTTCATTGTACAGTAGGTCTTTAAAGGATGACACATGTTTATTTACTTACTGATTACCAATTAATAGCCTATTAAATTAGAGCTAAGAGGAAACTCTTAGCACATAGTGACATAAGTAGCACTACGTTGCTATTAAATTAGCCTCTAAAACAGACATGCAGCCAAAAAAATGCCTAAGAGACAGGCAACGTGTTACGTTGCAGCCCGAAAACCCATTGATCTGTCATCCACTTAGCCCTTCCAAGCCAATCATGCTATTAAATTGCTAATATGTGCCCTGCGAGCCAGCCCATACCACGCAAATTCAGGCCGAAGCCCTGCAAAGGATAAGAAATCCCACACGTGCACTGCGAGAGCAGCGCAAAAGACCCCTGATCCGGCCACCGAACGTTCCTCCGGCACCAAAACCTCCCCCTGCTCCCTAAATACATCCCCATGCTGCATGGGTCCCGATCGGGCCCCCAGCGGCAGTCAATGTGTTAACCCCTGCCTTCAAGTACCTCCCCCCCGGCACCTAACAATAACCCCCCTATGCCAGGGGTCTGGATGGGGAGTGTTCCCATATCACCCCTTGCAGCGAGGGTCCTGATTGTGACTCGATCAGGACCCCCACTTCATTTCAAATTCAAATTTCCTGCCTCACGAGTCCATAAAAGTCCTTAAAGGACCCATGATCACTAATAAATTAACCCCTGCCATGGGGTTACTATGAGTACACACCCCCAGGCATCTCAAATTAGCCCCGTAACTCATGCAGGTCTATACAGACCCCCATAAGCCTCCATTTAACTCCATCTCTTATGGGGTCTATACAGAACACCATAAGCCTCTATTTAACCCCATCACTACACTACCCCCCAATAAACCAATAAATCTAAACCAACCCCCATCTAACTAATGAACCCCCTCCTCCCTATCCTAATTACTCCCCTCTACCCTAACCTATTAACCCCTCCCCTACCTACCTAACACCTACCCTAACCTATTAAAACCTACACTACCTACCTAACCTCCTATTAAACCCCCCACACCCCACTAATTACAAAAACTAAAAAAGCACCACTACAGAAAATAAAAAATGAACATTACAAAACAAATACATAAGCATACATTACATAAAATCAAAACCCTCAATACATATAATTTAACCCCTAAATACATACATTAATACCCCTATCTACATACATTTAACCCCTAAATACATACATGAATACCCCTATCTAAATACAATTAAACCCCTAACTACATACAGTAATAAATCTCACCTATACCCCCACTCTCACTAAACCTACAATAGGGTAAATAAGGCCACTTACTTTGACCAAATGCAACAACGGTGTTCTGGCCTTCGTCCCTAGCATAAGGGCCCATCCTTCATTGCCACAGGACGGCACCCCTAGGATGAAAAGAAACATTCAAATTAACATTCAAATTAAACACAACATGTAAAACAAGACATTCTAAATATTACATTTACCTTTCCGCGATGCCCCCATTTTTCTTCTAGTCTTCTCTGGCAGGGCCCCTGTAAAAAAAAGCTGATGAGCTAACTTTTTAAAAAATCTAAAGGAGCTCTTTTCTGGAGGAGCTCCCCGCTGCAAATGAGGCTTGTATCGCTTCTTCCGGTAAACATTTGGAAATCAGAATGGGATACACCCCCACGGCTGAAGGCATCTGTGATTGGCGGAAGGCATCTGCGCCTTCTGGTTGGCTGATGTGACTGTCAATCAGATTGCAGTAAATCAGAAAGTGCAGATGCATAAACAAATAATACAAAGACTGTGGTGAACTTTTAAGTGGTCATCAAAAAAGTTTTTTTGAATTTATGATTTAAGGGACATGTCATTTACTTATAAAATCATGTTTAAAGGCATATCTAAGTGTTCTGAATTATGAATGCATCTGATAGAGAAGAATCAGCAGTGTATGCAAACATTTTTTTGCATTAAAAAATACCAAAATAAACATTTACAACCTCACCCTGATGTTTGCTAAATACTTTCACTTTGTAAGCTGCAGCTTTTGTTAGTTGACACCCCTGAAAATCCCTGCTAATATTAACATACAATTCATAATTCATTTTCGCCAATCAGGAGAAAGCAGAGGTTAGCTGAAACATTTGTATCATGCTATGGGGTTCCTGTGTTGCAAAGCAGCCTGGGATATGTAGTCTCTCTCTCTCATTGTGCTCTGATTCAGCTGTGAGCTCAGACCCCACCCAACCATGTGATTCCATCCTGCTGCAAGTACTTTCTGTAGTTTCTACCAGAAAGGTCAAACTCTGTATCTGGCTGCCTCTCCTCTGTGAATATATAAGCTCCCTGTAGGTGTGCAAAGCTGGATTTTACTTTCCTGCCTAAAAAATTGTAAGTACACTGAACGTTTTTATATAACATATATTTTTTCTGATAACCACTGCCTGTTTCTTATCAAACATTTGATAATATACCTTTAAGCCTTTATAAAGCATGATTTGCATACACCCAAAGCAAATGATACATTCTATTTAGTTTATTCTGCATTTGAACCTATGGTCCAAAAATAATTAAACATACTCTGACATACGCTTTTTTAAATGGAGCACACAAAAATATGTTTTCAATGCTCCTGTTTCGATTCAGCTTTTATAAGTAACCGTTTAAACAACTCCTCAGTTTATTGTGATTAGTCAAATATGCTCCAGACGGTGGAAGGCCCATCCCTAGAACATACCTTCCAAGAACCTCATTCAATTGAGGCTTTCGGGAGATCCAGGCTTGGAAATGGAGCCAGCAAGTTATTTTGCTATTTGCTATTGGCGTCAGATTGCGGGCACCGATTGAGTTAGGGGCTCCGAACTGCGATTTATATATTGATTTAAAAATCACAAGTTAATGACCTCCAAGCCTTTCATCTTTCACTGTCGCACAGTTAAAATCGCAAATCACTATTCAATTGCTCCGATTCCCCCCTCGCTAGCCACTCTGTCAAGCCCACAAATGTCAAAAATCTAAACACAATTTAATGATGCCAAGGAGGTCTTGCAAAGGGCTTAATGACAAATACGAATGCAAATAAAAAGGCAATACTGTACTTTTATTAAGAGTGAAAGTGATGTGATTAATAGCACAACATTCTCCAATACTATATTCTATGTTAAATTTTCGTGTTATATTGATCATGGCAATCAATGGGAAGTACTATGGGCTTCAACCTCCAAGCCCTTAGGACTTTGAAATCCAACGGGCTTGGATGTTGAAGCTCGTAGGACTTTGAAAAATGGAGGTTGGATTTCAAAGTCCTACGGCCTTCACTTACGAGTTACAGGCTTGGAGGTTGGTCATGATGACAATCTCTGTTTCCATTGGCTGTTTCTGCATCGGGAGTTAAAGTCTTGCTCCCCTAACATGTTCAAGCCTGGAAAGGCTATGTCCGACGGCATGGTGTTCCGATTTTCACGACTGGCACCTAACTTGCGGGCCCGGCCAATTGAATAGCATTGAAATCGGGGAAACCAAATGGAGCCTGCAAATCAATCTATCCATCCTTGCAGATCAAGTACACCCATACATGTTGACTGTCTTCCCTGAAGCAAATGGGATCTTCCAGCAGGACAATGCAACATGTCATACTGCCAGAAAGACAAGACTTCCAAATACTTCCCTGGTCTCCAAATTACAGACTTGAACTCCATTGAGCACCTGTGGGACCAACTCGATTTCCATATTTGTCATTTGAATCCTCTTCCACACACTCTTCAGCAGCTGTCGGATGCACTGCAGTCTGCATGGCTCTGGATACCATTGCCAACTTTCCAGCATCTTATTGACTAACTATCATGCCGTCTAGTTCTGCTGCACAACGTAGTTATTCGGCATATGTGACTGGGCCTTGTATATTATTAGTGCAGCACAATTTATTACTCTCTCTCCTTCCCTCTCTGTCACTCTCACTCTCTCTCTCTCTATATATATAAAGAGAGAGAGAGAGAGAGAGGGTGGGGGGGGGGGGGGGGGGTGGGCAGCAGCCATTACCATACTCCCTATTTTTTTTCAGTTTCATTTATTGAAGTTTTTGGAATTTTGTAAAGATAAGAGAGGGATTTAGCTATTTGGAGTGTCCTTTTCTCACAAAAGAGCGACTTTATGAATTAAAATACATAGAAAAGTTGTGTATACTGATCTTTTATACTGATCTTTAGTACTTAAAATGTGTAAAAGCTGGACCATTAGGGTGGCCCTTTAATTTGCATCAGAACTGTGTATCTGCGCTATATAAGTCCCACACATGCCCAATGAATAGCGGTTTTGCACATTAGTGCCTCTAATGCACCTTATCATTGCAGACAGCACAACACATAGCATAATAAATACATCATAAAATGGCTGCAACATCGCCTGAGAGAGAAACAGACCATATCTGCCATTGTCTCAGTCAGTCAGTCACAATTACAACTCATAAACATGAGGGATGATAGTTATTGCAGAGCTGCAGAGACGTAATGGCTGATTGATGTGGTGGTATAATTTATTGGCAATCCATTTTAACAATAACAGCTTTAAAAGGTATTCACAACTAGGTAGAAAATGCAGCATCATATCTATAGAAAGGCAGCTAATGGCTGGACTTGTCATTCACTGAAATTGGCAGACAGTTTTCCTCAAACTAGGCCATGTGTTTGCCTGTTATAAATGTTTCTCTACCTTTTACTATATTGGAGAACACATAATACAGTCCATTGACTGGAATGAATTGGGATATGAAACGGACCGCTATGCATAGAAACACATTCAGCTTACAGGGTTCACTGATCATTGTAGCGGCAGACATACAGAAATGCCTGTAGCTCTTCATGTACAATTCTCAGTCATTTGCATTAATAAAAAAATACATCTATCTTGTTATATATGAATGTGTGTTTATATATAGAATTTCCTAAACCAAAATTGTTTTCGGCAGAGTAGGTCCCGACATCTTACTATAATTTGCCTGCTTTGCTGTTTATTGAGTGTTGTGCTTATATATATATATATATATATATATATATATATATATATATATATATATATATATATATTAGACTCTCAGTTATTCAGAACTCAAGCAACCAGAACTCTCAAGCAACCAGAAAAAAATGAATACTGGAATTTAAATAAAAATTAAAATTTTACAGGACTCAACAAATGCCAAGAACCAGGTTGTCATGCCACAAAATGCTTATAGGCACGTAGATTTCGTCCACTGTACGTCTCTGAAAGTCAATGTTACCTGGAAGCAGACCGGCATGAGTGACTGAGCCAGTGCAGTGTTGGCGTTACATTCCCCGGGTTCAGCACCGCACCAAACAGCTGAACGTACCAGTGTGTAAGTGAGGAGTGAAAGCTGCTGCTGCTAGAACAGCCCTCACTGACAAATATACTTAGCAGATCATCATATGTGAAGCAAATCTGGGCCTCTTTTATATGTAACTCTCAAGCAACCAGAAATTACATTTATCCGGCATCTACCAATCAACTAGACCAAATAACTTGAGAGTCTGCTGTATATATGTTAACTTGTTGTGATGAAGGAGCTTGTGTACTTTAATGAAGCTGTGAGCTCTACCATGAAGGGTCACACAGGATGGGCAGGTTGTGGCAGAGAAGTGAGACAAAATGAAGCCCAATGGAGAAGGAACTGGCAACCCACTCCAGTATCATTGCCAAGAAAACCAATTGGATGGGCACAACCAAAAAGACAGTTGTGCCTGGTGTGCTGAGGTCCATATGGTCACTGAGAGTCGGACATGACTGAAGGACTGAACTATATATTTATATATATATATACATACATTGTAAAATATTGTAAAATGTGAGTATATATATATATATATATATATATATATATATATACAGTATATTGTTTAATTGTAAAATTTACTAATATTTTTAAAGGATCACTGTGATTTGGTTTAACTCTGCATGTTTTTGAAGTATGCAAAAATCGTATAACACTAGCACATATGTAACCTATGAACATAAAAGCATTTTTAGAGAGATTACTAAATTTACCGATGTTGCAATATATAAGTGCTTCCATGTTGTCTGCTTGTTGGTTTGGAGTTTGAGGGGAGTGTGAGTTTTGAGTGGCAGAAGGCTAGACTTTTACATTCTACATTAGGATTGGTCTCCTGAGGTATGCAGCTTCTTGATGGAAATAGTAGGACTATTTCTTGGAAAAGTGAAAAAAAATCTAAAGGGGAAAAAAGTAAAAGCTAATATATGCAATAAAAAAAAAACGTTCTTGACAGTATCCTCTATCTAAGATAGAACATATTATTGTAGGCCATTAAGGAACTCTCATTTCCCAACATTTTAAAATCTTAGAACTGTTTTTTGTCAAGGATTATTTGGGGGTGAGTCATTTTCATACATTAATGCAATGAAGAGGGACCAGATTATGAGATAAAAAAAAACAGTAAATACACTATTTATGGTGATATTAACTTGCATAGTAATGGGCCCTTCTCCTACATTAAGGTAACTGGACTGCTGTCTATTCGCTCCCCCGCCCAAAACTGCCACATAAATCTGTTCACCAGTCCTCTGTCTTCATTCCCCTATTTCCACTTCTCTTTATCTTTTGTTCTTAAAATGTTCAATGTTAATATAGATGCATGAATCAAGCTACTGCCAATGCAACAAGTGCAAAGCACCAGGGCCCACAACAGGATAGGGTCCCATCGCTACCTGGAATAAAGATGGTCACTTAATTTATTAGGGGGAGAGGAGCAGATAATTATTTTTATATAAATGTTATCTGATCACCTAAATATAATTTTGGCTATTTTTTTTTATATACAAGCCTATGGTTCTGTTAGAAATTGTTTTCATATCTGACCCCCCATAGCTACCTATATTGTATGAAGAAGTTGTAAATGGGAGCCCAAATTATTTTGCTCTCTGCGTTTCATGATCCTTTCTAAGCTCCCCAGCTGAACATTATGTGCCAACCAGAACAGCTGAGAGGCCAGTCCACCAAACTGTGAATTATATTCCAATGGGCTCAGAGGCTCCCCTTTAACTCGATGGTTAAAGATCAGTGATAGTCATACTATTTTTCTCTAAACTTGCCAAGAATTATACATTTTTACAAATTCTATTGGATAAATAGCAAATTGTAAGATTCAACATGGAAAATAGAGAGGTAAATTAAGAGAACTAAAGGAATAGATAGAATTGTAAGACAAGCAGCCCTATTAAATTAGATCTACTTGAAACACCGTAGCTCGTTTTGTAGAAATTAAGACATACGTCTATTAAATTAGTCCCGTAGAGCAGGCTGCTACCAATCTGCGGGTTTGGTGTGAAAAAAAGCCTATGGGACGAGAAACGTTGAATTTCACAGCAGCAAATCCTTTGATCTGTCAAGCCCGTAATCGCTACAATTCCAATCATGCTATTACATTGCAATAAAGTCACTCACGAGCAAGCTCGTAACAAGCAAATGGAGCCCAAAGCCCAACAAGTGCTGGAGAGGACCCGCAAGGGGGGTAAAGTCCAATCGTAACATTTTAAATGCAAATAAAAGCATAAAACTGTACTTATATTAAAAGGGAAAGTGATGTTAGGCCTTAGAATTAATAGCACAACATTCTCAAGCCCGCAAATCGGCAAAGTAAAATACTTTATTTCATGTTTAACTTTTGTGTTATATCGATCCTGGCGTTCAATGTGTTAATACATATACTGTAACTTGCGTGTAATGGAATATCATATTTACGGCTTTATTAATATTGCATTATTGTGGAATGTTGGTCGGATCGCAAATTGTAATTTTAGCCCGTAGCATTTTGAAATCTTCATCTTCATCTTCAGTGACTTAATGATGATGATCTCTTTTTCCACTGGCTCCGTCTAAACCCGTAACTACTGTCTTGACTAATTGATCCTGCGCAGGGCAAATCCAACGTTCGACGAATGAGTTACAGGTTTGCCTCTCAAGCTCGTAACTTGCAGCCACTTGGGGGTCTCACGTTGCAGTTACGGTCCTCGAATTTAATGTGGCTGAATGTATTTTAGTTAGATGTTGGGGCGATAGAGCCATGCTTTCCCACTTCAGAGAATGTGGGGGCTCATGGTAAGTCTCCAGTATTGTATTTCCCACCATTCTTGTTGGGAAACACTTATGAGGTTTCCAGGCTACAAAAGGGTTACATGCCAGAGCACAGGAAAGCTTAAGATATCAGAGGAAGAATGAGAGCTCTGCCTTTATTTTAACATGCCCTATGGTGTTTATCTGCAGTGCAAGAGACCCGTCTATATTGATTAATTTTTAAGAATGAACCGTGCTAAGCCCTGTAGCATTACTCTCCATGAGGATGAGAGAAATAAGCAGCGATGCTGTTTCCTAGTTGCCTTATAAATCATTTAAACCCAGTGAATATGCAATTCACTTGTTAATGAGAGTCATTAAACACACATTTTATTATATCGACAAAAAATAAAACAAAATAAAAGCTTCACAGCCGGGTTACAACCTACATTTACTTTCTACCTATAATTTACCACTATGAATGAAAGTAACAATTTCTTGAACTGCTGTCACATCTGTCACTTTATATTATTTTCTTGCTGAAAAGCCATTTCTAAAGACCTCGAGCGCCGGATTATTTTCCCCTTATCGCTTCCAGTTGTGAAACCTTCTTTTTATGAACCAGTTTGCACTTCTCAGACCACATCTGGGGGGATCTGTAAAGCTTAATATATTTATTGCACCAACAGCTTTTCAGAGATAAAATACCATATTGGAGCAAAGGGAAAAAAAAATTCTATATATTATATTTATTTATTAATACGACTTAGAATTATAACTTTTAAACTAGACTTGGTGGTTGCTATGGAAACTACTTTAACATTTTCTACGCTAAATAACATAATAAAGTATGTAGATTTTCAGCAGTGCTTTGTTTGGTTTGCTGGCATTAGCTTTAAAAGCACTAAAGCATTTTGCGAGATATAAAATTAGCCATGCATTCCTAAGTGTGTGAGTTTTAATAGAAGCAAATTGGCATTACAGTTGTCAAATTACATGCAGCATATCCCTTTGGCACTGCAAATTTTCTAACAGAACCATAGGCTTGTAAAAAAAAAATAAAAAAAAATAAAAGGACTCAGTTTTTTATCCATGCACCTGGAGCAATATATAACCAGTGTCAATCTGAGGCAGCCGGAACAAGCATTTTATAGCTGCTTGTAGTGATTTTGCAAACTAACTATTTTTGTAAAATAGTGGAGAGCAGCAAATGACAACATCTTGGTATGAAATAATAACACTAGCCCGGAATATGATGCGCGCCATTTAATATACACGTCTCAAGTAGTTTTATTGCTATGTGCTTATAGTGCGTGAAGAAGAATACAAGTTTTCATTCTATTTAATGCTGTATGTTGTCGATTGGATCTTTGTAAATTATGGAATAAAACATCGACAGTAAGCAAAATTAATACATGAACGTAATTAGCTTTGGAAGAAAAGGAAATTAAGTCAGCAAAGCCAATTTACTGTGTTTGCAGGACTAGGGATGTACATTGGATTATATTCATTAACATAAAGTACCACGGACAGCATTTCTCTTTGTTGTATCTTATAGACGGTATTTGATTATGTTTCACAGTGAATTCCATTTTTTTTTTTTTTTTTTTTATGATGGTTCTGGAGCTGAATAAACTGCTTTGAAGTATGATTGCTCTGGAGACTTGTCCCTGTCATGCAGTTTGAAGGAACATAGCTATATGAGTCATACTTTCCTGTTAGTTTCAAGGAAGTTGAAACAAGTTTAACTTAACATTTATTTTTTTTATAATTAACTTGCTCTTTTAAACTCATGGTAGAAACATAATTGTCCCATGTCACTTTGATACCACTCATAATGGAAGTATAGGAAAAAGACTCTTGGTTGCAAAGTCATACCCATGGGTGTGAAACCATCCATTTTATGACAGATAATCACTTTTCCTGCGCAGTCTTTCCTGAGAATTATACAATAAAGATTTCATATGAAATATGTAAATCAGCTCTGGTACTTTGTAGAATTCTTTGGACCCGCTTCTTACAAAACCCTCCTCACATTGCAAGTGTAAAATGTAATTTTGGGGGTCTACAAAATATCAGCCTTATTAAATTGCAATTCGGCAAATTCTAAAGGGCTCTATATAAGCACATAGCATATTTTTTTTTACAGAAGTTTTTAGTAAGTGAAGACCTTGCTTTTGAGTAGAAGTTCACTAACTAAAAACTTTTGGAAAAAAAAAATATGCTCTGTGCTTATATAGAGCCCTATTCAATTGGCCAAGTCGCAATTGAATGAGGCCCATAGGATTCATAGTTATTCTACTGCCAAATTAGAAGAGAATAATGTTGTTTCAGGGCTTTTTGGAGCAGGAATATGAGTCACTATGAATCTTCATGGCAATTACCCAGAATACAAAATAAAACAAAA
Organism: Discoglossus pictus; assembly: GCA_027410445.1. NCBI lineage: Eukaryota > Metazoa > Chordata > Amphibia > Anura > Alytidae > Discoglossus > Discoglossus pictus. The sequence goes on from CM050167.1 coordinate 34,741,591, forward strand.
TAATCCAATATCTAAGGATACAAACAGCCTAATTATATTACGATTCGGCCAACTGAAAGGGGCTCTATATAAGCACATAGCATTTTTCTTTTTACAGAAGTTTTTAGTTAGTGAACTTCTATCCAAAAGCAAAGTCTTCACTAACTAAAAACTTCTGTAAAAAATATATGCTCTGTGCTTCTATAGAGCCCTATCCAATTGGCCGAATCGTAACTTAATAAGGCTGAAAGTATGTAATGACATATAGCCGAAAAACTTCATAATAGTATATGTGATGATGCAAATTATGGTGAGATGCGTATTCAGTCTAGAGGAGTAAACACTTCTTGATATAATAATACTGTGACTGATCATATAAATTAGAAATAACTCAAATGCTCAATTAAGACTTAGTTGTGCATTATCTTAAACCTCAATACACCAAACTGGCTGGTAAGATTAGAACTACCAACATATTTTAAAAGTATAACATCTAGAAATGAGATCCTTTCAAACAAGAGACAGCTATTGTTTATAGTACTACAGATACTATCTCCTACCGGAGAGTCCTAAGCAAAAGCTCCAAAAGAAAATGACGCAGGATGATCAGAATCCTATAATCCAGTGCTCCTCAACTCCAGTCCTCAGGGCACACAGTTCACAGTTTAGGTATATCCCTGCTTGAGCACAGGTGAGCTAATCAGAGGCTCAGTAATTCTGTTTAACCACCTGCTGAGCCTCTGATTAGCTCACCTGTGCTCAAGCAGGGATATACCTAAACTGTGAACTGTTGGTGTGCCCTGAGGACTGGAGTTGAGGAGCACCGCTATAGTCAATATATTCCACACTTATCAACAAGCGGGAGTAATCACATATTATAATTGTCAAACTGGGATTCATCGTCACTGTTTGCGACAAATTGTAGTTTGACAACGATCCGATCGCAAAGCCGACCAGAACGCACGCGCGACGAGGCCTTAGACGCGCATGTGCAACGAGACCTTAGCTGTGCACGCGCAAAGTACGGTGTTTGCGCAGCATTAGCGCGTTTGCTGCGCATTGCATTTGTGCACCGCATAAGGGGAGGGGGAAGAGACACGGGGGAGGGGGGGACACAGAAGGAGAGGGGGGAAGAGACACAGAGGGAGAGGGGGGAAAGAGACACAGGGAGAGGGGGAAGAGACACAGAGGGAGAGGGGGAAGAGACACAGGGGGAGAGGGGGAAAGAGACATGGGGAAAGAGACACAGGTGGGGGAAAGGGGGGGAAGAGACACAGGGGGAGAGACATGGGGGGGAAGAAACACGGGGTGGAGAGGGGGGGAAAGAGACACAGGGGGTGGAAAGAGACACAGGGGAGGGGAAGAGAGGCACAGGGGAGGCAGAGTTGGGGGGAAAGAGACACAGGGGAGGGAGAGGAGGGGGGGAAGAGACACAGGGGAGTGAGAGGAGGGGGAAGAGACAGAGGGGAGGGAGAGAAGGGGGAAGATATGCAGGGGAGGGGAATGGGAGGAAAGAGACATGAGGGAGGGGGGAACAGACACAGGGGGAGGGGGGACAGGGGGGAAAGTGACAAAGGGGAGGGGGGAGAGATGCAGGGGAGGGAGAGGAGGGGGAAATGAGACACAAGGGAGGATGTAGACAGGGGCCAAAGGCACTCAAAGTCGTTCATCGCGAGGCCAGTAAAGTTGACGGTGGGAGAGGTAGAGTAGGGGAGGCTCATCTCGAGGCCAGTAAAGTAGAAGGGGAGAGGCTCCCATTGTGTGGCATACAGCATTGCCAGGCTTAACTTTTTATTGCCATAATTTTTGACGGGCAAGTCGCTAGTTGTTCTATATAATGGTTATAGTTATTGTATTGCATCTAGTTATCTAACATGAAACACTAGACACAGTATCACAGTCTTGCCAACACTTTCTTGTAGTTAGAGCTCATACAATAGGGTTTATTTGTTTAAATTCATTGTATCTTTTAAAACTTATATCCAGGGGGTGGATACACAAACAGCCTTATTAAATTGCGATTCGGTAAATTTAAAAGGTCTCTATTTAAGCACATAGCAATTTTTTTTTTCCAGAAATGTTTCCATCCAAAAGCAAGGTCTTCACTAACTAAAAATGTCTGTATATATAAAAATATGCTGTGTGTTTAAATAGAGCCCTTTTAAATTTACCGAATCACAATTTAATAAGGCTGAAAGTGTCTAATCATTGCTGCCTGTTGTGTCTGATGAGAGACTCGATCTGTTTGCCAAACACTAGAACCAGCAGCTGCTTTTCCCTCTAAGGGTCTGTCTTAACCAAACCCCATTTATTTGATTGAATGACCAAACTAAAGAGTTTACTGGCTTTTTGGCCAAGCCTCCAACTCAATATCTATGCCACTGTTTGTAGCAGGGATTTAACGTAATATACAAGCAATAAGTATATATATATATATATAATTAAGTTATATATTGGTCAGTTTTAAAATGTATACCTTTCTGTGTATATTGTATGCAGTTAACTGTATGGCCAGTTGTGTTAGCTGCAGTTGTAGAGTTACATGTCCAATAATGCAGATTAAATTCAAACTGTGGATATAAGCCAATAAACATTAATGCTGGCATGTTTGTGATGTACTGTTTATAAGCCAAGCAGTATAATGAAATGCATAGCAGTTTGTTTGTAACATGTTGTTTGTTTTGCTATAAACATTGCTGTGAATGTTTATAGGTGGCAATTTATCACTTATGATAAAAAATTGCAATTGTCTTATTTCAATTGTAGTATAAAAGTATCATATTGGGCCTGTAAAAAAAGCAAGTTGTTTGCAGCAATAGGTTATATTCTTTTCTCTACATAAAATAATATAATTATAAGGGACCAGTTAAAGGGGCACAGTGGAGGTTACAAATATGGTGCATTAATAACTCAATGTGATTACAAATAGTTTCTTGCAGTAAACTAATGCTGATGTTTGATATTTTTACGGGTCATTCAATCTTTAGGATCTACCCAACAACGCAAATATCTTTTTCTAATAGATGTTTACTAAAATAGCTGTTAATTTGCAATTTAAATGGCGTCTTTTTGCGAGCCGCAAACGGTCTACAGGTTAATGGCTTGAAATCCCTGCGGTTGTTACAACTGTAACTTACACCCCATGGAAGCCTTTGATCTTTCACATCCGCAAGAGTTACGATGGCTAAAATCGCAATTGCTACAATTTCCCAAGCCCGCAAATGGCAAATGTAGAAGAAAATCCTACGAGTGCTAGAGAGGACCCACGGGGAGGGGGGGGGGGGGGGGGGCGTTAACCCCTGTCTGTAGCACTGTAAATGCAAATAAAAAATCAATACTGCACTGTAAATAACGGGGAAAGCGATGAAATACATTATAATTAATTGCACAACAGTCTCATGCTTGCAATTTGGCAATAAAAATAATTTATTCTTTTGTTTCATTTTGTGTTTATATCGATCTCGGGAATCAATGAGTTAATACATATCAGGCCATCCACATGGACTAGATCAGTATTGGCATTCATTTTAATTATTTTGTTGGTTTGTGAGTCCGATCGCATATTGGACCTCTAAATGCTAATTAATTGACAGGTGTCCTCCATCTTATACTGCGGTAATGATGACGGTCTCATTTTCTATTGGCTGTTTGTAATTGGGTAAGTACGGCCTTGCTTAATTGATCATGTTCACGCTCTGAAATCCTACATATGATTGCATGGTTTACGGTTTTGGCTTTCGGCCCGTAACTTGCGGGCTTGTTCAATTGAATATTTTAGTTTTTTTATTTCATTTTTTTCGGTAGTGTCGTGAGGGGCCCTTGGCCACCCCAGTCCACGTGACCAGGGCCCTCTCGGATCCCCTCATCTGCGCAATCCCCCTTCACCCAGAACTGAAGTAAACTTGCGAGTGATTGCGCAACATGAAAACTCAGGGAGTGACATAAGTTCGACTAAGGAGAGTAAGAAGAGGGACATCTGAAGTGCCGAGTGATATATATATATATATATATATATATATATATATATATATATATTGCATCAGGGCCCTCTCTTCACTAACTCCACCACTGCATTGTAGCCAATTCTTTAGTTTGATTTTAGAAGTTTAGAAATATATTTCTGTCTAAATATGATGGTCTTTAATGATTTATAACTTTTCTATTTTAAATATTCATACCTTAAAATAAGCCTGCAGTCTGAGAGCAGGCACCTCCCTAATTTATTTTATTATTTTATGTGAGCTGCCATTCAATCAAATGCCTTTACATCTCCCAGGCTGAATTCACATATTTACAGCATGTCCCATTGAAGAACTAGTTGTGATAATGGCCTTTTTTGTTCAGAACATTATAGGCAATTATTCTATAGTAGAGCCTGTCAGTGATCTGTTTATTCCTATAGTGTGTCACCCGTGGTAAGCCATGGATGTAGATTCCAGTTGCAGCAACTGTAAGTTTGCATTCCTTAATGTCAGAGCTTTCAATAGAACTAATTAGAAATCTTATAAGCACCTTTCCAGATATGATTTTTTTTAAAGTAAAATCTCTTTACAAATACGCTGTGATTTCCACTGATTTTGCCCTTCGAGTGTTAGTATATATCCACACTGCTCTGATGAAGTTTCCAAATCTCTGGGGAATGCCATCGATTTTTAGTCATTTTTGTCTTGGGAAATTATCTGAAGCACAGTGTAAAAATAACACATTCAGCTTATGGCATAAATCTAAGGGCTGATGTGGGGAGTTCAGTTGCAGCAGAGTGTGCAGCAATAAATCAGTGTCAGGTCGTGTTATGGAGAGATGACTCACTCAGGTGAGATGTACAGAAAGGAGCCAGGAAATGTCTTGGCAATCACTTCCTACAGAACAAAATATTTACTGCATAAAGGTCTGGGTTCAGTTTAACTAGGCAGCCATCTAGGGCACACTGACTCAAAGGATCATTGCGGTCATATTTTTTAAATTTACTATTTTGAAGAACTACACTAGAAAATATGCAACATGTTTTTAGAATGTAAAATTAATTGTACAGCCTCTAATTTATTATATTTTATATGCATCTACCATATATGCAATCTACCATTTTGGTTTCAGCAAACCAACTTCCTGAGCTGAGAGAACATTTTGAATGTATAGAAGGTTTCTGCCTGTACAATGGGAAAGATGAGCTACATCTGCCAGTGCACTGAGCAGCTCTAAATAGAACCTCATTAGTTTACAATGACACACTCACCTGAGAAGTAACAAACACCAGTAGGCAAGAAAACAGAATGGAACCCTTCATTTATGTATTTTGTGCTCTTTAACAATGTCTTCCCCCGTTTTCTTTAGTTATTCAAAAGACCATGTATCAAAAATTTGACCAGAGGTGTTGTCCAGATATGGGACCAGCTGGTCCTGAAACTAACAGGAATTCCCTTCTATGGGTTAGTTTCTTCGAAACTCGAGCGGGTAGTGCCAGAATAGGGTAGTACACCCAGTTATCAGTATTCCATTATCCCTTAGGGAAGAACTACAACGCTACACCTTTCAACCAAAATAAGGAATGCTTTATCCCCTGCTATGGGTGCACAAATAGTGTGGCGCCCACATGGATGGGGCATACTGGGGGATCCAGGATTGAGGATTCCATGTCTGAAGCTCCAAACCTTGCTCACCGTCATGTGGGATAAGGGCATCAGCTAAATGACCTACTTGCCCAGACTGGGGAAATAATGACCAAATACTTTGCGGTAGGGAAACATAACATAATAACCCGCCTATGCGAGTTCGACAAAGGGTGTTTATAACCGCATTTTATTGTCAGACAATTTCACGTATGCCAATACAAGTGAAAAACAAACATTGTAAGAGGTTCTGAGTTCTATCTGGGGAGAGTGTAGCTTACCCTGGTTTACCTTAGTCTTAACAGTTGTCCTTTAAATGATTAAATGATGTCAAATATAGACTGAAGTTAGCTTTCTTCTAACTTCTAATATATTTATATACCGTATATTGGGGAAACCGGTCAAAAATTGCAATCTCTAGATTGTAAGTCTGCAAATTTTCATTCTTGCAAGGTGCTTTGGGGAAAGGACTGTGGGCACTGAGTTTAAGCTCAAAGACAGGGCCCTCCATCCTTTGCAATGTGTTAATATTGAATTTGTCTTTGCATGGAAATTAACTTATCTATAGTGCTACGTAATACGTTGGCGCATTTAAATAAATGATAATAATACTAATAATAGTACAAAGTTTCAGTGAAATTACCCCAGTTGGGCACCATTTCATCCAGAAAAATCACTCCATTCAAAACCTGAAAATCAAAATACTCAGAGGGAATTTCAAAACTTTCAAACGGAAAATGATTACATTTTTTTAATATGAAGGATACTGGGCTTAATATTGATTTAGGACATCTGTCCCACTATCAACATGTTTTATGATTCAGACACATTCCACATGCCTCCCATGTTCAGTTGTTGCTTTTCTAATCCACAAACTGTGAGGACATTTATGGCTCTAAATTATGGCTCTGCTGTGTTCTTATCTAAAACCTGATCTATAGACTCACATACTGACCTATCGGGACCTTACTGTATGTACAATGCTGATCGGTGTTCAGTGAAAAAAAAATTCTGTCCACTTCTTTACTTCTCTATATATTTTATCAGCATTGCTTTTGACTTGATAAAGAGAGGTACCTCTCTCCAAAGCTCATCATAATAATTATGAATATGTTCGTCCAATAAAAAAGTTATCACTATTTATCCCATTACACTGATTGTTCATATATATATTTTTTTTCAGAGCTTTTCATTTACATGTGAAGGACTCCAATGAACATGTTCTTTTTAACATACACTATTGCGTCTGGTGAGATAAAATAGTTATATGTTACAAACATCTATAATTAATTAACATCAGATAGTTGCAATTAAAAAAATCCAATTTAATTTATAGATTAATGCAGTTTAGAATTTATCAGTTATCTCAATCAGACACGCAGCTTGCAGTCTTTTAGATATGTTTTAATAAAATTCTTGACTTTTGCATGTTATTTGTATCTATGGTGATTTATTACGTTTAGTATTGTATTTTATTTTCCATTATATGCTACTATAGATGTGCATTTGTGTGGGTAAAATGATTATACACATTAGTCAGACTGCAAACATAAGAGAATTTTTATTATATCAATCTGATTTATAAATATACAGAAAATCTAACAATTCAAGAATTATATATACAAAGGACACACAACATACAATAGAGTCCATAAACGCTTCTCGGAGAATGAATGGAAACTATGCAAAGTCTCACAGAGATATGACAAACTCTAATCCCAAAGGACCCTTCCAGACAGCTACCTTATTGTGGTGGAGGGGCTTGTGTAGTTCTATGAAACTTTGAGCTATACCATGTGTAACGGAACCCATCACTGTTTTACCCTGTTTTATGGTTATTTAATTCTTGGTTAAAATATGATCCTACTGCTATACTGTATGTATGTTGGTTTATGCTCTGCAGAATATTAGCCCAGACTATTGCAGACCTTGGCATAATAGATAATCCTATTACAGAGACTCCTCATAAGATAAGGAAGTCTATTGTATAAAGTGTTTTCATTCTCAGACATAAGAACAAAGAAGGATGATCTAATCAATGTCTGATTGTATCAAAGTTGCCAGGTAGCCTCAGGGAGGTGTGACCCACCTATTGACCCTCTATGTTTATTGTGTGGCCAACTATGGGGGATGTGTATTGCCTGTGGGAAGAGATGTGTATAAATATTTCTGCACATAACAAAATAAAGTCAGTATTTCTTTGACTCCCAAATTGAGTGTCGTCCAATATGGGAGGTCGGGGATGGTGAGACTGTAGTGCTTCTTGGATATTTTACCGTATACCAGCGGAGATATTGGACTGCGTGTTCCAACTCCGTTACATTTGGTGGCAAGTGGCGGAATTGTTCCCACGGTCAGAAGGACAGCTACAGGAGACACCATTCCGTGGAGTACAAATTGAGGGCAACGCTAGTATCCGTACAGCGCCCCTGGCTACAGCAGGATGGAACCGGCTAGTTTTCGGACAGCGTTCCATGATGAGGAGGAGGAGGCGGCCGCGGACTACAGGGATGCAGACAGAAAGGAACTTATGGAGGGAGACCGGTCAGCGGTTACAGTACCTCTTACGGACAGCACACAGACTGAGTTTGGAAGAGAACTCCAAAGCAGACTGGCCTTTTTCCCAGGTACGCTTCCCATAAGAACCTTGGAATGGTTAATGACAGATGTCCACGAATACATAATGGAAAAGCAGCGGGCACGGGGGCGGGCCATCTTGGGAGCTGCTAACCCACCTCCCACCATTAACCCCCCCCAGCACTGCGTCTGGGTGGTGGGAACTACCAAACCCCTCCACGGTACATTAGGTGCCACACGTGTAACCAGCAGGGACACATGCAGAGAGACTGTCCCAGAAACAGAAACCGCTCCACGTGGAATACTCCAACTAATTCTCCGCCCCAGCGGCAGTGTGTACCCCAGGGAGCAGAAGGTGCCGTCCTTCCTCCCCAGCGGCAGTGTGTACCCCAGGGAGCAGAAGGTGCCGTCCTTCCTCCCCAGCGACAGTGTGTACCCCAGGGAGCAGAAGGTGCCGTCCTTCCTCCCCAGCGGCAGTGTGTACCCCAGGGGGCCGAAGGTGTCGTCCTTCCCCCCCAGCGGCAGTGTGTACCCCAGGGAGCAGAAGGTGCCGTCCTTCCTCCCCAGCGACAGTGTGTACCCCAGGGAGCAGAAGGTGACGTCCTTCCTTCCCAGCGGCAGTGTGCATCCCAGGGAGCAGAAGGTGCCGTCCTTCCTTCCCAGCGGCAGTGTGTACCCCAGGGAGCAGAAGGGGCCGTCCTTCCTCCCCAGCGGCAGTGTGTACCCCAGGGGGCCGAAGGTGTCGTCCTTCCCCCCCAGCGGCAGTGTGTATCCCAGGGAGCAGAAGGTGCCGTCCTTCCTCCCCAGCGACAGTGTGTACCCCAGGGAGCAGAAGGTGCCGTCCTTCCTCCCCAGCGGCAGTGTGTACCCCAGGGGGCCGAAGGTGTCGTCCTTCCCCCCCAGCGGCAGTGTGTACCCCAGGGAGCAGAAGGTGCCGTCCTTCCTCCCCAGCGACAGTGTGTACCCCAGGGAGCAGAAGGTGACGTCCTTCCTTCCCAGCGGCAGTGTGCAGCCCAGGGAGCAGAAGGTGCCGTCCTTCCTTCCCAGCGGCAGTGTGTACCCCAGGGAGCAGAAGGGGCCGTCCTTCCTCCCCAGCGGCAGTGTGTACCCCAGGGGGCCGAAGGTGTCGTCCTTCCCCCCCAGCGGCAGTGTGTATCCCAGGGAGCAGAAGGTGCCGTCCTTCCTCCCCAGCGGCAGTGTGTACCCCAGGGAGCTGAAGGTGCCGTCCTTCCTCCCCAGCGGCAGTGTGTACCCCAGGGGGCCGAAGGTGTCATCCTTCCCCCCCCCAGCGGCAGTGTCTACCCCAGGGAGCAGAAGGTGCCGTCCTTCCTCCCCAGCGGCAGTGTGTACCCCAGGGGGCCGAAGGTGTCCCCCCCCCCCCAGCGGCAGTGTGAACCCCAGGGAGCTGAAGGTATCGCCCTCTCCCCCCAGCGACAGCTTACTCTAACAAGGGGAGACACCAATCTCCCAGACGGCGCAGATGGGACCATGGTCTCTGTGCCTGACCTACCGGGATGCTGGAGAGCCTGTCCAGATCCCCAACTACCCTCACTGGGACAACCGGAGGAGGGGGTAAGTACAAATTCCCTCCCCAGCTAACTCCTAATGTGGCCCCAGGGTTAACAGAGGAAATGTTAACCCCCACTGACCCCCACCTTTCCCTGGCTACTGAGCCGGAATATGTCCCAAGTACCCCAGCAGAAGAGCTGACAGCGGGGCAGAGTGCAGTCGGCCTCTGCCCTCCCTTTGTCCCTTGTACAGCGCAGGATGTCCTGCAGGTTATACCAGCAGAAGAGCTGGCATCAGGGCAGAGTGCTGCTGGCCTCTGCCCCTCAAGTCCCCTCAGCGTATTGCCCCATCACCACAGCAAAATATCCAGGTGCCTGGTTAGACTTCCCCCCAAAGGGGAGATGGGTGACGAAGTGCCTTTTGCCATTTTGTCCTGGAAAGGACTTATTGCCAGCCTCCTGCCCTGCGACTATGGCCCTGGGACATATTGCCCTTTAAAAACAGTATTCGGCCATACCAGAGTGTATGTCACTCATTCTGGCCCTTTAAATACAGGGGGGTCATTCGATACTTGCCCTGTGGGAGCGGTGATACCCCAGATAGCTATGCCTTGGAGCCCATTCATATAATGAAAGACTATGGGAAAGACTTTAGCTACATGGCAATTGAACTGTGTGAATAGGATCTGAGCGCTATTCGGTAGTTTTGTGCGCTCAGATCCCAGCTATCTGGGGATATGTGAAATGTGAGTAAATGTGAATTGCAGTAATGCTAATGGGTTTTCAAACTAGAGAATTGACCAACAAATACTTTTGTCCAGACATCCCCAGGCCGATCTGTTGGGATCAGACCATGTATGCCGGCTTATGGTCACGGGGGAGGTGTGTAACGGGACCCATCACTGTTTTACCCTGTTTTATGGTTATTTAATTCTTGGTTAAAATATGATCCTACTGCTATACTGTATGTATGTTGGTTTATGCTCTGCAGAATATTAGCCCAGACTATTGCAGACCTTGGCATAATAGATAATCCTATTACAGAGACTCCTCATAAGATAAGGAAGTCTATTGTATAAAGTGTTTTCATTCTCAGACATAAGAACAAAGAAGGATGATCTAATCAATGTCTGATTGTATCAAAGTTGCCAGGTAGCCTCAGGGAGGTGTGACCCACCTATTGTCCCTCTATGTGTATTGTGTGGCCAACTATGGGGGATGTGTATTGCCTGCACATAACAAAATAAAGTCAGTATTTCTTTGACTCCCAAATTGAGTGTCGTCCAATATGGGAGGTCGGGGAGGGTGAGACTGTAGTGCTTCTTGGATATTTTACCGTATACCAGCGGAGATATTGGATTCGTGTTCCAACTCCGTTACACCATGCTTGGTTACCCAAGATGGGCAGGTCATAACAGACAGATAGTCGGACCCCCAACACCCTCAAAGGAGAAATTCCACCTTCTAGTTTGTATACAAGCCCTGTATGCACCCTGAAAAGGGAAATCATTTTGGTGGGTAGTCCCTATTTATGATAGCACTTAAAACAATCCCAGCAGGCATGAATTAGGCATATTCAATACGGCATAACTTTTTCATGATATATTTGTAATTGAATATTTGATGGCTCAATAAGTTCCTTATATACCTTTTTATATTTTATATACCAAATGCTGGTGCATCATAACATTATTTGTACTTTTCCATGTATTTTTCATTGAACGTGAAATATTCACAAGTGGAGACCTATTAATCTTCTAATACTGACTGATGAACTATACTTGCAGTGTTCCATATTTATTACATATCACTCATCTCCTAAATTAGGGGAGAAGTTATATTAAACCTAGATTTGTTTCACGTGGAATGGTCAACACAGAACAGCTGTTGTGTGCAACAACTTAAATCCCAAGTCATTAAAACCACACAGTATCATCATGTAGAGCAATCACATTGAAGCAAAAAACATGCAAAAACTTTTTTGTTTCAAATTTGTTCTTCTTCATTTATTTTATACTTGATTTAAAAATAGCTCTCACTGTTTATGTTGATTGGTCAGGAGTCTCCCTCTAAATGCTTATACACAGTCTTCACTAAAATAATAATTTCAGATTGTATTCCTTTTGAGATTAGAATGTTTAAAGAACCAAAAAGAATAAGATGGCATTTTTCTGATTGCAGCAAAGAGAATGTATTACCATTTGCAGGATGCTTGTGTTTTTTGGTCCGTGTAGAAAATACCAAGTGAAGGAAACTGAACTCGGCTGTTAACTGGGTAAAATTAAAACAGAGAAACATGCATCAATTTTAAAAAGGAAAATGTGTTTTTTTTTCACTTGGTTTCAGTGCTCTAAAGATGTAGATCAGTATTGATGATTTCAATGTACCTTGAAGAGAGGAAGAAATGATCCAATAACTTTATGCTTCATGCATTTATATATCAATAGATTCAAAGTAGAATCGATGCATTTCAACAGAAAACACATACAGATTCTAGTTAAATAAATGTATTCTTTTATCTGAATGTATGTAAGACATAGTATTTAGTGCAGTTGGATGAGCTTGACAAATGTTAAATGCATTGCTCCAAGACATAATTATAATATAGGAAGAGATTTTATTCAATGGCATGTGCAGTATATCTGCTGTATCAGTCTTTGTAAGCCCTAATTGAAGCTTACAAAGCAAACTCCTTATGTCTAAAATGCTCCTGTACTACTCAGAGTAACTGGGGGAAATACAGATTTTATTTTATTTACAACCGATTTACTCAAATGGAATCATACAGTATAACTGCACATAGTCTTCCAATTTAAAATAGGTTTTAAATCACATACGGTATATAGTTGTCAGTGTTCAATGTGCATCAATCAATAAAGAGAATCACTGGAGGAGGCTTATCTCGGGCTGTCTATCCTTTATCTCTAAGGGCCATGTACTAAGTGTAACAGACCTTTTTTTTAATGGAGGGTAATGTATTAATTAACTAATTATTTTATTTTTACAAGTTTTTTATTTTATTTTTATTTCCATTTTGTTTGTGTAATTCTGTTGTTTTTAATGTAATGCTTTTTTTGTTTTCTGTAGTTTTTTTTATTTTACTTTAAGTTTAGTCATCGTGGGGAAAGTAGTGTTCAGAACAATGGAGATCTAAAGCGCCTTTGGATTGCCCATGGATGTGAGTGTAGTGTTTGGGGCTGAAAAACACCCATTGGTTTTAGGGCCCATGGAGGGTCATTACGGACCCCAGAGGGTGGGTTGAGGAACCATGCAGGCACCACATTACCCCAAGATTTGTTCCATCACATATATAGTTGTGAGCAGTGCAGGCTTGCCAAAGGTTGTTGGTAACGCAGTTGCGGCCAGGCAATGAGCGCCAAAGGCGCTCACTGCGCTGGTGGAGATGAGCGGCATAGGCGCTCATACCTACGACCCGCACAACTTAGGTAGTGAGCGCCGTCATTTTTTGACGGGCAAGTCGCTAGTTAAGGTTATAAATTGCATGCTCATTTTTATTAATGCTTATTAACTTTACATTTATTTGTGTTAAATCCCATCTGTCATTTAGCTGCCCATTCTTTTAATTCATGTCCATTTGGCGTGTACTTACTTTTCTGACTTAATTACCTTGCATAATTTATTGTCATCAGTAAAATTGGAGACAATACTTTCCAGTCCTACTTATGAATCATTAATAAATATGTAGAAAAGAATAGGACCTAGCACTGAACCCTGAGAAACCCCACTTACCACATTAGTTCAATCTGAGTATGTCTCATTTACAACAACCCTTTGCTTCCTGTCATTTAGTCTGCTCTCAATCCATGTGGCACTGTATCACAATCCTTTGCAAAATCCAAAAACAATACATCCATTGAGTTGCCTACGTCCAAGTTCCTGCTATCCTCGTCATAGAAACTAAGAAAATTTGTTTGACATGACCTATCCCTCAAAAATATGTGTTTCCCCCTACTTTTTAGCTTGTTCAAATGGAAATATTATTGCATACTATCCCTTATTAACCCTTTTAAAAGCTTCCTCAATACAGAAGTAAGGCTTTTTGGTCTATAGCTCGCTAGACTTACTCTTAATCCCCTCTTAGATAAAGGTATCATATCTGCTTTTCTCCAGTTATCTGGAACCAAGCCTGTGGAGTAGTGAGTCATGAAAAATTACACATAATAGTTTTGCGATAACATAACACAGTTCCCTCAGTACCCTCGGACATATTCCATCCAGACCTTTTGCTTTATTAGAATTTTTTTCCAGAGTTAAACAATTATTCGTTGAAGATAGTGTAGCCCCATTTGGTTGCATGATCCTAACCATAGGTACCTCCCTTGTGTAAAATAATGTATTCAATTCATTTGCCTTTTTCCAGTCACTATTTATTTTTAGTTGGCCTGTTTAAATGTTTTTATTTTTTATTTTTTACATTTTTCCTTTCCTAGCCTTCTTTCTATTAACATCTTTTTTTTTTTTTAACTCTCTAGGGTTAGTCTTACTCTCCTCTGCAATTACATTTTAATTTTCTATTTCGGCCAATCTAATAGTTGTTTTTTTTGGCAAGATTTTTTATATTCCTTATACACAAGAAAAGCTGCCTCTATTCCCTCTTTCTTGTATAATTTAAATGCCCTCTTTTTACTTCTTATCTTGATGATTAAATCATTGTTACGCCATATGGGTTGTGATTTACTTCTGCTTTTATTTCAACATAGTATATGCTGATATGTATGCATATTTAGTAAAGCTTTAAATGTTTTCTATTTACCTTCAGTATTTTTACCTTTAGTTTTTAAAATCTACTACAAGTTATAATCATTGTTCCCAAAAGGGTTCCCCTTTTTCAACATTTTATATTAAAAAAAGGAAAAGAAAAATGGTAGCATTATTGGCAACTTACCCCCAATTTGTTATTAAATCAAAAGAACTTTAACTTGTGGTGGAAAATTAGGTGTTTTCAAAATCTCCTCTTTTTATGACACTAACTATACACAGCTTATTGTGACGATTACCTTAAACAAATTACGAGAAATAATCAAGCTTGTCTGCACACAAATCTATAAGATGGTTAAACAACCCATGCTAACACCCATCTACATCATACAATCACCTATACTTTTCATGTAAATCATCTTATTGGGTACACTGAGAAAAAAAGAAAGTGTAATTATGGTATATCACTTGACATGCGCACGGCCCAGTGGGTATGTCCATATGACACTTTGGGCACAACTCGCTCCCTGAATAATTTATTAGGCACAAAACACTTCCTGAGCCCTCTAAGTAAATAATTAGACACAACCACTTTTGGGGTAACATACTGGCCACAGCGTTTATTGGTAAACCCAAGTTCACATAATAATAACAATACCATTAATTAAGTAAACATAAACAAGTGAGGGGAGGAGCCTGACCCGAGACAGTACACTCTCCGCCCTAAACCCTCGTCCAGGGCCTACCGTGATGGAACATCCCCACTTTACCACTGTCCCGGCGACACCCCTCACCACCGCCCCGCTGTGACAACAACAAATACAAAACCTGAAATACAACCTGAAAATGTCGTAAACAGATGTAACTCAAAACTTGACTTATTATATTTCTTTATTTTCCATTTATTTCTTTATTTATTTCTTTATTATTTGTTCTTTTTCTTTTTTTAACACATATTTCCAATTTTCCTTACATAAACACATGATTTCCACATTTACAATAAATTAACCTGTGCTACAAATATTAGGGATGGGTGGGTGGGTGGGATCTAATTTCTTGGCTAGCTGGGGGCATAATGGCAAAATAGCGCCAACTCCTATTGGTGGCTCTGCCCCCAGCTAGCCACCCCTTCTCTCCCATCCTCCCGGGCCTGCCAGGTCAAGTGGCCCTCCTACCAACCCCAGGAGGCCTGGGGAGGTATACAGCCCGTCCAGAAAAATAAAGGAACTAAAGGCATGACATTACTCTCTATCTCTCTGTTCTTACTACATTATTATAATTACTTAAATCACAATGCTTTAGCAGTCAGGTGATTCCCATAGCATCCTCTATGTGCATGAAAAAAAGAAATGATTTGGAGGGAAGCCAGTTTACAGTACAATACCAGAGATATAGGGGGCAGATTCAAAACTTATCTGGGGTCTGGAGCCATTGTGCTGAAACAAGGAGTGCAGACATGGCTATATTATACATTTTAAAGCTCTTTTGAATAGTGACTTGTGGGCAAAGAGACGTAGGATGACATGGGAGTATAAGTTCAGGAAAAAAAAACAGGGAAAAAACTGTGATAAGGAATTTATGACTTATTATCATCTATAAAAATGACATATTTTAAAATATCAATTGTGTCATTCTTTCCACACTCTGTAGAAGCATTAACACCTCCAGATCCCATCTGTACCAAATTGTACAACCATCAACACCTCTAGACTTATATATCCTTTACTGACCTTTTCTCCCACTGACATGACAATGTAACATCTGGTGTGAAATCTTTTTAATGTAGTATGATTTAAAAATGGCACTGAAAATGGACCTTGAGTGGTCTTGAAAACTTGCATGCTAATCCTACTCAGCTGGCCATTACATGCATTACTCTACTTGGTTCTTAGAAATTGCAGACTTGCACTAGAGTGACCTTCAGATAATGTTTGAGTATGTTGGAATATGTATTAGCGTAAGGTTCCTTGTATCTGTTTTATTAGTGTTAATGAAGGTCTTGGTATGTGTGTTTGCATCGTTCAGTCATGCCCAACTCTCCATGACCCCATGCTGATCCACTTGGTATTCATAGCAGAGATACTGGGTTGTCAGTTTCTTCTCCAGTGGGCCACAGCATACAGCTCCTGGTATTCCTAGGTAGTCTCCCACCCAAGTACTGACCAGGCCCAACCCTGCACGGCTTCAGTGTAGTGTTACCTCTTGGTTCCCTAAGTGGAATCAAACCCAGGTCTCAGTGGTGAAAGCACTGCATCCTAACCACTGGACCACCAGGGTTCATTGTATCCTTTTTATGGTGTTAATGAAGGTCCTGGTGCTGTATACATAATGTGCAATAATCATAATTACATTTCAAAACAAGGACTTGCTATGAAGACATTGAATCAGTTTAGTCAATGTAAGTTTTAAATGTACTGACTTGGGAAATATGACCTATGCACACCATCAATCATTAAAAAGAAATACAACTTACAAGAAACAGAAGCAATACAAAAGTCAATTCATTTTAGGTTGATCACAATAACACTAATGGAAAAGACAAATTCCATACAGCATACATACAGACCAATGCACTTCTAAGAAAATACTACTCAACAAAAACTGAATCATAATACTTGGAGGAGTGTCAAATACACTAGAGTGCCACATCGCCGCACAGTATACATAATAATCACACATTACAGTGACAGAAGACACATGGATAAAAGTCAACATGGTGCGATATTGTGCACAAGGCTAAATGTGAGCGAAATCCACCGTTGATTTGATGAATAGCGTGTTGGCTTATCTCTGTTTGGTGTCTGATAACCTGACACAATGATTCAGTGCTGGAGTAATGGAGCAGATTGACCAGCTGGAATATTATCTTAATACAGTTGAGAAGACTCCACTGAATCATGACTGACCTCTGCTTCTGGAGCTCACAAATATCAAACAACAAACTGTAGCTGAATATTTAAGAGTTTTTATAATGGTGTATTTATGATATTTGTTTTAAACTGTAACAGTAATTTAATTAGGTATTAAGCGTAAATAACATTATTTTCAATGATTTAGAAAATAAATATTCAATGTTTACCTTTCTTCTAAACATCACCTCCAGTTATTATTAGCACCAACATATTCTGTAGCGCTGTCAGATCATTTGTAGTGATAAGTGATTAGATACACCATATATTATCATATATATATATATATATATAGAGAGGGAAAAATGTTATTCTATTTCTCTTTTCTGTGACTTGTATCTATATCCAATTTCTATCCTATATTTCTTAAAAAGAAAAGACCAAAATGATTTTATACTAAACCTAAAGAGTCCCATACTGAGACAGAGTTTTACTCTTCAGTCCTATACTTGGTAACATATAATTGTTTTACTTTCTACTTTGTAATAGAGTTGAAATAGTACAATATCTACAATGTTTCTGTTATATTTTTGGAATGTTTACAAAAAAAAACTCATTAACACCGGCATTCTGGACTGTAGGTGTTAATCAATATATTATATGTGTCTACTTTTCCTAAAACAGACTGATTGACTTTATTCAAAATAAAACCACTTAACTATGTTACAAAATCAATTATTAATCTATTTAGCATTTTTCAATATATACCTTCTTTTATAACACCATCACCAAAATTGTTTTAAATTATTATTGATTGAATGTATTGCTTCTATATAAATATGCCAAATCACTGAATGCTAATTCCAAATATATCTGCAGAAAATATCTGATTTTGTTCAAATTTGATCCCACTTATCATATATATAGTTGTTGTACTGCAAGTTGTCGTCACGCTTTGCAGCCCTTGCAAAGTGAGGGCCGCAACTGCGGCCCTTGCAGTGATTGCTGAAGGCTTACCTGCAATGAGCAACGACTTACCTGCAATGAGCGCCAAAGGCGCTCATTGCAGGGGTGGAGATGAGCGCCATAGGCACTCATTGCGAGGCCCGCAGGATCCTGAGGCACGCAATACTTTAGGGCATGCAATACTTTACGACTTTAATGGCCAAGCGCGTCAGTCCAAAGACCCACAAGAAACGAAAAATGTACACAAAAAAAAGGTATTCACTCACACACAGCACAAGGGGAGAGCAGGAAGCCTTGGAGTGAGGTGGCAAGCTCATTGGAGCCATATTTGGGGTTTTTAGTCACTTGAAAATCAACTAAGAGAGAGAGAAAATGGCGGACGAAAAATGTAACACGATAAAAACAAGGCCGAAGGCAGTAAAAAAGAGCCCCAAGCCAGTAACACTTAACGCAAGCCAGTAACACTTAACCCAAGCCAGTAACATTTAACACAAGCCAGTAACACTTAACCCTATTCAGTAACACTCATCGCGAGGCCCCTAAATTACACAGGGGAAAGCTTGCCCTGAGCGCTGAAGGTGATCTTCACAAAGCAGGAAAGTTGAGAACTGCAAAATACAGCAATGAGCAGCAAGCCCTCAAAATACACAGGGGGAGAGGCTCGCAATTACCTCCGTCAGTTTTTACTAGCAAATCGCTAGTTTTGTAATATACGGTAAGTGGTTTTCTTCTATTTCTCTATATCATAAAATTGTTTGATCTTTGTTTTACTATTTGTTTAATAAATGTTGTTCTGCATAAGGTGAATATTTGTCTATAAATTGATATTGAACTCAATCTAATATCTAAAAGTCAAAAACAATCTTAACACATTGCAAAATAATGGAGGACCCTGCCTTTGAGCTTGTAATCAAAGCCCCGTACAAGTTGAAAACTGTTGATCTGTCATCTCATAAGGGGCGGAAACAAGGATTGCTGCTAACAACTCTGACTGGGGACAGTCCAAAATGGTCATGCACGACCTTATGTTAAAGAGGAGCAGATGCTGTTCATTGACCAGAGGTTTGATGTATTAAATTGGTTTTCCTTGCCACGGTCACAAGCTTGTATCTAACAAATAAGATTGCCTCCCAATCAGAGATGCTCCCACCTGATTTAAAGGGGATGGGATCATTATAGTAGTCAAGGTTGTTATATATTTGTGAAATTAGTAAATGTATTATGTTCCATGGTTTAAGAAACCTTTAAAATAAGTTCTTCGACTTATCTTGATTTCAGGAATACTAAAATACTGCCTCTTGGTTTATTCCCTTATAAATATGACAAGCATAGGATGGTTATAAAATTGATAATAACAGTTTTTTTATGGTTTAAAAGCTATAATCCTATGTCATGAGATGTGCGTATACAATTGCTTAGATACATTCTATTGGGTATTTTTGCCTTATGGGATTTTATTAGGTTTACAAGGAGATTTTTTGTTGAAACTAGTGAGCTTTATTACTAAATGTTGAGGCAGGTGTGGTAAACATTGCCTGATTATAAGCTTTAGGTAAGGCAATTTTTTCAAATACAAGCTTTTCTTAGAAGTTTTTTTCCTGTAATAGAAATATACTGTATATACATACAAAGAAAATCCAACTTACTAAGAGATCATTAATTTGATTATACAGTTGGAATTTAGAACTTGTATTTATTTGGAGAACTTTCCACTGAGGTAGTTAGAGTTAAACATCCGATTCCTAATTAGTGAATTTATACCTATAGTTTTTGTTTAAATTATGGGCAAGATGAGAAATAAAAAAAATCAAGGGGGCAAACCAAAAGCTAAAGATAAAAAAAATAATGTAAGAACCTCTGGGAAATTATTTCTCCTCTTGAGAAATCAGCAAATAAGTTCAAGGATTCCAGAGATTCTCCTACGGAATTACAAGCTGAAGCTAATTTAATGCATTGTTGTCTTGACGATGTCTCACAGGTAGAAGAAATTACAATAGGGAAACATTCAGGGGAGGAACAATTAACTGTCTCATCTATAAGGGTTCTCCTGAATGAATTTCAACGAGCTATAAAAACTGAGCTATTTAGTGAGATCTCTAAAAATGCAAAAGCTATCATTGATCTTTTTAACCAGATAGATGAATTACAAATTGCTCAAGTTAATTCTAGTCAAAATTATCAAACATTAAATGAAGAAATAAAATCTCTTCAGAATGAAGTACAATTATTAAAAGCGAAATGTTTTAAGCATGATAACCTTTTAAGAAGTAAAAATGTAAGAATAAGTGGTATTACTGAGAATATTAGTGTAAAAGATGTACCTGCTTATATTAATACTTTTTACCAACAATTGCACTAAAAGAAATTTATATTGACAAGTTATTTTGTATTCCTTTGCCTAAACAATTAAATAGGAGTGTACCAAGAGATGTTATTCTTGGTTTGAACCAACAGGCTAATAAAGACTTAATTTTAAAATCTGCTTTCGAGAGGAAGAAATTTGAATCGCCTTACGAGAATGTCAAGGTTTTTCCAAATATTTCCGGAGAGGCTGTAATGTACCGAAAACAATTGGGGGAGGTTACAAAAGTGTTAAGGCATAACAATGTCCCATATAGATGGGGGTTTCCCTCAAACTGATAATCTTCTACTCAGATGAAAAGCATATAGTTCAATCTGTTAAACACAGTGATAAGCTTTTTTAAATTTGGCAGTTAATTCCCCCAAATATGGAATCAACATAATTCTCTGAAATATTGATAGGTGTGAGTATTTCTGGTATTTTCATATTTTTTAACAGGAGATCCTAGAAAGAGATTTATGCCAAATTTGCTGAGATATTAGTATAACTTTGTTTTCCTTCTCTTGATTTGGATCTTTTTTTTTTTTGCTCTCTCTCTCCTTTTTGTGATAAATGACAGAGGTATTTTATGACTAGTCAAAATTCTTGGATTTAAGGAGTCTTAATTTGACATATAAGCTTATAGCACATACACAAGTTAAATAAAAGGTTTTAATACAAGTTAGAAATAATTTTGCAAGGGTAGGGAAAAGGGGGAAGTAAAAAAGTAAGATAAAAAGGAATCACTCACATGTTCAATAATTAAATCTATAATGTGATGCACTTGAATAATTTATCTAATTTAAGTATTTAACACGTGGTATAATTTTATGGATTGAATGATTTAATGGTATTGTATAATTTTAATTACTTATATGTTGTGCACTTGTGTTTTCACAGAAATTGGAGACTTAACCCAACTTCAGTTGGGATATTTTTTTATATCTCCACAAATAATCCTAGTTTGGAAATATGTAAAATAGTTTTTGTGTTGTAAATATAAGCACATAAGGCAATCATATTAAGCATATTATGTTAAAGGATGAATACGTCATTTTATATTTAGAGAAATATAGGTTCATTTATTGAAGTTTTTTTCTTTTTTCCCTTGGTGAGAATTTACTTAAGTGTTATAAAAGTCGATAATTCAATTTCCAATTTTAATAAATGTATCTAAATGGAGTAATAACATCTTAAAAAGAGAAGCCTTGTAGTAGGATGTTAATCTATATTTATCTTTGTCTGAACCTAATTTATGTACAGCGCTACAGAATATGTTGACACGTTATAAATAAACTGTAATAATAATAATAGGGTATACATAAAGTCAGTATTTGGTATGGATCCTTTTCCTTTAAATACATTTTGATTATAAGATTTATATTTATTGTATCACATAGGAGTCTCCTGCAATTTTGTTTGAGATGACCGTAAACATTTTTATTAAGAGTTCTGAGCTAATAAGGTTAATGATTTGGTCGTAGCGTTCCTATGTTATCCAGAGCCTGGGTAGTGAACTAAACAGGTTGACGTTCTCCTACTTTTGGAGGTCCAGTAAGATCTCGAAGACCCTTATTATGGGTAATAGAAATCCCTCTCAGGCTGGGAAACTTTTATTGTTTTTTTGTTTGTTTTTTTGTTTGTTTTTTTCTGTTATTTTTGTTGGTATGTTATGTGTTTTTATGTTATTGGAATTAAAATGTATAATTTTAATGAGACACGAGGTGAGGTTGGCAGGTGTTCGGGCTGAATATATAGATCTGGAAAATAATTTCACTTGGCATCAAAAGGAAGTTAGCTTTTGACGTCTTTGCTAATGAGAAGGCTGACGTATGCATTCAGGAGACACATTAGCAAGAAAATAAAGTTCCATTTATTACACAAGCATTACCGTATTTGATGTGAACTATAACTCTACTTTCCATAAAAAAAGCTAGGGCGGTCTCAATATTGTTTAATACAGGAGTTAATGTAATAGAAGATTTTGTTCAGATAGATCAATATGAAAGATTTCTAATCTGGTCAGGTAAATTAAACAATATCAACTATACTATTGTAAACATCTATGCCCCAAATCAAGGTTTTAAAATAAGGTTTTAAAACAGGCAGCTAAATTTACTTATGCTCAACTGGGGACTTTAATCTGTTTAAATCCTAGAATTGATAAGAAAACATCAAGTAAATCCACTTTAGACCATCAAGTGCTGAGGAAAATTAAGAACTTTCAACATTC
Source organism: Discoglossus pictus (assembly GCA_027410445.1). Lineage (NCBI taxonomy): Eukaryota > Metazoa > Chordata > Amphibia > Anura > Alytidae > Discoglossus > Discoglossus pictus. The sequence goes on from CM050167.1 coordinate 34,764,369, forward strand.
TTTAAATAGGTACAATCTTTTTGATGCTTGGAGGGCTTTTCACCCAGAGGAGAGAAACTATACCTTCTATTAGAATAGGTTCTAATCTTATTCAAGACTCGATTATTCTTTAATAAACTTGCAGACCTTAGATAAAACAATATCAGTAGAAATTGGTCCTAGTGTTTGGGCTGATCATGCAATGGTAAAATTGACACTTAAAACAAATAATTTTACAAAAGTAAGGACAACTTTGACATTGAATCAGTCCCTTTTAACTGATAAGGAAATCAAAAATTCAGTTAAAGATGAACTATCTTTTTTTTTCAAATTAATGGAAACTCAGTACAATCTAAGGCTCTTATCTGGAACGCTCATAAAGCATATATTAGGGGGATGCTTATAAAATGCCAAGCTCAGCATGGGAAAGCAAGAGGGAGCTCATTAAGAGACTTATATATCCAACTTTATAATTTAGAAAAATAAAAGTAATTCTAATCCTAATTCTGACAAATTTAATACAATTTAGACAAATTCAATCTAAAATTAAGAACATTTTACAAGAAAGGGTTGATAGATCAGTTTGGATTCTCAAACAGAAAATGTACCATCAAGGAAATAGATCAGGAAGAATGATGGCAAATAAATTAAATAAAAGATCTACAATAAATGTGCAATGAGCAAGGTAAAAACATTCTAATGAGATTGGAGAAATTTTTATAGATATTACCAGATGTTATATACTTTTGGACAGTCTAATGAAGTCAGGAAACTTTCTAATCAAGATATTGAACGTTTCTTAAATCAAGTTAAACTACCTGAGGTATCTTCTATAGATTTAAAAATCTTGAACCGGGACATATCCTAAAGTGAATTTAAAGAGGTAATTAAAACCTTTAAAGAACGTAAAGACTCTGGACCTGATGAATTAGTGAATATTACAAATTTTTTTTATCCTATTCTTGCAAGTCAGATGCATGCAAAGGGCATTTAATGAAATTAAGAATGAGCGCCCAAAGAAATGTTGGAAGGAACTATAGTGACAATCCCAAAACAAGACAAATGCCAACATTTTAGACCTATTTCACTTTTGAATTCGGATACTAAAATATATGCCAAAATTTGGGCTAACAGGTTGAGCTTGGTTATGGATCATTTAGTGGCTAAAGATCAGACAGGATTTATTGCTGGAAAACAGGGGAATAACAATTCTAGAAGATTCATAGATTTAATTGATTCTTTAAATAAAGAATACATTCCTTTTGTCTCGCTTGCATTGGATGTGGAGAAAGCCTTCGACAGTCAGATGGGAATTCTTGGAGCTAACACTCTTAAAATATGGTTTGGGGAATTTTGCCTCTAAGGCCATTAAGGTTTTATATGAGTTCCCATCCACCTCTGTCATAGGGGTAGGTTTTAAAACTGCTGTTTTTTAAATAAAAAATGGAAACAGGCAGGGGTGTCCTCTATCTCCCTTAATTTTTTACTTGTTAATAGAACCCTTGGCATCCATGATTAGATCCTCGGGAGGTATAATAGGTATCAAAACAGGGCAACAAGAACATAAAATAATAATGTTTGCAGATGATGTTCTTCTTATTCTTTCGGATCCAGTTCCTTCAATTGCGAGGCTACAACAATTTATTCAAGAATATAGTTCTATCTCTTATTACAAACTCAATGTCACTAAAACTGAAGTTATGACAATCAATCACTCTTATCAATTGTTAAATCAACTAAAACTAACATATTCTTTCGATTGGCAAACTAATTTCATTACCCACTTAGGTATTATACTTAACAAAAACTTAAGCAATATAATCCGAGATAATTAAAAAAATATATCTTTTAAAATCAAAGAACTGCTAATCTCTTGGGAGAAAATCAACTTATCATGGCTGGGTGAAAATGTCTATTTTACCGAAATTCAATTATATAATTCGTAATATTCCAATTCCTGTTCCAAATTATTGGATTCAACAATTTCAGAAGTTAATCAATAGTTTGGTTTATAAAAATCAACAATTAAGAATTAAAAATTCTATCACTGCTAGAAGATTTAATAGAGGGGGAATAGCTCATCCTAATTTGAGAATGTACCACAACGCAATAATTCTACAACAAGTTGTTGGCTGGAATGATAACTTAGTACTTCATGGTTGGTCTCAAATTGAGGATTACTTCTTTAAAGATATTGACCTCAGAGATCTATTATGGTGTTTGGATTTACCTAAAAATAGATTGTACAGAGATTCTCCAATAATCAAAAAATGTTGGAACTTTTGGGTTAAATCAAATAACAAGTGGGCGCTGATGCCCTTGCCAAGTCATCTTACTCCTTTGAACTTTCTGGCCAAAGAACTCAATCAACCTTTTTTGACTAAGTGGTCCAATTGGGGTATTAGCTATTTAGGCAACTTATACATCAATAACAAATTTGCTTTGTTTCAAGAAATGAGAGATGAATATGGCTTACCTTCTTATAATTGGTTGGATTATAATCGATTAAAAACTACAATCACTTTGAACAAATAATTAACTCCCAAAATATAAAACATCTAATATCTAGATGTTTTGATGTTTTAAAAAATACCACAGATAGAGGAAAAACCTCCAGAATGGTTTCTTGGGAGAAATATATTGGACAAGTTTGGCCAGTAGAAATCTGGTTTAATAGTTTGGAATTTACAAACAAAATTATAAAATGTTTCTCCTTTAGAGAAGTGTATTTTAAAGTTCTTAATAGATGGCATCTAACCCCATACGAACTAGCTAAATTTTCTTCTAATTCAAGTGATGTTAATTGTAGGAGAGGTTGTAGTAATGTGGGAACACCCCTTCATATCTAGTGGGAATGTAAGATTGTACAAGATTTTTGAAAGCTTTGCTTTAAGGACATTTCTAGTATAGCCAAATTTGATATCATATCAACCCCAGAGATGGCTCTTTTGCAAAAATGTTTGATTCCTATTAATTGGAAGTGTAAAGCACTGATTATTCAGGTAGTTATTATAGCCAAATGGCTGCTAGCACGCAATTGGAAGCAACCAAAGATTCCAGCATGGATTGAAATTACATCAACTAGGAATTTAGCTCTAGAAAAAGATTTCTTTGATTTGTGGATTGAAGGTTTCCCACTTAATAAGTGGGATTTGTGGCAAAAATCTGTAAATGCTGAGAAAGGGCCATATTATTAAGGGATGTGCCTTCCTTCTACAATTTTTTGGTCAGCTCTCATCCTGCATGGGTGTTAAATCCAGCCCTGGCGCCTTGCACCCTCACCTCGTGTTTATTTGTCAATATATTGGTTGTTCTAATAATTAAGTAGTATATGTTTTTCATGCAATGTAATGCTTTCTATGTTTGTTTGCTATGGATTGAGTAAAGAGGTATTAATTAGAAGCTTAATTGCCAATTTGCAAACTTACAAGATGTAGAATCATTGCCAAACAATTTGTAATGTCGACATCTTGTTTTTTTGTTGGTATTGTTTTGTGAAATGTCTTATGTTTTATATGTTTTCAAATACAATAAAAATATAATAAAGGAAAAAAAATACAAATTAAATTATATGACAGCTATACAGTGATTAAAAAACAAAAACAATCTTAACACATTGCAAAAGAATGGAGGGCCCTGTCTTTGAGCTTAAAATCAAAGCACCTTACAAGATTGAAAAGTGTTGATCTGTCATCTCATAAGGGGTGGAAACAAGGATTGCTCCTAACAACTCTGACTGGGGGTGATCCTAAATGGTCTGGTACAATCTTATGTTAAAGAGGAGCAGATGCAGATGTATTGAGATGTTACATTTTGGAGATCTGAAATAATGGCTTCCCTTAATGGTTTGCTAAAAATATAATAGAGGCACTTTATATTGTAAGAGCATAATGTGAGCGAGAAATAATTGTTACAGGGATATTGTAAAGGATTTTTTTCATTGCAAAGTCATACAAACCTCTTATGTAAAAATAGCATGATCCTTGTTTAGAATAGAAACAAAAAGCTTGGAAGAGCTTGAGAATTGACTTATCCTTTGTCTTACATTGTGCCACGATTCCCCTGGTATTTCAGCACTTTACCTCCTTAATCGTATCATTTCATTCAGTCAGTCATGGGTGAGATGGAGAATGACAGTGGCATTATTTGATGTCTTCTGTGAATGACAAATCCACCACATGAATAGGGGTAGGAATAGCTGGGAAAACAGAATCTAAGTGATCCATGATACAGTGTAAGAGAATAATATGCAATGTGCCTTGTATTGTTTCAACTATTGGGTGGGGGTGTTTAGTAAGAATGCGATTGCCACACATCACATAGAAATAAAGATTTGAATGCAGATGAGAACCAAAAATTTCCATCTGGTCTGCCCATTCTATCTGCCTAAAAGTTGCCTTGCATGGTAGCTTTATGCATATCGGTGGCATGCTTAAATTGTTTAACTGTGTTAGACCCTATCACTTTCAGCAAAAGCCTATCCCACTTATCTGCTATTCTTTCTATAAAGTAGTACTCAAATCATGAGCTTTTATTCTTGCAATACTCAGAACACTCACAACTCAGAGCATCCCCAGACTTTTTCTGATTTATTAAAGGGATATTATTAATATGAGCCACATGATGTGGCACAATGTAGTAGTAAGTTACCACCTACAAACACAATTCACCCTAAGCAAGCCTTATACATTAGCATGACAAAACTCTGATTAACACATTACTTATCAAACAGCCACATAAGTCAGCACAATTTTGAACACATCACAGTAAAGATCTACTAAAAGCATGTAGAAATACTTTTTGGATTTTTTAAATTTGTGTTTACATGTATCACTAACTGCCCACTCCCAGATCCAAAGCTACAGCTCCATATAGTGAGCAAAAAAAAAAAAAAAGTTAAACCGCAACAAATCAGTTTGTGGATTAACTTTGCAGTGCATTCCTGAGTTCAGAAAACTGTCCTCTCCTCGTGGGTCTACTGTCTGTTATTAATCATGTAGGCAGGATAGACTATGATTGTAAAACTTTAGATTTTTTAGCTGTTATTAGTGTAGATCATTTTATCAATCGTGTGCTCTTTCACACAATGAAGAGCACTTACAGCAATGTAAATGGCCCTTCAATGAGTAATCTGATTGACTGTGTATTAACCAATCAGATATGTGGGGTGAAGACACTTATCCCATGGCAAAGGATTGGATCAGGTAGGGATCTTCAATCCATCCATGCCATAACCCTTTAAGGAGTTAACCCCTTCACTACTGTAATTGTAGCAGTGAAGAGAGGTGCAGTACTTTTGGGACCATCTGCCTGCTAATACTGCATCCTCTATGGCTTCACACCTGAGCTCTCTTTCTTGACTTTTGTACTATTTACTGGTGTGATTTTGTACCTGCTTCATCAACATACCAGAGCTTTTATTGGCGCCTCTAATATATTATAGTCAAGTCATGGATCTTGCCTGCCACTTTCCTTATCTGTCATGCAGATTTTAAATGACAGCAAAATTGATTCAAAGTATCATTTTCACAAAATAATTTCAGAATACTTAAATATATTGAGAAACTTTTTGCCTAATGCTTTTACATTCTTTAAATTAAAATCAACTTGTTGTTATGATGGTGTCCCTTTAATTCAACTCATGTTAAAGGGATATGGAAGGTTTCTGGATTTTACTAGGTAATATACTTGTGTATCTATTTATTTTTATATACTTTATTTTATTAAGATGTGCTTATAAGCTCTGCTTTTCTGCCTACAATTAAACAAATAATACCTGCTTGGGGTTGCCCTCTCCAGCTCCCAAAGACACAGACTCTGCTGTACTTGCTGAACTGTGTCTCATACTAGCCAACCAGTGACCACCTTTCAGGAACATACGGCTGAGGCGTGGTTCCTGATAGGCTAGGACACTACACTGCACATCCAGCCCTAGATTCAGTGGGCATACCCATACAGGGACTATTGTTCGATTTTAGTAAAAATTCCATATTCCATTAATATTTGATATTTGGGTGTAATGGAAATACAAGCTCTGCAACGTCTTTTGAAAATATATTGCATATAACAAATAAAAATAACATTATGTGGAGTTATGACATGTTTTGCAAATCTTGGGAAATCTGTATGTCATCGACAGATTTGAGGAGGAAGGATCTCATTTCAGACAGGTGTTTAGCTCAATTTTTTAAGCCTTTTTCATATTAAATCTTTTTGCCACCTGCTTCTGTGACTGTTTGACTTTCATTGAAAAAAAAACAAAATTGGCAGGAGACTCAAGTGTAGAAAATGTCTCAGCGAATTCACAAGAGTAAAAAAACATAATGGGGTCTATGTAAAAACACGTATGAAGGATGATGCAGCTGCCTTACAACGTGACTTTGATATTATTGTGCTTGTACAACATTTATAAAAACAGTATGACTTTTATATAAAAGTCTGTAAATCAAATACATTAGACAATAGGTATTATTCTTTAGTATTTTCTTTAAATGAAATATATGTAAGCATTTGTGTAATATATATATATATATATATATATATATATATATATATATATATATATATATAGAAACATTTGTAATTTTCTGTATTCAGTAAGACTCAAGATTTCACAAAAGTTCTCAAAGAACAGAGACAGTGCCTTGCAAAAGTATTCACCCCCCCCTTGGCATTTTTCGTGTTTTGTTGCCTCATAACCTGGAATTAACATGGATTGTTTGAGGATTTGCATCATTTAATTTACAGAACATGCCCACAACTTTGAAGATGTTTTTTTTTTATTGTGAAGCAAACAACAAATAGGACAAAATAACAGAAAAAGTCAATGTGCATAACTATTTACCCCCCTAAAGTCAATTCTTTGTAGAGCCACCTTTTGCGGCAATCATAGCTCCAAGTCACTTTGGATAAGTCTCTATGAGCTTGCCACATCTTACCACTGGGGCTTTTGCCTATTCCTCCTTGCAAAACTGCTCCAGCTCCTTCAAATTGGATGGTTTGTGCTTGTGAACAGCAATCTTTAAGTCTGACCACAGATTTTCTATTGGATTGAGGTCTGGGCTTTGACTAGGCCATTCCAACACATTTACATGTTTCCCCTTAAACCACTCAAGTGTTGCTTTAGCAGTGTGTTTGGGGTCATTGTCCTGCTGGAAGGTGAACCTCCGTCCTAGCCTCAAATCATGCACAGAGTGGTAAAGGTTTTGCTCAAGAATATCCCTGTATTTAGCACCATCCATCTTTCCCTCAACTCTGACCAGTTTCCCAGTCTTGGCTGTTAAAAAACATCTCCACAGCATGATGCTGCCACCACCATGTTTCACTGTGGGAATGGTGTTATTTGGGTGATGTGATGTGTTGGTTTTGTGCCAGAAATGATGGCCAAAAAGTTCAATTTTAGTCTCATCAGACCAGAGCACCTTCCTCCATACATTTTGGGAGTCTCCCACATGCCTTTTCGCAAACTCAAAATGTGCCATTTTGTTTTTTGCTGAAAGTAATGCGTTTCTTCTGGCCACTTTGCCATAAAACCCAACTCTATGGAGCGTACAGCTTATTGTCGTCCTATGTACAGATACTCCAGTCTCTGCTGTGGAACTCTGCAGCTCCTCCAGGTTTACCTTAGGTCTCTGTGCTGCCTCTCTGATTAATGCCTTCCTTGCATGGTCTGTGAGTTTTGGTGGGCAGCCGTCTCTTGGCAGGTTTGCTGTTGTGCCACGTTCTTTCCATTTGGTTGTTAGATTTGATGATGCTCCTGGGGATCATCAAAGAGTTGGATATTTTTTTAACCCTGACTTGTACTTCTCAACAACATTGTCCCTTACTTGTTTGGAGAAATCCTTGGTCTTCGTGGCAGTGTTTGGTTAGTGTTGCCTCTTGCTTAGGTGTTGCAGCCTCTGTGTATAAGTAATGACAGATCATGTGACACTTAGATTGCACACAGGTGGACATCTTTTCACTAATTATGTCACTTCTGAAGGTAATTGGTTGCACCATAACAACATGGGCTTCATAACAAAGGTCTGAATATATACGCACATGCCAATTTTCTGTTTTCTATTTCTACAAAATAGTTTTGTATATATTTTTCTCATTTCACTAAACCAACTTAGACTATTGTGCTCTGATTTATCACATAAAATTCAGATTAACAAAACATTGAACTTAAGGCTGTAATGTAACAAAATAGGTAAAAAGGGGTGAATACTTTTGCAAGGCACTGTATAACAGAAATGTGATGTATACAGAGTACTAATTCTTGGGAAATAAAACATTTGAGTGAGGGGAGAGGAGGATTTTATGTGGAGGTAAAAATGTGGTGAAGATAGTGGGCAACATGGTGGCAAGAAGGCAAAGCACTGAGGGCTTCTCTTTTCCATAACTGCTGTAGATACTGAATAGCATGGCAAAAAAAATAAAAAATGGGAGTAGGAAGAAGTGACAATGGGTGAATAAAGTGGAGTGGACAGTTAAGCGAGTATTTGGAAATGATATGCGAAATATAAGAGACTGACTTTGAAAGTGAGGGTCAATATTTGGAATTTAAGGGCCACTGTATACATAACTTTTAGTCTGATTAACGACATCATTTAGAAAAAAATTTAATAAAAAAAAATACATTTTGATGCCTCTGTAGGACCCTGGAGGAATCCATGATACCACATGTAAGTTGTGTGTGGGTGCGTTGAATGATGTAAAGTGTCTGCTTTAAGGCCAGTGATTGGAAAAGGGCATAGTGTTAATTTCTATCTAATCCTGTTATCTTACAAAGATACTGGACTTCTTCTTGCTCCTTCACTGATCCCTCCACTAATAGCTACAGAGACACACACTTGTGATCTAGCTCTCAGGATGTGAAGTAACAAACACAAAATATATTCCTGTACTCATTAACAGAGTATTCCAAAACATGGATTTTCCATAAAAAATGTTTTTATGTCCATGACCTACATAGCTGCTAATATTGTTTTTTGGTACAAACTTAAAAAACTAGTGGACTTTTGTTGAGTGGTATCAGTGGTATTAGGAACCCCTAGCGTGCCTCTTCGTCTCTTACCTGAATTCCAGAATCTGCTGCAATTCTTAGGCGTGAGGGTCTGCCTAAACAGGATTCTTAAATGTGCAGGACATCTAATAGTAGCAGATGTACAATTACTCTTACGTCCATGTGAACTATTTAAGGGAGTCAGCCCGCTACCTCAGTGCCTGTTGTTTTCAATTCTGGTGTCCTGTGTGAGTTCCTGTTTGCTGCAGTGTTTGTTTCCAGTGTCAGTATTTCTGTGTATAAGGCTCCCTGTTCCTGCTCCTCAAGATTCTTTCAACACAAGTGTACCCTGTCATTCCAGTCCAATACCTAAATGATTTCTCCATTCTTCAAGCTTGTGTGATACAGGGTATTACCAGAAGCTTGGGGGTGAAGGGAGTCCAGTATGGGGGTTATCTGTTTTGAGGGTCTTAGCCAAGGCGGGTATTAGAAATTAATATAGAGCTTTGTCCACAAGCCAGCTTTTACCATACTAACCCTCTGTTGTGAATTTTACCTAACAGGAAGGGCAACTTCTACCAATAATGTATTCAGTCAACCTCTTCCTAGACATGATGGTGCCATTTGTCACCTGTAAGCAGGGGTCAGGCCCTAACTTTGTAGCTCAGAAGTGGTCAGATAAAAGGGAAATACATAGGACCTCTATTGAGTGCCAAAAGGTATACAGAGAGGGAAGGCTTCCTGACAGTTTCTATCAATAATATGTGAAGTGTTTATTTTCCTGGACAGCTTGTCTCCAGACAAAGGAAATGTAATGTGTACATTCTCCTACCCCTGATTCATGGTCCTATCAGTTATTCTGCCGGTTAGGCACCAGCACCAAAGGGGGCATTCAGAAGGGCTGACAACAATTGGGTCACATAGCTAGAGGGTTGAGGATTGGTTAAGAGGGATTGCTAAGGGGTGTGACTTGGAGGTCTGAAATGTATAAATACTATGTGAGATCAATAAATGTGGGCAGTTAACATGCATAATATGAGGTGTGGGGATTATTCTGATAGAATATAATATTTTTAACTGGAAGGAAATATTATGAAGGACTCTGCCTGCAACTCTGCTCCTAACCACTGGGGGTAGTATTGCGTTCCTGTGTTCCTGCATCATGAGGACTGGATGTTAATGGACTTACAGGCAGGCTGGGCCCTGAGAGATGACCCCAAAAATTGATAACCTAGAGGAATTCCTGCAAGCTAATGGCAGGTACGCAAAATGGACCAGTCACAGTCAGTATCAGTTGTACCCTGTCTGTATGCATACTAGTCCAGTACCTGCTTGTTCCAATTCTTGAGTTCCTGGCAGTATCAGTTGTACCCAGTCTGATACCTACTTACTCCAGTCCTCAGATTCCTTTCTATTCTGTCCTATTCCATCCGGTCTATTCTGTCTTGTTCTAGTATATGGGAATCAAGTGACAGGACTGTCAGACTGGAGTAGCAGATGAGGAATGACTGGTGATATTGATGAGGCTAGAAGTGGATTGGAATGTGAAAAGAAGAGTGAGGGGAAATACAGTTATGGAATAGGTTGTCTTAAATAAGACGAGACATAACAATTAAGTAAATTCGCGTATTGCCTTGTGTGAGGAAAGGATGGATGTTGGAGATGTTTGGTGATCAACAATATATGATGAGTGACAGAGAAAGTTGAATCAAGGGTAACCTCAAAAGAGGGGACACGGGATGTAGCTGTGATAGAGGAGTTGTCAACAGTGAGATTTGTGGCAGATGCTAGGGATGTGGCAGAAGAAAGAATTATTACAATTCCAAAGCTTATAACAAAAATATGTTTGAATTTTTTTATTTTAGGAGGGATTGATGGTCTGATTTTTATTTATTTTTTGCCAATTTTCATTAAATTTATACATATACATATACATATTCTGCTCAAAGTGTGTGTGTCTTCCTTCATTTCTATACTGGGAAGAGAGTTCCTTTGTAATTAAACATATAATTAGAGCCCAGTTGTGCTTTAATAGTTAAAGTTCTCTCAAATTCTCCATGATAAACTGATTTTTCATTAAAATCTGTTCTGACAAAAAAAATGTTGATTTATGTTGAATTTTGGTGTGAAGACATGGTGCTTTTTCCATTTTGCATTTTGCTCACTTGCATTCAAAAATTGGCTGAATTACTTTGTTTGAAACTTGGCAATGTAATAGCAATGTATAAAATGTCCATTTATTTTTGGAATTTTTTAGATGGCTTTTTTAGATTTTTGAAATAAAATAGTTGAAAAAAAAAATGTAATGACCATGCTCAGTAGAGACAAACTGACAGATTATATGAATTGTGGTTGGTCCATTATGGTCAGGTGATGTTTTTAGTGGTTTGAGAGAGATAGATAGATAGATAGATAGAGAAAGAGAGAAAGAGAGAGAGAGAGAAAGAGAGAGAGAGAGAGAGAGAAATGTCTCTGGGTATGTAGGATAATGTGAACACCACTATTTCCGCACTGACACTACACACAGCATTTAGATACTGCACCCTCACCCACACAGTGTGAGCTCTGTTATTTCTGTACTGCCACTACATACCTCATATGGATACTGCACCTTTATACAGACAGTGTGAGCTCTGTTATTCCTGTACTGACAGTATATACCTCATCTGTATACTGCACCTTCATACAGTGTGAGCACTGCTGTTCCTGTACTGACACTATTCATAGCATCTGGATACTGCACCTTCATAGAGACACTGTGAGCTCTGTTGTTCCTATACTGACACTTTTTTTCGGTAACAGCTGATCTCCAGTGAGTATATTTGAAGAATACATTTTAAACTGATATCTTTGAATATTATTGTCAATAAACAACATCATATGTGATGTTGTGAATAATGTCACATAATATTGTTGATAATGTCATGAATGATGTAATCAGAAAAACCTTTGCAGTGGGAGGGAGGCATGTTAAGGTTGTGTGCTTAACTTCCCAATTTCCTGATTTTTTTCCCAGCCTTAATTTGCCTTCTCCTGTGCTGCAACTCTAACTATACTTCAATGCAAATGTAAGGTACTAGCTGTTTGCCCGTCATAAATGATGGTGTAATATTTAATGTGCTGTCCCTCTCTCTTGCTCTCTGCCCTCTTTCTCTGTGCGCCATCTCTCTGTGCTCTTTCTCTCTCTCTCTCTTTCTCTCTCTCCCTCCCTCCTACTCTCTCCCTCCTTCCTTCTCTCTCTCTCCTTCTGTCTCTCCATCCCTCCTTCCTTCTCCACCTCATTGTTCTCTCTTCCTCCATCTTCTCTCTTCCCCCTCCTTTTTCTCTCTCCCCCATGTCTCTCTCCCTCCATTGTCTCTCCCCTATCTCTCTCCCCCCATGTTTCTCTCCCACCCTCTCCCCGTCTCTTCCCCCCATGTTTCTCTCCCACTACCTCCCCTGTCTCTCTACCCCCTGTGTCTCTACACCCTGTCTCTCTCCCCCCGTGTCTCTCTCCCACCCTTTCCCTCCCCTGTCGTCTCTCCCACTGCCCCCCCATGTCTCCCCTATGTGTCTCTTTCCCATCCTTTTCCTTCCCCTTTCTCTCTCCCCCCCGTCCCACTGCTCCACCCCCTGTGTCTCTCCCCCCACCTGTGTCTCTCTCCCACCCTCTCCCATTCCCCCTCCTCGCAGCGTGGCTATCGCTGTGCATTCACAAGCTATGCGAGGCTAGCTAAAGCCGTGCAAAGCTGTGCATTGCTTTATAGTTTCCATAGTGCACATGCACTAAAACAGCGTTACACACTACGGAAACTATATTAGTGATAATCAAAAAATCTAAATAGCAAATGACACATTTTACGTCCTAAGTAATATGCAACATAAATAATACTATTCATAATGCCACTCTAGCAGGTCAAGCCAAGGGATAACAGATCATTCTCAGGAGATCTTATTAGTATCCTGACAGCTGCAAGAATTAACTGGGTTTATTTCTAGAGGCAACCTTGTAGCTCGGACCTGAACTCACTGTAATACAAAGACACTGCTCATCCTCTAAGTAAAATAATTGTCTATTTAGGTGAGAGAGGCTAAGGTCCATTAGAAACTTAGTTCTGTGACAGATATGCATATGATTACAGGGATTTGATTTGTGAAATATATTTGTCTGATACAACCAATGTATGGATTAAAAATTAAATGTATAAAAGTGGCAAAAATATAATTTACACATTTATAGAGCTGCTGACACATTCTCTCTGTTTTGTTGAAGTTCTCTTTATGTCTTTTTCAGAGAAAGGTTGGGAAATCATTGTGTTGGCAATTGGACTGTAGTGCCGGGAAGAGTATTAGGTGGTTGAAAGCAGGTAGACTGGTGAGAGTAGGGTGTAAATTACTTCCATTCCAATGACGTACCATAACGAGGCTTCATTAGAATGTACACATTAATATTTTACTAACATATCTGCTATAAAAAATCTGGTTTAAATGAGCTGTAGCTTTATATAAAAAGCTATATTAATAATCTACCTGTGTGAAATAGCCCTTTAAGAGATATCCAAACATGCTCATTCAAATACTTTATTCCTAAAAAATTGACTGGGTTTACCGGTAAAGGCTGAGACTGTTATTTCATTGTAAGATGGCTCCCTTGATGCTAACTCCAGCTGTATAACATAACATGTACAGATCAGAGTGGATCAAGTTACCAACTTAGACATCTGTGCCGGTGTTTCTCTTCAGTATGAGGTTGTGTTCTGCAATGTAAAACTGGGAAAAACACAGAATTACAGATATACAGGAAAATTACAGTGGATAAAAAGACTATGCCACTTAATATGTGCAAAACTATTTTTATATTATAAGAATAATACCCCGTGTTACCCCAAACAAGTCTGGCAAATGTGTAATATTTTTCAAAATTCTGCCATTTTTTAAGTTAAGCATAATTTTTATTTACATAGTACTGTTATTCAAAGTGCTTTACAAATTTAAAAAAGCAATACAATTAGTCAACATTACAAAAAAAAAACGTACGATGTATTGTAATAGTTGTGGATAAATGTAGGAAAGTTAGTGGAAGTTTGTTGCTGAGTTAATGCAAAGACTGGCTATACTGTGTCAAATTGGGGAAATAGACAATTTGGGGAGAGAGCCCAGTGGAAGGTTAATCAGGATGAGAATGGAGGGGTTGGAGTGTATGTGGCTTCTCTCCATAAAGAAACACTAATCAGGAGAGGGTAAAAGAGTGCTCCAGATTTCCATGTGAGTTCCCCATAGCAGTAGAGGTCTAACTAGACCATGTTTATCTATGAGAAGTCTGCATAAGTTTAAGGTGAATTCTATCCGAATTTAACTTCCCCAGGAAAAGATATTTGGTTTTATGGGTTCAGAGTCAATTTAAGAGAGCACTGGAGGGAATGGTACTCTCTGGTGGACTTACAACACATATAAACATAGAGCGTCATTCAATTGAGCTTTTGGGAGATCCGGGCTTCGCAAATGTAGCCCACAAGTTTTTTTCCCTATTCAATTGGTGGCTTTTTGAGGGCACGCATCGAGTTACAGGCTCCGGCCTCCCTCCCTGCTATGGTTCAAATTGCAAGTTAATGCCCCTCTAAGCCTTTTATCTTTCATTGCCGCAAGAGTTGTGAACGCTAAAATCGCGAATCGCTATTCAATTGCTCTAATTCCCCGTCACTAACCACCCCGTCAAGCCCGCAACTGGAAAAAGTCGAACCACAAGTTACCGGTACCAAGGAGGTCTCGCAAAGGGCTTAATGACATGTCCGGAGCACTTTAAAAGCAAATAAAAAATCAATACTGTACTTATATTGAAAGTGAAGTGATGTTAGGTCTTAGAATTAATAGCACACCATTCTCAAGCTCGCAAATCGACCCAACAAAATACTTTATTTCATGTTTAATTTCCATGTTATACCGATCCTAGCAATCAATGTGTTAATACATATAATGGAACTCGCATGTAATGGAATATCATATTTGCGGCTTTATCAACATTGCATTATATTTGGAATGTGGTTCCGATCGTAACTCTCAATTCAAGCCCGTAGGACTTCAATGAAAAACGGAGGTTATATTTCAAAGTGCTATGGGGTTGAACCACGAGTCATGAACGGACCCACATTCCATTGGCTGTCTCTTACTGGGAGTTACAACCTTGCTTTATCGATCATGTTCAAGCCCGCAAATGCTACGTTCGATAGCATGGTTTGCGAAATGTGCTATCGGGCTGGGACTAGCACCTTGAGTTGCGGACGCTGCGCGCCAGAAGCAGGCCCCCAGACTTACAGCCTACATTCAGCGACTTGCGGGCCTGCAATTGAATGAGGCTCATAGACTTGGCTGCAGATAAGAACCAAAGGTTCATATACTCTGTCCATTCCATCTACCTAAAATGTTGGCTTAAAGGGACACTTAATTTAGCACAATTTGGACCACATTACAGTAAAGATCTCTTAAAACCATGATGAATATTTGAAATATGTGCATTTTTTACTAAGAAATAAAATAAAATCTGTGTTTACATGCAGTTACATCACTGCATCCAATCAGGTTGTGAGTGTGTGTGCCCCATGCAAGTCATTGGTAAGACTATTTACATTCCCTGTTTTAATTAAACATACCTTGTAATTTTGTAATTTCTTACGTTCAGGTTTCTGCTCCCTTGCCTCTGTGGAATTTGAACAATGCATATCAGTGCACTGATTGCGCCGGTGCTGTCCATGTAGAGATCAAAAGAAGAAAAAAAAACCATAACAAATCTATCTGTGCAGGCATGGAATGCTGGTCTCACCTAACCAGGTAAGTTATGGGGTTCACGAGTTAGTGCAGTGTAAGCTGAGTCCACAGGATGCTGTGCCTATCAATTGCAGCATTCAACATACAGACTCACAGTATGTAAATGCAATCTATTATTACTCATGCAACAGCAAATGGGCAGGGTAGACTTGTATGTAAACATACACTTAAAACGTTAGATTTTTGGTTGTTATTAATGTAATAAAAAAAATATAATTTTAATATACAATCTTATGCTCTTTCACACCATGAAGAGTACTTACTGTGACCTGGGTTTGATTTCCAGATAGGGAACCAAGAGATCACACCACTCTGAAGCCGAGCAGTAATTTGGTGGGAGACCACCTAGGAATACCAGGAGCTGTATGCTGTGGTCCAAGTAGAGAAGGAGGTGTAAACCCACTCTTGTATCTCTTTCATGAATACCAAGTGGATCAGCATGACCATGGATAAAAAAGTTGTCCTGGTGTGTTACGGTTCATAAGGTCACAGAGAGTCGGAAACGACTGAATAATGCAAACATTTTTTTTAACTATGGCACCTTTTTCTCACATTTTTCTGCCTTTTGTCGAATAACTTAACATTCTTAAATCTTTTATTTAACCAGCACCCACAGGGATTGGAAGATGTCAGATAAATGTAGTTTCTGGTTGCTTGACAGTTACTATTAAAGAGTCCTAGATTAGCTGCACAAAGGATGCTCTGCTAAGTACATGTGTCAGTGAGGGCTGTTCTAGCAGCAGCAGGGACGGATCTACTGCAGGTGCAGCAGGTGTAATGCACCGGGACCCAGTTCCGGTTGGGGCCCAGTACTGTCCTTTTAATTGTTTTTTCAATTTGCCAGAATGTAACTTAACTAAGCCACCTTAAGCACAGCTGTCCTTGTCTGGAAATCCGCGGGATGCGGGGGCAGAGAGCCGGCTCTAGGAAGTAGGTAGACATGGTGTTACTAGACCTGACTGCGCTGAGCCAGAGCTGCTGTCCTAAAGGAAGATGGTCGTACTGCATAGGCTGCTTCTGACTGGGAGTGTGCTAATGTAAAAGCGCGTGTTTCCATTATAAAATGCTCATGACTGGGAGCATTCGCGCGCCGGGAGTCACTTCGGCACGGTCTCCGTGGAAAATCCCTCCCTCCAACCCACCCTAATTTAGTGGATGTTAAATGTGGTTATGTATGTATGTTAAAAAAAAGAAAAAAAAAAAAAAGAAAATAAGTAGTATGTATATATATGTCATATAAGAAAAGTTCAGAATTTCATTGGAGAAGTGGCAATTTTCTGTGATATATGGCTGTAATGTAGGTTTGGCGGGAGGTGAGTTGCCCGGCCCACTGTCCTATGTGGGCGTGGCCCTACCTCACAGGGCGTGCTTAAGATAAGCATTGGGGCTTTAGGCAGGGCCCAAGGCGTGAGGTCACTGTCCGTGGCCGAGCTTCTCCCCCTATAGTTTAATATGTTAATATGGATAATATATGCAAGTTTTTAAGTTATGTTAATTGGTTAAAATTATAATAAAGCTGTGGCCCGTGTTTTCTCCCAAACAATCTGTGTGGTGTCAATCATTTTAAGATAAGCCTAAATGGATCATGCTTGGGTCAGGAGAATCAGCCTGTATGAGTCTCAGGAGAGCCTTCCCCTGCACAGCGGTGGCTGTCAGCAATGTTGGGCAGAGACATGGTAGCAGCTGGAGGCAGAAAGAGTTGTGATCAGATGAGAGGCTTATGTTGTTACCCAGCATATATGTGCCAATGATTTGGAAATTGTGGCCCCACAGTGGCCTATAGTGAAAATAAACTATAAAAAGAAACTATTTGAATTGTATGTGTCTGTTTGTCTCTATGTGTGTATGTATATGTGACTATATGTGTGTGTGCTTCTATGTATGTGTGCCTGTATATGTGCATTTATGTGCTCTCTATGTATGTGTGCCTCTGTGTGTATATATGTATGCCTCTATGTATGTATGGGTGCCTCTATGGGCCTCATTCAATTGCAATTTGGCCAATTGAATAGGGCTCTAAATAAGCAAATAGCATATTTTTTTTCAAGAAGTTTTTAGTCTGTGAAAACCTTGCTTTTGGATAGATGTTTACTAACTACAAACTTCTTTAAAAAAATATGTTATGTGCCTATTTAGAGCCCTATTCAATTGGCCAAATTGCAATTGAATGAGGGCCTATGTTTGCACGTGTGCCTCTATGTGTATATATGTATACCTCTGTGTTTGTATGTGTGCCTCTATGTATGGGTGTCTCTATGTGTGCCTCTGTGTATTTATGTATACCTCTATGTGTATTTGTATGTGTGTCTCTATGTATGTGTGCTTCTATATGTGTATGTTTGCTTCTGTCTGTATATATGTATACCTCTATGTGTGTTTGTATGTGTTCCTCTATGTATGAGTGTCTCTATGTGTATATGTGAGTCTCTATGTGTATATATGTATACCTCTATGTGTGTTTGTATGTGTGCGTCTATGTATGGGTGTCTCTATGTGTGCCTCTATGAGTATATATGTATATATCTGTGTGTTTGTATGTGTGTCTCTATGTATGGGTGTCTCTATGTGTGTATGTGTGCCTCTATGTGTATATATGTTTACCTCTATGTGTGTGTGTATGTGTGCCTCTATGTGTATATATGTATACCTCTATGTGTGTATGTATGTGTGCCTCTATGTGTATATATGTATAGCTCTATGTGTGCCTCTGTGTGTATCTATGTGTGACTATGGGTGTATAATGTGTGCCTCTGTGTGAGTATCTCTATGTGTGTCTGTGTGCCTTTTTATGTTTGTATGTCTCCATGTGCATCTGTACCTTTGTGTATCTATGTGTGTACCTCTGTGTGTTTGTGTGTCTGACTGCATCTCTATGTGTTTTTTGTGTACCTCTGTGTGTGCTTCTATTTGTGTGTATGTCTGTGTGTACTTTTGTGTGTTTGTACCTCTGTCTGTATCTGTGTCTTCGTATGTCTGTGTGCATGGGCGGAGCTATCGCCAGTGCACATGGTGCAATGCACTAGGAGTACCCGTGCTGGCCCTTTAACACTCATTACTCAGTTTTTATGTGTGTTACAAGCAAGACATGACAGCAAGAGAGCAATATACATGCACAGAAAAGGGAAAAATGGGTGCATGTATACACGGTGCGCAGGGGCTCCTCCACTTTACTGCCTAGGGGCTCCAAAAAGGTAGATCCGGCCCTGGTCACAGGGATACCTAAAGGACAGAGCTGGGTGCATGGATTGTTGATAAGACATCCTGACCATTCAGTTTATGCAAGCGAGTAAATTAGTTCAGTGACTAGGAACAATATCTATATTACTCTGTACTCAAACATACATACAGTGGATATAAAAAGTCAACACACCCCTGTTAAAATGTCAGGTTTCTGAGCTGTAAAAAAAATAGACAAAGGTAAATCATTTCAGAACTTGTTCCACCTTTAATGTGACCTATAAACTGTACAACTCAATTGGAAAACAAACTGAAATCTTTTAGGTGGAGGGAATAAAAATTAAAATAATGTGGTTGCATAAGTCTGCACACCCTCTTATAACTGGGGATGTAGCTGTGTTCAGAATTAAACAATCACATTCCAAATTGTGTTAAATAGGAGTCAGCATACACCTGCCATCATCTAAAGTGCCTCCAATTAACCCCAAATAAAGTTAAGCTGCTCTAGTTGGTCTTTCCTGAAATTTTCTTAGTCGCATCCCACAGCAAAAGCCATGGTCCACAGAGAGCTTCCAAAGCATCAGAGGGATCTCATTGTTAAAAGGTATCAGTCAGGAGAAGGGTACAAAAGAATTTCCAAGGCATTAGATATACCATGGAACACAGTGAAGACTCATCATCAAGTGGAGAAAATATGGTACAACAGTGACATTACCAAGAACTGGAGCTCCCTCCAAAATGTATGAAAAGACGAGAAGAAAACTGGTCTGGGAGGCTATCAAGAGGCCTACAGCAACATTAAAGGAGCTGCTGGAATATCTGGCAAGTACTGGCTGTGTGGTACATGTGACAACAATCTCCCGTATTTTTCATATGTCTGGGCTATGGGGTAGAGTGGCAACACGAAAGCCTTTTCTTACGAAGAAAAACATCCAAGCCAGGCTACATTTTGCAAAAACACATCTGAAGTCTCCCACAAGCATGTGGGAAAAGGTGTTATGGTCTGATGAAACCAAGGTTGAACTTTTTGGCCATTATTCCAAAAGATATGTTTGGCGCAAAAACACCACTGCACATCACCAAAAGAACACCATACCCACAGTGAAGCATGGTGGTGGCAGCATCATGCTTTGGGGCTGTTTTACTTCAGCTGGAATTGGGGCCTTAGTTAAGATAGAGGGAATTATGAACAGTTCCAAATACCAATCAATATTGGCACAAAACCTTCAGGCTTCTGCTAGAAAGCTGAACATGAAGAGGAACTTCATCTTTCAGCATGACAACGACCCAAAGCATACATCCAAATCAACAAAGGAATGGCTTCAACAGAAGAAGATTACAGTTTTGGAAGGGCCCAGCCAGAGCCCAGACCTGAATCCAATTGAAAATCTGTGGGGTGATCTGAAGAGGGCTGTGCACAGGAGATGCCCTCGCAATCTCACAGATTTGGAGTGTTTTTGCAAAGAAGAGTGGGCAAATCTTGCCAAGTCAAAATGTGCCATACTGATAGACTCATACCCAAAAAGACTGTGCTGTAATAAAATCACAAGGTGCTTCAACAAAGTATGAGTTTAAAGCTGTGCATACTTATGCAACCATATTATTTTATTTTTATATTTTTTCTTCCTCTACCTAAAAGATTTCAGTTTGTTTTTTCAATTTAGTTGTACAGTTTATAGGTCACATTAAAGGTGGAAAAAAATCCGAAATTTTTTATCTTTGTCTCATTTTTTACAGCACAGAAACCTGACATTTTAACAGGGGTGTGTAGACTTTTTATATCCACTGTATATATATATATATAGATTAATAATAAATATTGTGATATAATTTGAAACCTTTTGTATTGAACAAACGTCTTTTTTATAATGATGAGTTTTTGAGAGGCTCAACCTCTCTTTATCACGTCTGAAGCAATACTAACATGAGATGGAACCCTCAGTTTGAATAATAACAGCAGATGCATTGAGAGTGGAGACAGCATCTGACATCATCAGGTAAATATACATATGGGGAATAAACACAACATAGTAATGGAAACATATATACACATCTATATACACATATATATCAATATATACATAATTATGAAGAGTGAGGTAGCCGTGAATGTCCAGTAATCCAGATGAATAATCAGAGTATTGCAGTATATAGTGATACCTTTTTTATTGGACAAACATATTCATAGGTTTCATGACGAGCTTTCGAGAGCGTTCCTCTCTTTGTCGAGTCAGAGTCAATACTGATTATAGAATCACAAATACAGCAAAAAAATTCCAGGATTAACAAATAATGTTCTGATCAGCCAGCCGTGCAAGTGTGTGGGGGTGCAGACCAGAGTAAGTAAATTGGGGTCGTAAATAGTTTTACATCTAAGGAACCATAGGGCTGTAACCAAACTCAGGATGAAGGCAGAAAACAAAAAGTCAAGAAAGTCAAAAAAATAAATAAAAAATCATAAATATATGTGTGTTTATTGATTTTTTATTTATTTTTTTGACTTTCTTGACTTTTTGTTTTCTGCCTTCATCCTGAGTTTGGTTACAGCCCTATGGTTCCTTAGATGTAAAACTATTTACGACCCCAATTTACTTACTCTGGTCTGCACCCCCACACACTTGCACGGCTGGCTGATCAGAACATTATTTGTTAATCCTGGAATTTTTTTGCTGTATTTGTGATTCTATAATCAGTATTGACTCTGACTCGACAAAGAGAGGAACGCTCTCGAAAGCTCGTCATGAAACCTATGAATATGTTTGTCCAATAAAAAAGGTATCACTATATACTGCAATACTCTGATTATTCATCAATATATACATAAAAAAGAGCACTGTAGTCCACAGTGATATATTTCCTGTTGGACAAACATCTCATGTTATGGTATAATAAGAAAAAATCACATGAAATTGTTATAATGTGTTAGAAAACCCAAGTCCATATTAAGTCCTGTATTTTTAGTGTTGAAGAATGCGATCATCTTTATTTCAAATGCTTTTCTCTCTTTGATGTTTTTACATTTTCCTCTGGGTATTTTGACTTTTAAGTTTTGGATGGAGTAATTATTCTGGCTAAAATGGTGTCCCACTGGGCTACAATGACAGTCTTCATTATGTATTCTTATTGCATGCCTGTGTAAATTCATATATATATATATATATATATATATATATATATATATATATATATATATATACATATATATATATATATATATATATATATATATATATTTATATATATATATATATAGTAAATAAATAAATAGTACATTTGTTCACACAATTGAATGTCTAAAATAACAGCTTTAAGTATATTAAGTACACAGTATATTTTTATTTTATATATATATACTGTATATATAGTGTATATATATATATATATATATATATATATATATATATATATACAGTAGACTCTCAGTTAATATATATATACAGTTTATTTATATATATATATATATATATATATATATATATATACACACACACCGACGCCCCCATTTATAAATCAAAATTAAGTAATCAATATTTTAAACATAAAACAGAGGACATTTTTTCAAATGTTCAAAGTACCTGTGTATTTAGTAAACTAACAGGGTCTCTCAACTGGTTACACCCATGTATAAGACGACACCCAATTTTGGCATTTACAACTTAGGAAAAAAGTATAGTCTTATACATAGAAAAATACTGTATGTGTAAATATATATATATATATATATATATATATATATATATATATATATATATATTGTTGCTAGTACATACTATTTGAAACGCTGTCCCTTTTTGGATGGTGCTTTTGTGTCTGCAACTCTATCTTAACACTGAACACTCTTTTTTCAGCTCTATATCACATTGTGACCTGTTCGCCCCTGTAGTGATTACTGGGCAGGTAGTAGTGATGAGAGCAGACAGGGGGAAATGAGAGCAAAGGGAATAGAGAGAGAGAGAAAGCAAAGTAAGAAACCCAGAGGGAGAGAGCAAGTTGAAGAGAGATCAACAGCGAGCAGCAAGAGGAGAGAAATAAAGTTAAAGTGTCTAGGAGCAATTGGAGTAAGTGAAAATAAATATTGATAATGAGAGATGAGGAAGGAACTGAGGAAAGAGAGAGAGATTGAAAGTAAAAAGTAAGAGGAATGAAAGCAAGAGTATAAAAACAATAAAGAAGATACAAATTAATCAGGGACAGAGAGCAACTGGAAGAAACTTAAAGGACCTTTACCATTTATAGTATGGTCTTTTTAAGAAATGAAGCTGATTATGTGCCAAATATTTTACAGTTAAAGGGATATCTTAGTGAGCTGGATTAATACATTTCTGCACTCTATAGGCAAAAGGCAGCTTATGTGTATGCAGCACATCTCATAAAACATTTTATTTTTAATATCTAAAAATCCCTCAAATTATTATGTTGACACCTCCAGGGGGTTTCTAAAAAGGCATCTGATACCCCCAATCAGCATGCAGCATCCGAGGAGCAATATTAACCCACTATTTACCTGCGCTTATTTGCTCAGTCAATGTCCTTGCAGCTTCCTCCTTGCAGCTTTCTTTCACATATCAGTGATACATGACATTTCCCAGGCTGCTTTGCTACATATTCCATGCTGCTTTGCACCACAGACAGGAACCCAGAGTTAATTCAAGAGTTTGAGCTAACTTAATTGGCCAAAACAAATCATTTTAAATTTGAGGCTGGGTTGGGAGGTTGTTAACCTTGATTTCCAACTGTCAGGTATTACTAACATCAGAAATTACTATTATTGATAAACACTTTCCTGTGCGCACAGGAAGGAAATGATGAAAAGGAAGTGTCTGAAAACATGTGACTTCCCACAGTAGGGCACAACTCATGTGCATCGTTCCAAAAGAAAATGGATTCCTTGCTGCCTGTGACTGTTATGCTAATTTTGGCTGGGGGCATCAACATTAAAAGCCAACTATTTTCCAATGGAAGAAATTCAGCTGACTTCAAGGTTAGTGTTTAAATGTATATTTTGGTATTTTTTCATGCAAACATTTTTTTTTTCACACACTACTGATTCTCCTCCATCAGATGCATTCATAATCCAGCAAACTTCGATATCCCTTTAAAAAATGGTTTGCAGCCTGTAATTTTAAAGGAGCAGCGTAGAACATGTGTGAAGTTTGTAACAAATTAGCTTCATTAGCAACTGTGTTTCCCATTGCTGCTCACGATGCAAAAAGAGAGTATACAAGTTGTTGTTGTCAAAAACAGCAACACTAACACTGTGCACCACAACAGTGTGTGGCCCAACAATACAGAGTTTCAGTAGATATATATCCAATCTAGAGAATCAAATTGGTATAGACACAACTGGTAATAGAGCGGCAGTGATAGCTCTGCACAAGGCTCTGGTGGAGAAATAGAGTGCTGGAAGGGGGAAGAGGAGCCAGATGGAGTGTTACTGCTCCCTCCACAGAGAGTACATGCCCGCCGAGTGCCTCAGTACAGTGTCCATCCCAAAGCAGACACTCCAAAAAGTGCAATCTCACTCACCAGCAACTGGAAGTAGCGAGCAGTAGCCACAATGAGAACATGCGATGGGGACATGGAGACACTCTTTCTCCTGTATTGTAAAAGTATAAATAAAAAAGGTGAATTTTTCTACAAAAAATCAGCTATAATAAGTTACTTCCACAGTTGAATGAGGAGGGTAACTGTGTATAATGCAAATCTAGAGTAATATAAACAGATACACAGAGGAGAGGAAAGTGGCAAGCTGAATCGGTCCAGTGATTCCTTTAAATGGAAGGGGGAGAATAACCGACTTTATTGTTAGTAATAAAAATACGTCTTTGCGGAATCAAAGTCTACTTGACCATGAGACCAAGCAAATACTGACACAGCTTTAAGCAGGAGAATCTAGTTCAAATCCTGTCATGACCTCTGTCAGCTCCTTGTGACCTCAAGAGATCCCACTATCTCTTACATGGGCCAGGAAATAGAATTTAAACTGGTTACAGGATATACTGTATGTGTGCATGTGAGAGATTTTGTAGAGTATGTAGTTGTGCATATTAAGGCTGAAGGGGATACTCTTCTTCAAACAGATGCATTTTGGTTTCAAAGATTTTGAGGCAGGAAGATTGTCTGATGAAGCGAGGCAAGTAGTTCTACAGAGTATGGGCAGCTCATGAAAAGTCCTGCAGATGGCAGAGTGTGAGGTGGTAACAAGAGAGGAGGAAGTATTTTACAGGTTGATGAGAGAGGTTGGAGGAGTATTTTAAGAGATCTAAGTGGGTGCACTGTTGCTAAGGGATATGTTAGAGTTAAGATTATAAACTTCATTCTGTATGCTATGGGAAGCCAGTGGTGTGACAGTATCTGCAGTATCTCTCCATCAAAGACTAGAGAAGGCGTTCATTATGGATTGGAGTGAGGACAGATGGATGATGGGAAGGCCAACAAGGAGTGAGTGGATTTCTCCTTTTTTAATGATTACTGGAAGCTGGCAGTAGGGGATTCAAAGTATTATATGGCACACAAACCCCAATATATTCAGGCACATCAGCTCTTTTCTTATTATGATGCCATGGAGTCATCTGCAGCATTACAGTTTCTGAAACACTGATTTAAAAAGTAAGAATCAACAAAAATAAACTGCAAGCCAGGTATTTACAGAAGAACTAATTTTCACATCAGATAACATCCCTTCATCTTGACATGGGTTATTAATATTAATTTCTCTGTTATTATAACTAAGCAGAAAACGTATAACTTAATATCCATCACCTGTCACAAAACTTTGTCCTTCTCATGCTCTCTCTGGAACACTAGGGACCTCATTAAATTCCAGTTGCAGGCCGCAGTTGCCTTTATACATCCCGTAAGCCTGCGGGCTTGAAAATTGCAACAGTTACAGATCGATTAAACCGACTCAAGCTCGTAAGTACATGGCAGAAAGCCAAAATCATAAATCATGCTTATATATGTAGCACTTCAGGTCCTGATCGTGATCAATTAAGCAAGACCTGTAACTTGCAGCTTAAACAGAGCCAATAGTAAATGAGACCGTCATCATGACGTCAATAAAACATGAAGTTTAAACTACAAATCATTAGGGATTAGAAGAACAATTTGCGATCTGACTCGCAATCCAGAATGTTGAAATGTATAAAAATCAATAAATCTACTGGTCTAGTGCATGCGGGTTCCATGATATGTATTAACCCACTGATTGCCAGGATCAATATAACACAGAAATAAAATGTAAAAAAAAAAAAGCTTTCCCTGTATTTGTAAAGTACAGTGGTGTGTTTATATTTGCTTCTGTGCTACGAACAGGTGTTTAACCCCCTAGCGAGTCCTATCTATATTTTTTAATTAATTTAATAGGGATTTGTGATTTTAGCAATTGTAACATTTGCTTTCTCGACAAATTAAAAGCTTTGCTGGCTCGGATCTTGGCAGCCTGTAGGGATTTTCAGCCTGTAACCCGCAAATAGATTGCGAGTAGCTAAAAATGGCCACTTTAATATCAGTAACTTTTGCGGGCACATTACGGGCTACAGTAACTACAATTTGAACAATTTAATAAGGCCCTAGGTCTATTTGCAATAAACTCACTTACACTCACAACCTTATTATTTCCAACTACCTCAATCTAATGACTATCACTGAAACTTTGCTCACTCCATTAGATACTGCCTCCCCTACGACATCATTTTGTGGGTTTCACTTACAGCTACACCTGTGGATAAGCAAGGTGGAGGTGTGGGCCTATTACTTTCTCCTCCCTGCACATCTTACCAAATTCCCCTGGTTCCCTGCCTTCAATTCTCTTATTTCGAAGTTCATGGTATACATTTCTTCTCACCCACCTCTCTGTGAGCTAAATCTTGTCCTTCACTACAAGTTTATTCTACACTCCTATCATTATGCCCTCAATCTTGGCAAACAGAGCTACTTCTATGTTATTAATTATTTTGCTTTTTTATTTGCTTTTAAAGTGCTCCGATTTGTCATTAAGCCCTTTGCAAGACCTCCTTGGTACCAGTAACTGGTGGTTAGGTATTTGCCATTTGCCGGCTTGATGGAGTGGTTAGTGAGGGAAAATCGGAGCAATTGAATAGCGATTTGCGATGTTAGCGATTGCAACTTTTGCGGCCGTGAAAGATCAAAGCCTTGGAGGGAAGTAATTTGCGATTTGACAAATCACTATAAATTGCAGCTCGGAGCCAGTAACTCGATTGGAGCCCACAAACTGAAGCCAATTGAATAGCGAAGTAACTTTTGCTTACCAATAAAATTGCAAACTGTTAACTTAATAGTGTAGAGGTCTATTTTCCATTTTAATAGAACAAAAAAAAAAAGATCTAGAAAATCACTTTTTTTCCCCCCACATTTTTCGATGTGGTTCACCTCCTATTCTTTTTTATTTTTATTGTTGGTGGTGATTAAGAAATTAATATTGACTAATAAGTGAGAGTTATCATTTAGCACTAATATTAAAATAGGGGCAGGGTGACTACACAGCTGATGATAAAATCTTAATTCAGCCCTAGGCCAGGAACTGTGACAATAATAATTCAAGCTGATGCTAATATGCTAAGGAGTAAATGTTTAAATAAAAAGTAGTAAGTGCAATTTTGCATGTAATATTTCATATTTATTTTTAAAGCAGAAAGCTTTGTGAAGCATTTTATCTCATGGTAGAGTATAGATTTCTCTACAATGTTGAAGTATTACAGTAACCCTATGTATATCCCGACAGCTCCTTTATTGTTCTCAAGTGTTTCTATTTATATTGTGTTATTAAAATCCCAGAGAAACTATGGATTACAGAAAACAAAAACAGTATATCTTTATTTGCATTATGCAAATCAGAATAATATAGTTTATCTCTACCTGTGGCAGATTACCTTCCTCATCTTGTTGAGCTGTTTGTTCCTTTGTTTGTATGTTGTTTCTATATGTGTTACTCAAGTTCTATTCAGCATAATGAGCAGTTCCTGTTGCACTTGTCTTTCATCCATGGTCCCTTTTTGTTTGTAACTCCACTGAATAACACCTCAGAATAATGATGTGTCAACAAGAGCTTGCTAATTAAAGCCATAATACCGGAAAAATTCACAAAACAAAGCAAAAAAATGATAATGTAAAATAATTATAATTTCAAATAAACACAATGAACAATCAACATAAAAACATTCAAAGTTACATTAAAAATTGGACTTTACATGCAATAATGATTATTATATATTAATAGTATGTTAGCACATTGTTAAAATAATGATAATGTGCTCACATGTTGTGTACACGGCAATGAATGCAAATGCAATATCTATTATCTTCAGAAGGAAGTGGCAATCAACATTCTGGACACAAGTCCTGTAGCTTAAAGGAGCCCTGATATGTATTGTCTTCACTTTTGAAGAGCTTGATTTGAAGATGCGCAAAATGTTGTTACAAATTTTAGAATTAATAAACACATGCATTCATTTTTAACTATTATATTCAATTTAGCTTTAATGATGAAGATATTTTTCTAACAGGATTCAAAACTTTGGAGGAATGGAAGGAATTGGAGAGTAAGATAAAATCTCCTTTAAGCTCTGTTAAAAACTGCCTCTCTGAATAGAACACTTGCATGGCTGGATTTACAAGTAGGTGAACAAGGCAGCCGCCTAGAGACATTTTCAAGGGAGGGATGCCTCATTTGCATAATAATACATATACATATAAGTTTGTTTATGTTTCACACATAGACCCTGTCTTCTCTAGCCAGGTGCCATGGGCAAGTTCTTTGTAAGGGATGCGGAGGAGGTGGGTGAGAAGTGGCAGGCTTGCAGTGTGCTGCACTATAGTAAATACACAGTTGAGTGCTCCAAAATAGAATAGCCCTCTTTATATGTATAATAATAAATGTCCTAAGTCTTCGCAATCCAGGAAGCACTAGTACACACAAATAGTTTTATTTTTGACCTATTAAAGGAAATTTGGAGCACAGTGTCCATTTATATTAGGAAACAGAAGCAAAGCATAGACTTGTTAAGATTTTTTAACTGTCAGAATTTGATTGCTCTAATATTTTGAACGTGTGAATTTCACGTTTAAACTTATCATGTCTCATGTAATCTTGGCCTTAATCCTTTATCAGCCCAGTTCATTATGGTGGCAGTCAAAAATGAATACTGCCATATCGTTTTTTGTTATTTATTATCTACTAGCGACTTGCGCATCAAAAATGACGGGTCAATAAAATTGTAAGGCAGGTAATGCTGTTTGCCAGAGACAGTAAGTGTTTTGGTCGTCTAAGATCCTTCGGCGCTCATTGCGAGCCTCTCGGTTGGTGTATTTTTTGTTATGAGAGGCACTTTTGCTCTCATTGTAAGGTCTGCGCTGATCTCCTTTTTGCGCTTATTGCGAGGCTCTCCCTGGTGTTGTTTGTGTCCTATGAGGACGGTTGGTGCTCCTTGTGAGGCGGGCGGTAAAGGGCTTTGTCGTTTATTGCAATACTGTGTTTTTTTTTGTGTGTTTTTTTAAATGTAGTTTTTAATGCTAATTAATTAATTAATAAAATCATAAATTAATATACATATATATATATAATATAATTTACCTATTTGTAATGAATATATGCAGCAAGCAATGTGCTGAAGAGCTAACAATCTGTTTTGATGTTCCTGCAGCATACAATGTAGGTTTGCACTGTTGTTGAGCTGAGGTGTAAGTGTCAGCAATGTGTGCAGTGTGTAGTGTAAACAGGCTGCGTGCGCGAGGGGAAATAGTTAGTGTAGCTGGGTACTTCCGCATTCTGTAAGTTAGTGTTGTAAAATGGCGGCGAATGTGTATGTGGTATGTGGGTGTGGATGATTTAGCGTCCTTGCTAATAGTTTATCTTGTACCTCGTACGGAAAAGTCGTATGTGCTTGGTGGTGTTTTGCGGCTTTAGGAGTCGTATAGCCTCATTCATTTTTTTCAGCGGCCATCTTTTCTCTTGCTTAGGGTATTTTGGAGTGTGTAAACTCGCTAAATTTGACTTAAATTGAGGTGTAACCTCACTTCCAGACGTCCTGGGTGTCCCCCCTTGCTGTGGGTAATGTTTTTATTTCATTTTTGTGTGTATTTATTTTTTTTTTATATTTTCCGCTGTGCCCGGGTCGGCTGTTAAGGTCGTATTTTTGCGAGTTGGTAATTTTTTTTTTTCTAATCCTGTGGCTCGTATTTTTTTTTGTGTGTAAGTTCGTATTTAGTCATTGCGTGTTAGAGGTTTTTTTTAAAAGTCCCGCTTCTGTGGGTGTTTGTAACTGCTTGTGAGGCGCCGTAGAGCCAACACCACCGCAAAAGCAGCCCCTCGCTTTGCGAGGGTCCGCATATGCGGCATGCAATGAGCCTTCGGCCAAAGGCTCATTGCAGCCGACGTTGGAGCCTCCACCTTGTGCAAATGCAGCCCCTCGATTTGCGTCCCGAACTGCGTCCCTCGCTTCACGTGACGACATTTCGTAGGTTGACAACTATTATATGTGATAAGATATGTAAACCATAATATGAAGTAAATATGCAGTCCTTTCCTGTTATGGTTATGGGACCAGTCCGCCGATGCAGTGCGGTAACCAACCGCTAGATGGCGCTGCCGATATTCCAGTAAACTGTTAGGGTTAGGTTGAGGGTTAGTTTAAGGGTTAGGCTACCATTCTTAGCTTAGAACTTCTCTAACATATCAGTAGCGCTGCAAAATATATGCAGCGCCATGTAGCAGTTGGTCGCTGCACTGCAGCGGTGGACCTGTGCCATAACTATTACAGGATAGATCCAAATATGCTTTTTAAAACAAATAGCTTATAAGTCATATGGTTCTTCACATCTATTTAATTAATGACTATGTTCCCATTGGGGTTTCAATTTACTAAATCAAGGTCCAATTTAATATAGTTTTATCATATAAATTATTTAGTTTGCTAATTTTTTTAGTATCTATCGTATATACTTGAGTATAAGTCGACCCTAGTATAACCCGAGGCACCTATTTTACCACAAAATACTGGGAAAACGTATTGACTCGAGTATAAGCCGAGGGCGGGAAATGTGCTTCCCCCTGTGTCCCTCTTGTCCACTCTGTGTCCCCCTCTTGTGTGTCCTCTGTGCCCCTTTCTTGTGTCCCCCATCTCTATCCCCTGTGTCTCTTCCCCCACTCCCTCCCCTGTGTCTCTTCCCCTACTCTCCCTCCCCTGTGTCTCTTCCCCCCATCCCCTGTGTCTCATCCCCCTCCCTCCATCGCTCCCCTCTGTCTCTTCCCCCTCCCTCCCCTGTCTCTCTTCCCCTCTCCCTTCC
This sequence comes from Discoglossus pictus, assembly GCA_027410445.1. Lineage (NCBI taxonomy): Eukaryota > Metazoa > Chordata > Amphibia > Anura > Alytidae > Discoglossus > Discoglossus pictus. Next base: position 34,795,615 of record CM050167.1, read on the forward strand.
CTGTGTCTCTTCCCCCTCTCCCTTCCCTGTGTCTCTTCCCCCTCTCCCTCCCCTGTGTCTCTTCCCCTCCTCTCTATCCCCTGTGTCTCATCCCCCTCCCTCCATGCCTCCCCTGTGTCTCTTCCCCCACTCCCTCCCCTGTGTCTCTCCCCCTCTCCCTTCCTTGTGTCTCTTTCCCCCTCTCCCTCTTGTTTCTTTCCCTCCCCCTCCCTTTTCACCCTCCTCAAACCCCCTCCTCAACAGCCCTCCTCATCCTCCCTCCTCATCCTCAACCCCCCTCCTCATCCTCCCACCTCATCCTCTCTCCTCAAACCCCCTCCTTATAATCCCTCCTCATTCTCTCCTCAACCCCCTCCTCATCCTCTCTTCTCAACCCCCTCCTCATCCTCTCTCCTCAACCCCCCTCCTCATCCTCCCTCTTCATCCTCTCTCCTCAACCCCCCTCCTCATCATCTCTCATCAACCCCCTCCTCATCCTCTCTCCTCAACCCCCTTCCTCAACCTCTCTCCTCAATCCCACTTCCTCATCGTCAACCCCCCTCTTCAACCTCTCTCCTCAACCCCCCTCCTCATCCTCCCACCTCATCCTCTCTCCTCAACCCCCCACCTTATCATCCCTCCTCATCCTCTCCTCAACCCCCTCCTCATCCTCTCTTCTCAACCCCCCTCCTCTCATCCTCTCTCCTCAACCCCCCTCCTCATCCTCTCTCCTCAACCCCCCTCCTCATCATCTCTCATCAACCCCCTCCTTATCCTGTCTCCTCACCCCCCCCTCCTCAACCCCCTTCCTCAACCTCTCTCCTCAATCCCCCTCCTCATCCTCAACCCCCCTCCTCAACCCTCTCCTCCTCAACCTCTCTCCTCAACCCCCCTCCTCAACCCCCCTCCTCAACCTTAACCCCCCTCCTCAACCCCCCCCTACTCATCCCCAACCCCCCTTCCTCAACCGCCCTCCTCAACCTCAACCCCCCTCCTCATCCTCCCGCCTCAACCCCCCTCCTCACTTTACCCCTTTCTAATTACCTCCCCCTCTCCCTTTCCCCTCACTTACCTTCCATCAGCAGCATCTCCTCCGCTCCTCCGCCTGTCTTCTGGCTGCTTCGGGACCTGGCCAATGCTATCAACCCCCTCCTCATCCTCTCTCCTCAACCCCCCTCCTCAACCCCCTTCCTCAACCTCTCTCCTCAATCCCCCTCCTCATCCTCAACCCCCCTCCTCAACCCCTCCTCCTCAACCTCTCTCCTCAACCCCCCTCCTCAACCTTAACCCCCCTCCTCAACCCCCCCTCTCATCCCCAACCCCCCTTCCTCAACCTCAACCCCTCTCCTCAACCTCAACCCCCCTCCTCAACCTCAACCCCCCTCCTCATCCTCCCACCTCAACCCCCCTCCTCACTTTACCCCTTTCTAATTACCTCCCCCTCTCCCTTTCCCCTCACTTACCTTCCATCAGCAGCATCCCTCCGCTCCTCCGCCTGTCTTCTGGCTGCTTCGGGACCTGGCCAATGCTATCAACCCCCTCCTCATCCTCTCTCCTCAACCCCCTCCTCAACCCCCTTCCTCAACCTCTCTCCTCAATCCCCCTCCTCATCCTCAACCCCCCTCCTCAACCCCTCCTCCTCAACCTCTCTCCTCAACCCCCCTCCTCAACCCCCCTCCTCAACCTCAACCCACCTACTCATCCCCAACCCCCCTTCCTCAACCCCTCTCCTCAACCTCAACCCCTCTCCTCAACCTCAACCCCTCTCCTCAACCTCAACCCCCCTCCTCAACCACAACCCCCCTCCTCATCCTCCCGCCTCAACCCCCCTCCTCACTTTATCCCTTTCTAATTACCTCCCCCTCTCCCTTTCCCCTCACTTACCTTCCATCAGCAGCCTCTCCTCCGCTCCTCCGCCTGTCTTCTGGCTGCTTCGGGACCCGGCCAATGCTAATGACGTGAAGCGCATGTGACGTCACGTCATTAGCATATGCCGGGTCTCGAAACAGCCGGAAGACCAGCGGAGGAGCAGCTGCTGATGGAAGGTAAAAGAGGGGAAATGGGGACAGGGTGGTAATTAGAAAGGGATAAAGTTAGGAGGGGGTTGAGGAGGGGGGTTGAGGTTGGGGAGGGGGGTTGAGGATGAGGAGGGGGGTTGAGGATGAGGAGGGGGATTGAGGATGAGGATAGGGGTTGAGGAGGGAGCATGAGAAGGATGATAAGGGAGGGGGAGGGAAAGAGACACGAGGGAGAGGGGGGGAAAGAGACACAGGAGAGGGAGAGGGGGGACGAGACACGGGGTGAAAATAGACACAGTTGTGACTCGAGTATAAGCCGAGGGGCCCTTTTCAGCCTTACAAAAAGGGCTGAAAAACTCAGCTTATACTCGAGTATATACAGTAAATTAAATTGTATTTATCTTATTTTTTTATATAATACATGTAGTATGAGTTCTTTATTTTTTTTATTTTTTCTTATTTTTTATTTGTTACTGTATCTACTTTATATTCCCTTATTATAGTTCAATTCCATTATACATTTTTGGAATTCAATTGAAAGAAAATTGTATAAAAAACTCAAATATATTCATTTTAAAACGTGCCTAAATAGAAGAATATCTTTCAAGTGGCTGACTTTGTCCTTTTTAAAAAGGAATAAAAAAACAATCAATATTACTCTTACTGGTGTATTGCACGGCTAATGTTCAAAAACGCTTTCGTTCTGTCAGATTCTTTAAACCGTGTCCATAAAATGTTCTTTTATTCTCTTCTTTTGAAAGTTATAAATTAAAGGAAAGTACTAAATCAGTAGCGAGATGAAGGTATTCAATATCCGCGCAATAACAACAAGTTGAACAGGCAGGAGGTTTGTTTAGTGCCGTTTGTGAAATTCTAAAGTAATTCGGAAATAATAATTCAATGCACTCTTGTTAAACTACTTTTAAGTATTTAAAACCCTTAATTAAACCCACAGCTAAAACTATTTTAATCAAACCCTTGGTTTATTTCCCTGCTCATTTGAATAAAACACTTTCATTTCCTACCATATTTTTTCCAAGCACTTAAACCACCGATAAATTCTTCATGAACCTGGTACATAAGTTAAGATGGTTAGTACTTAGATAAAAAAACCTCCAATGTGCAATAATAATCAAAAAATATGTATTAATCTATATGATTTTTTTTAAAGCACAGCAATTTTATCATAATTGCAATAAATAAGATTTTTTCTTATTAATTAATGAGTATGAGCAATGATTACAAAATATACAAACATGAATATAATAGAATATCAAAAAGACAATTAAAAATAACAAAAAGTAATTAGTAAACATGTGTTGTATTTATAGATTTAGGATGATTTATAAAAAAAAAAACTCTTCATATGTAGGTATGCAAGATAGGAACATAAAATCATTTCAGAGAAAATCTTAGAGGCGAATCCATCTTAGACTGACAACCTATAGCTTGAGGGTGGAAGGTTATCCTGTAGGGCCTTATTCTGACATTGAGTAGTATTATCAAGTATTATCAAGTATGCTATTTGGAGGGATCTTTTTATCTGAAGTGAATACAGATCTTATATGAATCCACATTTCTCCCACTCCTCCCATATTTCCATTCCTTTTAGGAATATAGACCACACATCCACTATGATTTAAAGGCATATTCAAGTGAACTGGGTCATTAAATCATCTGATAGAGGAGAATTAGTGGTTTCTGAAAAAAAAAATTGCATGAAAAAATTCCAAAATAAACATTTAAACAGTTACCCTAAAGTTTGCTGATTTTCTTGCATTTGCAAACTGTTTTCTATCAATGTTGACACCCCCTGAAAATCCCTGCTGAAATTAGTGTACATAATACATTGTATCTTTTTGGTCTGTGAATTGAGATTCAGCTTTCTTTTAGATTTCTGTAATACCCAGAACAAGATCTGTGTCCCTTCATTCACTGATTGTTTTATCTACATCCTAGGTGATACTTCCCCCAGCCCCAGTGATTTGTCCCTGCAACCCCCCTCCCCCAGTGATTAACCCCATCACCTCGCCCACCCCCAGTGAATTGCCCCTGTAATCTCTCCCAGCCCCAGTGAATTGCCCCATTACCTCCCCCAGCCCCAGTGAATTGCCCCTGTGATCTCTCCCAGCCCCAGAAAATTGCCTCATTATCTCCCCCAGCCCCAGTAAATTGCATGCACTCACTCACAAAGAGACACATGCACAGAGGCCATGGCTGGCTCTTGTAGGTCATTGCAGGACTATAAATCAAGCATAAATGCTCATTAGCCTAAAATAAAAATTAGAATAGGAAGAAGAAGCTGAAATGCTTGGTTTCAGTACAATTATAATTTGTCAGAATTTATCAAGGAGAGGGTGTATGTCTAAAGAACAACTGTGGAAGAGCTCAATCATTTTTACTTGAACATGATTTATGGTCCTTTAAGGACCCAGTGTAATAGTCATCTATGCTGGCTGCATTCAGCAGTGCTGATTGGCTACATATCTTAGCATGCTCACATGAACTGGGTACACTTTTACAAAACCATACCCTGAGAAGCCTAGCTCAATCCTTACGGTGTAAGCATCACCTGCAACAGTTTTTCTTTTTTTTAATGCAAACATTTTTGCTAGGTATGTTATGATGCTCTTCTACAGGATGCATTGATAACCCACCTCACTTTAATATGCCTTTAAGTAAATTTGTAGAAAATGTTGTAATTTATTTGTTTTAAATTATGCAAAAAGTTCTGCACATTTTCAAGTAAAGTTCTTCATAATAGCATACTCTATTTATAACACTTTTTGGGCCCTTTAATTGGCCACTGTAAGAGTCCTCCTTCCGCATATAATTTTATCATTTCTCCCCTCTCCATTCTGAGCTATATATATTCAGACCATGCATCATTTTAGATGCCCTTCTTTGCATTGTCTCTAATTTGATAATATTATTTTGAAGATACGATCTCCAGATCTGCACACAGTATTCTAAGTGAGGTCTAATTAGAAATCTATAGAGTGGTATTAGTACCTCTCTATTTCTGCTGCTAATTACTCTGCCAATACTTAATATACCTAAGCTAAGCATCCTACTTGCTTTTCTTTGGCTCTGTTGCATTGCTTGCCTACTTTTAAATAATGCAATATAATTAAATGGTCAAAAGTTCAAGTTAAGCTTCACCTGATTTGTAAGCTGCAACAGTTATATTCATGTCCAGTGTTCTTTAGCAGCTCACATCACATAACAATCAGAAACCGTCTAGCAATAAAACGCAAAGGCTAAAACTGTTAAACATTTATTGGAACTTGTAGAATTGAACTATTTCATATTAGAGCAAATTATCAAAGAAATCACCAATTTTAAAGGGCCACTTAATTCAGCATATTAAACTCTCATAAAAGCATGTTAAAATACTTTTACATTTTTGAACTATGTGCATTTTTACTGAGATATTAATAAAGTAAAATCTGTGTTTACATGTGCCGCTGATTGCCCACTGCCAGACCCACAGCTACAGCTCCGTGTAGTGAGCAAACTAATTTTTTTAGAGTTAACCCTTAACAAATCTATCTGTGATTGCATGACATGCTGGAATCGCCTAAACAGGTCAGTTTTGGGATAACCCACAACTGACCTATTTAGGTAATTCTAGCAGTCCATGATCTGCCCAGATTGATTTGTTGAGAGTTGCCTGCTTTTTTTTTTTTCTTTTCACCACACAGAGATGAAATTGCATGTCTGGGATTGGGAATGTCAGTGACTTATCTAAACACAGATTTTAGTTTATTCATTTCTCAGTGAAAAATGCACTTATTAAAAAAAAATAGAAAAGTATTTCAACATGTGTTTAAGAGATCTTTACAGTGGTGTGCTCCAAATTATGCTGAATTAAGTGGCCCTTTAAAGGCCTTTTTTGTTCCATACAGTAAATCAATCTCCTCTTAGGTTTTGCCCTCTTAGGAAGTGCTGTCATCACAGACCAACTGTCAAATTTTTACATACATGCAGTGGGTGGAAAAAGTATTTGATCCCCTGCTGATTTTGAACGTTTATCCACTGATAGAAATGATCAGTCTATAATTTTAATGGTAGGTGTATTTTAACAGTGAGAGACAGAAAAATGCATGTCAAAAAAGTTATAAATTGAATTGCAGGTCAGTGAGGGAAATAAGTATTTGATCCCCTATCAATCAGCAAGATTTCTGGCTCCCAGGTGTCTTTTATACAGGTAACAAGTTGAGATTAGGAACACTCTCTTAAAGGGACATCTATTCACAAAAGCAATCAATCAATCAGATTCCAAACTCTCTACCTTGGCCAAGACCAAAGTGCTACCCAAGGATGTCAGGGACAAGACTGTAGAACTACACAAGGCTGGGATGGGCTACAAGACCATCGCCAAGCAGCTTGATGAGAAGGTAACAACAGTTGTTGCGATTATTCGCAAATGGAAGAAACACAAAATAACTGTCAGTCTCCCTCGGTCTGATGCTTTATGCAAGATCTCACCTTGTGGAGTTTCAATAATCACGAGAACAGTGAGGAATCAGCCCAGAACTCTTGTTAATTATTTCAAGGGAGCTGGGACCATAGTCGCCAAGAAAACAATTGGTAACACACTACGACGTGAAGGACTGAAATCCTGCAGCGCCCACAAGGTCCCTCTGCTCAAGAAAGCACATGTACAGGCCCGTCTGAAGTTTGCCAACAAACATCTGAATGATTCAGAGGAGAACTGGGTGAAAGTGTAGTGGTCAGATAAGACCACAATGAGCTCTTTGGCTCAACTCGCCGTGTTTGGCCTATGACCCCAAGAACACCATTCCCACCGTCAAACATGGAGGTGGAAACATTATGCTTTGGAGGTGTTTTTCTGCTAAGGGGACAGGACAACTGCACCACATCAAAGGAACCATGTACTGTCAAATCTTGGGTGAGAAACTCCTTCCCTCAGCCAGGGTCTAGCCAGTCTCCATACCTTAATCCCATAGAAAATCTGTGGAGGGAGCTGAAGATTTGAGTTGACAAACATCAGCCTCAAAACCTTAATGACTTGGAGAGGATCTGCAAAGAGAAGTGGGACAAAATCCCTCCTGAGATGTGTGCAAACCTGGTGGCCAACTACAAGAAATGTTTTGCCACCAAGCACAAAGACGAAGGGGTCAAATACTTATTTCCCTCATTGACCTGCAAATCAATTTATAACACAATTCAAAGGCTAAAGTATATTTTATCATTCTATTTGTACGTGATCTTACAATGACATATGTCAGTGTCTTTTAAATCAATACAAAAAAATTATGTAGTCTGAAATTGTTTAGTAAATCAAACTCCTTTGGTAATTGTTGTAATTGTTTTCTCAGATTTGTGGTGGCTACAAAGTGTGTCTTATCTATATATACAGCTCATACTTTATTCTTATCTCTGAGTCCCACAATACTATTTTATATTATTTAGCTGTGCTAAATGCATTAGGCAGATGCTCCTCACAACCTTACATGTTAATAGGCTACCTTGCTAATCTCTTAATCTCTTTGCAGTTGAGACCTGAAAAAATCCTTTGACACTATTGAAGTGTTATTAACGTAAACGACCTTGCAGAGGAAGCACGTTTTTTTGGAGATAAAATAAGGCTCTTGATTACATCAGAACAGCAGAAATGTAATATTTTATTTTGCTGCAAGCCTAAATAAAGCGGATTGCAGCAAACCATCCACATATATTTATGAACTATAACATTAGTGGGCTATTCTCCCAGTTGTTTTATATATATATATTGCACATTTTTCTTTAAAGCACAAGTATTTTAGGAAAACGTCATATGTTTGCCAAGTATGTAACAAACTAACAACATTAGCAACTGTGCACGTCATGAAAATAAAAACGTTTCCATCTTTCAATTGAATTGTACCTGATAACTCTGAACCAGAGGGTAATCCTCTAAGGAATAATTTCCAGGAGAGTAGCCATTATTCCATGGTGATGGTAGTTGTTGTTTAGTTGTCGTGTCCGTCTCTCATCAATATATACATGAAAAAACAGAGCACTGTAGTACACAGTGATATCTTTCTTGTTGGACAAACATCTCACTAAGAGTGCTAAGTCTGTTATGGTATAAGAAGAAACATTCACATGAAATTGTAATAATGTGTTAAAAAACCCAAGTCCAAATTAAGTCCTGTATTTTTTTATAAAATTTTTATTGAAAGGAATACAGAATAAAGACAGGTATTAGGCTCATTAACACATAAGATTGTCTATAAACATATATACCTGTGATCAAATTTCTAGCCTCTCCTTTCCATTTTTTTCCTTTTTCTCCTTTCCCTTAAATTTTGACGTTATTGTCAAGTAATCTAGATCTTTTAATTTAAGCAAGGGAAGCATGAACCAACAAAACCTATTTACATAAAAACTGAAACTTTAAATAAACAAATAAATATATAACTATGGAGATAAGGGAGGAATCACTAGAACAAGTTGAGTTTATACAGTTATTATGCATACATTCACCTCCAGTGTTGTGTTCCAGATGTACCAGTCAGATCGGAGCCTCCATACCCAGTCCTCGAGTCTCCTCCATCCCAAGCCACTTTTTGGTCTAGTTCTATATAGTTATTGCTATAGTGCTATCTGTGGACCCTTCAATTCAGAGGAGAACCTAACGAAGACTCTAGCCAAGGCCTCCAGATTTCTTGGAACTGTGTCACCGTATCTAGAATAGCCGACGTTAACCTTTCGTTTATTGCTATGTAATTTTTTTTTTTTTATAACCTTTTGCACATTTAACTTGTCTGACTTCCATTGGCTGGCTATGTGCACTTTGGTGGCTGCGGCCATTATCTGGAATAGCTTATTCTGTTTTTTTGATAAGTTAGGGAGTTTAACCCCTAGCAGGCAGGACTCCATAGTTGCTGTAACTCTTATATCAAATAGCGATGTTGCCACCAGTGCTATTTTTTCCCACAACCTGTGAACTTTCTGGCATAGCCACCAGGTATGAGCGTGGTCTCCTATCTGTGAACAACCCCTAAAGCAGTTACTGCTCACTCTGGGATCGAATTTGTTGAGTTTGTCTGGGGTGCAATATATTCTCTGGAGAACTTTTATAGATGTCTCTATGTGTATGCAGTTACTTGTTGCCCTGCGTAGGTTGGAGAATGACTTCTGCCATTTTTTCCAATCCCATACATCTCCCAGCTCCCTTTGCCACTTACAGATATATGATGGTTTATCTGTGTTGTTTGCTTTAGTGAATGTGTCATATAAAGAGCCTAATATTCCTTTCTTTAAGGGAAGAGTTTTGCAGATTACTGAGAACCAGGAGGTTTTTGGGGGTCCAAATTTTTTAAATGCTTCACTAGCCCAGCTTCTTATTTTTAAATAGTTATAGTATTCCCCTGGGGGTAGAGCATGTCTTTCCTCAAACTGTCTCAGGGTCACCAGACGATTCCCCATAATCCAGGAGCCTAACTTATCTAGATCTCTGGAAGCCCACCAGTGTTTAGACATAGTGCTCATGGAGGCCCAGATATCATGTGAGGAAAGGACCGACCAAAGGGGGGATGTACCTAGTTTATTTTTAGATCTGGCCCATTTCCATGTTGTTAGAGTTAGGTTTATTATAGGGTTTGGGTGGGTTCTTATCGGAATCTTCTCTTCAGGGACCCAAATTAAGGCGTTCCAGCTATGTTGTTGCATTTGCTGTTGTTCCAAAAAGGCCCAACTCGGCTGATGTCTTACTGAGTGTGTCTGTGGTAGTTGGGATAGTCTAGCTGCTTTAAAGTAGTTACGCAGGTTTGGGCATGATAGTCCCCCTTCCTTGCTATGTCTGAACATTACTTTCTTGGGGATACAGGATTTTTTGTTGTTCCATATGTATCTAAAGATGTTGGACTGAAACCGGTCCAATTCCTTTAAAGAGATTGATATAGGGAGCGTTCGGAAGAGGTACAGAATCTTTGGGAGGATGCTCAGTTTAACCGCCGCTATTCGGCCGGTCCATGAGAGAGGATAAGCTCTCCATCTGTGCAAATCCTCGCTTAGTTTTTTGTATAAGGGGTGATAGTTAGCTTTGTACAGCTCAGAAATTTTAGGTGTGATGTTAACCCCTAAGTATTTAATATGTTTGGTGGACCACGCAAAGGAAAATAGGGCTTTCAGATGGTCTATGTCACCCTGTGCCATGCCTAAGCTCAGAGCTTCCGATTTCTCTAAGTTCAGCCTAAGTCCTGATACCTTACTGAACTTGTCAATAGTTGACATCAGTGCCGGGATAGAGACCCCGGGGTTTGTTAAGGTGCATAGAATATCATCCGCGAAGAATGAACATTTGTACTGTTGCAGCCCTACCTGTAACCCTTGGATTTCCCCATCCGCTCTAATAAGTTGCGCTAGGGGTTCCATAACTATGGCGAACAATAGGGGTGAGAGTGGGCATCCCTGTCTCGTTCCTCTCTGAATGTTAATTTGGGCTCTGTGGTCCCCTGGTAACCTCAGGAAGGCTATTGGGGCCTCATAATACGTGCGGAGTATGGTGATAAACCGGCCTCTAAAACCAAATCTATCCAGAGTTTTAAACAGAAACGGCCATTTGACCGTGTCGAAGGCCTTCTCTATATCTAGAGCTAGCAGGCACATTGGAGAGTTGTTTTTCCGCTCTAGGTATTGGATGTTAAGGATACGCCTGACATTATCCCCTGCTTGTCTATAGGGTATAAACCCCGCCTGGTCTTTATGGATGATTTCTGGCAGAAACTTGGAGATTCGGGTTGCCATTATTTTGGCCATTAGCTTGACATCTCCATTCAGTAAGGATATGGGCCGATAGTTTTTCACCTCTAGGCTGTCCCTACCTTCTTTTGGTATTACTACCAGTTCCGCTTGGTTTAGTTCCGGGGGCATTTTTTTCCCTCTCATGATAGCGTTGAATAGTGATGTCAGATAGGGGTTTAATAGGGTTTCAAACTTCCTATAGTATTGGTTAGAGTAGCCATCCGGCCCTGGGGATTTACCTAACTTAAGGCCCTGAATCGCTGTTCTCACTTCTTCTTGTGAAATATCTAAATTAAGGTTAGTTAATTGTTGTTCAGTTATTGAGGGGAGGTCGATGGTATTTAGGAAGGAGTCAAGGTCCAACCCCTCTGCCAGTTTACCTGATGAGTAGATCTGTTGGTAGAAGTTTTGGAACTGTCTCTGTATATCCCTAGGGCTGCAGGAGACTATGCCGTCTGGCTTCCTAATCTGAGTCACTCTAGACTGGGTCTCCTTAGCCTTCAATCTCTTAGCTAACATTCTGTCTGGCTTGTTAGCTTTCCAAAATTATAGGTGTCTAGTCCTCCTCATAGCTTTCTCTGTATGGGCAGAAAGCACTCCATCTAACTCTATCCTGACTTTGTTTATTTGGCCACGGAGCTTTATGGAGGGACAATTTTGATTGAGTTTTTTAGGCTGTTTAGGGTGGATGTTAAATCTTCCTCTTTCTGTCTGAGTTCCCCCCTATGCCGGGCTGTCAGTTTGATGCAGCAGCCCCTTATATAAGCCTTGTGAGCTACCCAAATCCAGCCAACCCCTGTATCAGGAGAATCATTCAGTTTGAAGTACTGCTTAATGTCTCCCGCTAAGGATGCTAAGCTGATAGGATCTGACAGAAGGTGTTCGTCGATCCTCCAGCTCCTAAATGGGGATAGATTAGGGCCTAACGTTAATCTAATAGCTACCATTGCATGATCAGACCAGGGGCAGGAGACAATGTCAGATTCCCGGATATCATCAAAGAGTAGAGAGCTTGTTAGGAACGTGTCGATCCTCGAGTAGGTGCTGTGTGTGGGGGAGAAGTATGTGTATTCCCTATTATCCGAGTGTAGGCCTCTCCAGGCGTCCACTAGGCCCATTTTGGCCATTAGCTGTTTAATTTGACCCCGTTTTTTTGAAAAGCTAGAATCTTGGACGTGCCCTGATCGGTCTAGTGCTGGGTCTAGGGTCAGATTAAAATCCCCCCCAATCACCAGTTTGCCTAGATCTAGTGAGCCTAACTCTCTTAGCATGTTAATCAGGGTTTGGTGTGGTGATTTTGTGGGGGAGTATATGGAAAGTAGAGATATTCTTTGGCCTGAAATTAAGCCGGTGACCAAAACATAGTTCCTCTCTTTGTCTATTCTAGTATGCTCCGGGATGAATGGGAAATGCTTATGTATCAGAATGGCTGCCCCTGCTCTTTTCGTAGACTGAGTGGCCATGTACACTGTCGGATACTCTCTATGTAAATATTTTGGTTTACCCTCATGTGTGAAAAAAGTCTCCTGCATGAAGATAACCGAGGGTCTCAACTTTTTATATTGCCTAAATGCTTTCCTCCTCTTAAAGGGGGAGTTAAAACCCTTAACATTGTGAGTTATAAATATGTACTCTGAGCTACTCATTGTGATTTGGTGGGTAGGTGTGCATGGTCTGCCCGGCTACCTTTTATTCCTTGTCCGACGTCCACTCTTTGGTGACTGGTAAGGGATGGAGGCCTGGAGGGGAGGTTCTGGGGCCGGAGACTCCGTCCGCTGTTAGACCAGGGAGAAACAGAAAGAGACAACATTAGATTTACATTTGACCAAGTTCCTTCTGCCACATAAATTCTTCTAATCTCCCGTAAGCTAGTCACTTGAGCTAGGTTCTCTTGGCTGCCCAAACCCCGGCTACTGTCATCTGTGGAGATATAGCTATCTGAATGCATTTCTATCTGTCTCCCTGGACTTCGATATATTTTGCTGGTTGCCCCTTGGGGGCTTACTAGCTTCTCTATCAATTCTAGATCTATCGTTTCTCCAAAAATAGTAACAATTAACCTCAACAACATTTCAACTAAATGATGTAAACTAGGATATTCCCCGTCCATCTCGGGTAACTGGTTCTGACAGGCCCTTCACTTGAGGCCTCGACTAACATATGACTTAACTAAAGTCTTCAGTGCCTATTATGGTCCCATTAAAGCAGGTCAAAAAAGTCCCATAAGCAGATGAGGAAATAAAAATTCAAAACAACTTCCTGATGATGGGTAGTCTTCACTCCGATCGCGGTGGTATCAGGCTTTCCGGAGACGGGCCCGTGTCTCCTCTGTGCTGAGTATTAAGCCCCCCTTGGCTCCAACGGGGCAGATTCTTGTCTCTATAGTTCCTGGGGGGGAGCGGATCTTCTCTCGGTAGCTGTGACCCTACTACAGTCCACTGTTTCTTCGGTATGGGAGGAGGTGGAGGGAAGTTGCGCTCCTCTGCCGGGAGGTCTGCTGGGCAAAGATGGATCTGTCGTAGTACTGCGAGGCAGTCTTCTAAGTTGCGGGTGGTGTGTGAGGTCCCTTGGTAGTTGAAGGTGAGGGCAAAGGGAAAATTCCACCTGTATTGAAGTTTGTTATGCTGCAAAATCGCCAGGGCTGGTTTCATCTGTCTCCTTCTGTCTACTGTGTTGGGGGATAAGTCTGCATACACTTGAAAGGTGGAGTTATCTGGCCCTTTGACTGCCTGCATCTTCCTTGTTTCTGCTAAGAGACAGTCTCTGGCTTGTTGTCTCAAGAATCTCACCACAACATCCTTGGGGGCCTCTGGATTTCTCGCCCCACCTAGCGTTCTGTGGGCTCGTTCAATTTCGAGGACTTCCTTTGGTTGATCGGGTAATATAGTAGTGAAGGTTTCTTTTAAATACCCCGCCAGATCTTGCATAGTCCTAGGGACCCCCCGGACCCTGATGTTGTGGCGGCGGGATCGGTTCTCTAGATCCTCAATCTTATCAGTCAGCTCCATGATGCTGTATGAGTTCCGATCTATGGTGGACCTGTCATGTTGCTGTGCTTCTCCCATCTGATCCACCATCTCCTCCAGGAGTTGGGTCCTCTGCCCCAGTTCTTTCAGGTCTTTTCTCAAGGGTTCAATTGCCTTGGCTAGGAGTTGTTCTATCGTTGCTATGGACCTGGGCGATAGATCAATGTGTTGTTTTGACCTCTTGGGAATCTCCTCCTGATCAGATGATTCATAGTGGTCTGAAGCTGAATCTGGTGGAGATGTCGGCTTTGTTGTTTTGGGTGGGAAGTGCTCCCGGATGCCCTTTGCGGAGGAGTTCTTTCTACTTTTCTTCATTTCTGAAGGCAGAGACGTGCGTGTTACAAGGGCTGCAGTACTCTTCCCCCTTACCTTCTCTGCTTTAAATTCCCTCAGGGGTGTATAGCTGTGGATTTCGTTAGGCCAGTGTGGTCCAGGGCTGTGTTCTCATATGAGATCGGTCCTTGTAGCTTGATAGTCAAGGCCTCCTGTTAGGGATCCTTCACATCTCTTGGCTCAGTGCTTCACATCATTCTTTACAGGCTCCACCAGATGCAAGTGAAGGGGGACTTTCAGGCTAATTATCTTGGTATACATCCACAGCTGTTTTGCTGAGTGGCCACAGGGTGGCAGCATAGGATCTCTGCAGCCGTGTTCAAGTAGTATTTTCTAGAATGTCCCAAGAAATGAACTGCAGGATTATCTGAGGAACAAAAGTCAAGGTGTTAAAAAGTCCCCGCTTGATACCTTGAGGATGGCAGGATCCTCTGCAGAGGTAAGCTTGCAATGACTTCTTGTCCAGTTGAGCTCAATGCAGGATCTGGCGTTGTCAGGGTTAAAGCTCCAGAATAGACTATTAGTTGCTGTATTCTGCTGGTGCAATGTTCTTCCCCAGCATGAGGGATAAGACCCAGTTTGGAGTGTCCAGAGGGGCTAGCTCTTCCTGGGGCTTAAACTCCTGGATGTGGGTCAGATGAGGGATGAGTCTGTGTCTGTCTCCATGCTACCATGAGGTGCCTCAAAATGGCGGCCGCGATTTCGCCGGCTTTTCTTCTGCCCCTTCTTCCTGCCCTAATGGCTGCTATGCAGCCTGATTATCCCTTTTGTGGGGCTTTTTGGGCTTATGGGGTACCCCTGCTGGCCCCTGGGAGTCTGTGAAGTGTCTTGGGTGCCCTCGGGCTCTATAGAGGGAGGTATCTCTTTGGCAGGTACTGCTGTGGTTAAATAAACATGGCGGCCCAGTGCTCCTACAGGCCCCTGACTTCCCCCCCACAGTACCTTGCTTCTCTGGCTTGAAAGCGGGCTCCTGGTGGTGCCTCCGCCGGTCTGTGTCTCCCCTGCAGGGAGAGCCAGCGCGCAGGGCACGCCGCTGCTGTGTGGCATTTACTGGCCTCTGAGTGCTCCAGCACTCCTCCGGAGCCTCCTTTCTTTATCCGGAGTGATTCTCTGGGGGTCCGGCGGCTTCCCCTGGTGCCCCCTGATGTTTTTGGAGGTGACTCAGGGGGTTCACAGGGCAATATTACCCCGAAATCCGGCGTTCCCGACGGAGCTCTCTCCTCACACGTCTCTGGTTAGGACGCTGGCTCCGCCCCCCCAAGTCCTGTATTTTTAGTGTTGAAGAATGTGATCATCTTTTTTTCAAACTAGTGAATTGTCCGTCAAAAAATGACGGCAATGAAATTGTAAGTGAGCTAATGCTGTTTGGTGTATAATAAAATAAATAATAGATGAATAAATTAATATACTTTACCTATTTTGAAGTAATATATGCAGGAAGCATTCTGTTGAAGAGCTGGCAATCTGTCTCTAATCTCCGAAATTTGTTCTTAAATCGAGGTGTAACTTGACGTGCAGAACCCAACACATCACATTACCCAAAGAACACCATCTCCACAGTGAAACATGTTGGTGGCAGCATCATGCTGTGGGGATGTTTTTCAGCAGCCTTGAAAGATGGATAGTTCTAAACACAGGGATATTCTTGAGCAAAACCTGTACCACTCTGTGCTTGATTTGAGGCTAGGACGGAGGTTCACCTTCAAGCAGGACAATGACCCCAAACACACTGCCAAAGCAACACTTGAGTGGTTTAAGAGGAAACATGTAAATGTGTTGGAATGGCCTAGTCAAAACCCAGACCTCAATTCAATAGAAAACCTGTGGTCAGACTTAAAGATTTCTGTTCACAAGCACAAACCATCCAACTTGAAGGAGCTGGAGCAGTTTTTCAAGGAGGAATAGGCAAAAATCCCAGTGGTAAGATGTGGCAAGCTCATAGAGACTTATCCAAAGCGACTTGGAGCTGTGATTGCCGCAAAAGGTGGCTCTACAAAGTATTGACTTTAGGAGGGTGAATAGATATTGATTTTCTGTTATTTTGTCCTATTTGTTGTTTGCTTCACTATAAATACATTTAAAAAAATCATCTTTAAAGTTGTGGGCATGTTCTGTAATTTAATATAAATTAAATGATGCAAATCCTCAAACAATCCATGTTAATTCTAGGTTGTGAGGCTACAAAACACAAATAATGCCAAGGGGGGGGGGGGGAATACTTTTGCAAATAAATAGTACATTTGTGTTCACATTTGAATGTCTAAAACAAGTTTCATGCCCAGAATTCCGACAGGGACATGCAAATGTGCCCACAAAGGCTTCCCTTAAACAAATGCCTGCTGTATCAAACAGCTTTGAGCAAAGCTAGGGTTGGATTATACACAAGCTAGCAGCCTCATTCAAATGCAATTTGGCCAATTGAATAGGGCTCTATATATAGTAAACTTCTATCCAAAAGCAAGGTCTTTACTAACTAAAAACTTCTGTAAAAAAAATATGCTATGTGCTTATATAGAGCCCTATTCAATTGGCCAAATCACATTTGAATGAGGCCCTAGGAATCCCACCCTCTTACTGATATTTCAAGGTTACTGTCTCTCATCAGCGTGAGGCAGGTTCTTTAGCTTGTGTAGTGGATATTTTGAGTAGGTAGGTCACCACAACAATAATTTAATATATGGTGATATATACAAATCCCCTCCAGATTAAATGAATAGGGGACACAAAAAATAGCAAAATTAACTTAATCATGCATTAAGAGGTTTGGCCACTAGAGGTAGCCAGGGCTATAAAGCAGTATGTCTTTCCCATGAAAGCTGTGACTCATATTCATATATATATATATATATATATATATATATATATATATATATATGTAAATTGTATGTTCCTGTATTTTTTATATTATATCAATAGGCCCTGGGATATTCCAGTGTGGTCTATGCAGTACTCTGTAGCGCAACAGGTATATACTTGAACTTAAGGTTTGGTATACTGTGAGGCTATATAAGCAATAATGAAAAATTAATCTAAAAAATGAACATTTTTGATCAATTTAAAAAAAGGGAAATGGAAATCACAAAACCTGCTAACATAAAGCTTTTTTTAAAGTGTGACTTATTAACATTATTGACAGACTGGAGCTGTCTTCCCCTGAGCTAGCCTAGTGGGGTGTCCTAAGCATCAGAGCTGAGAAATAATCATATAGTCAATAAATTACATCCCAAAAAGGGATTTCAGATTTTAAATTTTTAGACTAGTTTATTTATATACTAAGCAGCTTTTTGGAACTTTTATCAAAACCCCTAAGGATATTTGTAGATATTAAATAACTTTTCTATTTTGTTAACCCTTGTAACATTTTGTAGACAATCTTTGAAACACACTTAGTATTCAGATTCAGATTCTTAGGTTAAGGTTGCTTAATCTTTGATAAGCAATAGCACAAATTCTAGAAATAAATGTGCTTGCAGGTAAATGAATTACAGAAAGAAGAATAGATCACACTGTGCTTTCTACAGCTCTATTCAGTAGATAGTTTAATATAACCACTGATGGAAATGGAAAAAAATGCTTAGATCTGTTTATTGGCTTAAAAAGTTATCGCTGAACAATATTATTCCTATGAAAGGTATACTTCAGAAGTGTCTTTTAATATAAACTTAATTAGAGTAATGTTAGTAAAAAAAATAATCACATTTTCAAACCTCTCCAAAAAGAGAATTTAATAAGGGTGTTCTATCTATCAACTTGAACTTTCAACATGTGTCATTTTCGGCTTCTTTTTGCATTAGGATTGAGTTCAAACTAAAGAAATATAACAGAAAAAGACAAATGATTTATATAACTCCATTAAGGATTAACAATGTGCTCTAATAGGTCCTAACTCTTATTCAATGAGAGTTAGAGGTCTAATAACAATGAGCCTCATTCAATTAAGAGGCGCAAGTTATGGAGGTATAGGACGTATGTCTGCTATTCTATTGTCCGGGCTCGCAAGTCCCGGGCTGATAGAGCACATCCCAAACCATGCTATCGAAAGTAGCATTTGCAAGCTTGAACATGATCGCTGACGCAAGGCCGTAACTCCCGGTTAGAAACAGGCAATGGAATGTGGGTCCGATCGTGACTCGTGGTTCAAGCCCATAGGACTTTGAAATCCAACCTCCATTTTTCATTGAAGTCCTACGGGCTATGAAGTCCTACGGGAGTTACGATCGGACCCACATTCCAGATATAATGCAATATTGATAAAGCCATAAATATGATTTTCTATTACATGCGAGTTTCATTATATGTATTAACACATTGATTGCCATGATCAATATAACACGGAAATTAAACATGAAATCAAGTATTTTGTTGGGCCAATTTGCAAGCTTGAAAATGTTGTGAGCAATTGTTAGTTACCGGAGCCTGTGATGTTGCCCGTAAACTTATTTGCTATTCAATTGGCGTCTTTTAGCTACCCACAAACGATTTGCGGGTTACAGGCTGAAAATCCCTGCGGTTGTCAAAATCGTAACTCCGAACTAGCTAAGCCTTTGATCTTTCAAGCCCGTAAATGTTACAATCGCAAATCGCAATTCAATTGCTAAAATTCCTCAAGCCTGCAACTATTTTCACACCCGTAAATGGCAAATGTAGAAGAAAATCCTATGGGTACCAGATAGGACTCGCAAGGGAGTTAACCACCTGTTTGTAGCACTGTAAATGCAAATAAAAAAATCAATACTGCACTTTAAAAGACGGGGAAAGCGATGAAAGACATTAGTATTAATTGCACAACAATCTCAAGCTCGCAAATCTGCAATCATTTTTTTTTTATTTCCATGTTATATTGATCCCAGGAATTAAGGAGTTAATACATATCAGGCCACCCACATGGACTAGAACAGTATCATCATTCATTTGTATTATTTTGTACATTGCCAGATTGCGAGTCTGATCGCATATCAGACTTCTAAACGCTAATTGATTGACGTTTAACTGCCATATTTTACTGACGTCATGATGACGCTCTAATTTACTATTGGGTGTTTATAAATCGATAGTTATTGCCTTGCTTAATTGATCATGCTCTGATATGCTACTTACGAGTGCATGGTTTAAGGTTTAGACTTTTAGCCAGGTAGCTGCGGGCTTGATCAATTGAATCGCTCTGTAATTGTTGGAAATTTCAAGCCTGCAGACTTATGGCCTGTATTAAGTAAACTGCAACTGAATAGGGGCCCAAGAATAGGATGTTACATATATATAGAGCCTCATTCAATTTGGGGCTCGCAACTCGCAAGTCCCAGCCCGATAGCGCACATTGCAAACCATGCTATCGAAAGTATCATTTGCGGGCTTGAACAGGATCGCAACTTGGAGCCTATAACTCGATCGGAGCCCGCAAACGGAAGCCAATTGAATAGCAAAAAAAGTTCCAGGTTCCATTTCCGAGCATGGATTTCCCGAAAGCCTCAATTGAATGAGGCTCATTGCATTTGAGGTTAAATAAAGACTTTTAGTCCATCAAGTTCAACATTTTTAGATCTCTTCTGATCCTTTTAATATGTGGATTATTTGTTAATAATTGTTAATTGATTCAGAGGAAACTTCGGCAATTGTCTCATAAGATCTAAAGAAAAACAAAACATTCCTTCCTGACCCCAGATACCGGCGATCGAATTTCTCCCTGGATCAATATTCCTTCGCTAGTTATCTAGGATAACCTTGAATGCCCTCTTTATTGATGTAAATGTTGGATGTGAATGAGGCTGGAGTAGAGATATTTGTCTTTGAACGTGAGACTTTTTTCAAATCAAGAACATTTGGTTATGTCCAGAGAGACTTTCCTTAAGACATGGAATGTCCCTACAAAAGAGTGTCAATTAGAATGTGTATGACAACGCCATTCTACTGATAGGTCCAATTAATTTAATTAATACTGGTATTATCATTATAAGTAGTAATAATAACAGATCTTACAAAATGAAAAGCCTTATGTCAAGCAGCTATTTGTCTTCTTCCATCAGACATACTGAGATGTATCATGTTCTCTTTTGATCAGTCAAAGTTACCTACATTTAAATAAATAATTGATACCTATTGTTGTCCAGGGGTAATATTCCCAGCAATAATAACAAGATGTTGCTAATTTTCATATCAATTAAAGGTTTTAATGTTGTATTTCAACGTAACAGAGGTATGAGTTATGATGATATTTAAACTACCCTAAGCAATGTTTCACCTGGTGTCATAAACTGGTCTTATCTGTCAGCAAATGGTCAATTACACTGTTAATCCTCTAAGATACAATTGTATGCTCCATCTTTTCAGGGAATATAATAGAAATACCCTGAGACATTGTACATTTGGTTCTCCCATGTATGTCGCTGTAAGGGTTTGTATTACCCATTTGTTGGGTACCACACATTCTAGTTAGGGAATGTTAAGGTGAGGCTATATAGAAATGAAAAAGGGGTGCAATAAATCACTGGTCATTGAGGTAAATATATGTGGTAGCGGCATTCATGATATAATTAAATTTGGGCAGTGAGATGATGGGAAGGCAGCAGGAGTAGGATGCCGTAGTCCATTTGTGATGAGTAAGCCAATTAGAATTTTATTTCAATATTATTTTAGAAAATATTTTAGAATATGCTCCAAAAGTAAAGGTGACAGAGTTTGTGACTCTTCACTGAACAAGTGAAAGTTAAAAAAATATTATATGGGCATTATTTCAGTATAAGAGGTATAGGGCAATGGGTAGACTTGTTTGTTCTGTGCTATCTCAGTGCAGTGTTGGGAATGGAAACCAAAGTAGAGAGGGATGAGGCAAGTGTAAACCAGCCATGACGTCATAGTTTAGACATAATAGTTAATTGCTTGTTTAAGAACATTACAAAACACATTTCTGCACTCAGAATTTTTAATATAGTCTTACTACAGCATATCTTTAGCAAAACAGAAAAATAAAAAATGCAAGATCTGAAAGAAGAGTACATCTTTATTATACACAAAAAGCAACTCGCTGTCATTAACACTTACTCATTTTTTCCAACAACATATGGTTTTAGATTGAAACATTGCAGGTGGGCCTATTAGCAGTTATTGGCTATAATCGTCAATGTAAGAAAATGTATTTTTAAAATTGCATGAGGTAGCTTTCAGTGAAGCAATTATTCAATTCAATATGGAGGAACCATTTTTATTTGCAGAATTTTCACACATTACCATAGATAGATAGATAGATAGATAGATAGATAGATAGATAGATAGATAGATAGATAGATACTAATCCAAATATACACAATTTTTTCCTATAATTATGGGCAAAATTAATCTAGAAAGCAAAACAAATGAATAAATAAATACAACCTCTATATTTTGCAACTTTTATATGCAATTATGTTTACTTTGTGGCTTTCCTAAAGGCTGTGTTACTTTACATTGTAAGTACATGTTGCATATTAAGTGTAGTTCTTCAAAATTGCTATTTTGTTTAAATACTTCCACAGATGTACTTTGCATGGACTCTTGATGAAAAATATTTTGTTTTATATAGGTTTATTTCTTTAGTTTGCTTCTCCTCAATTTTATTTTCAAATAATATTTACACTCACTTACCTGTAAAAGTGCCCAATATGTCAACCTACAGGAGAGAATACACAAAGAAAAAGAGATGATCCAGAAACTGAGAACTTTACATTACTTTTTCTGTTAAAAAAGAAGAAGACCAAATTAATTAAACTTAGTTAAAACAGTTATATAAAATGGAAAAAAAGTAAAAAGTCCCTTTAATGCATATACTAAGAAATAAGAAGGTTGGACAAGAAAGTGGCCCATTAATGATTTAATGGTTGTATTTGTTTAATGTAGGGTTCCCAATGAAATTCCCAATCTATATTTTTTTTCTCTTTCACAGTTTTTTTAGTATTAGGACATTTATAGATATTCCCCTCTACCTGACCCTGGCTCCAGCACGCCTCTTCTTTCTCTGTCTACTTATTGCATTAGATCCTGGTGTAAGCGTGCTGTATATTTCATTGTCCTCAATTGGAAGCACATGGTCTTCAAATCCAATTATTGTCCCAAAATGAAAGAGTATATGTCAAAAAGCACTCTCTTTTGGTCTTAAATGAAGATGAATTCCATAACTAACAATTTCATATGTCACGTTTTATCATAAATCTTTAATGAAGAAGAAACAATGTTGGTCCTGGAGGCTTAGAAGGTCGTTGACACCAGCAATAAAACATCTAAAAGTGCTTTTAAACGTACAGGAATGTTCTTGGATCTTAAAATATCCTTGTTTTAAACTTGCTCCTGGCAGCTGTCATCTACATCCTGGTAGAAGACTTGCTGTATGCTGAGAGAAGCTAAAGAACCTAGTTAATGCATAAATCGAAAGTACACACACACATATCTCATATATATAGTTGTCAGCAATGCGGGTTGTTGCTAACGCTTGCAGGCTCGCGTAGCGAGCGCCAAAGGCGCTCCTTGCTCTGGTGGAGATGAGCACCATAGGCCCCCTACGACTTTTGGACCGCAAATGCGGACCCTCGCGAAGCAAGGGGCCGCATTTGCGGAGGTGGAGGCTCCCACGTCAGCTGCAATGAGCCGCAGGCTCATTACAGCCCGCAAATGCGGACCCTCGCGAAGCGAGGGGCCGCATTTGCAGAGGTGAAGGTTCTACAGTGCCTCACAACCGGTTACAAACCACTACACAAGCGGGACTTGAAAAAAAAAAAACATAAACACGCAATGACTAACTACGGACTTACACAAAAATATACCAGCCGCGGGACTTAGAAAAAAAATAAATTGCGGACTTACACCAAAACAATTACAACCCGCGGGATTTAGAAAAAATCCATTACGGACTCGCAAAAATACGACCTTAACGGACAACCCTCGCACAGTGTCATACATTAAAAAACACAAAAATACACACAAAAATAAAATAAAAACCTTACCCAACCCAAGTGGGGACACCCAGGACCTCTGCAACACAGCTTAAATCTCGAATTCAGTCAAATTTACAAAATTTACCCACTTGAAAATCTCCTAAGCGAGAGAAAAAATGGCAGCCAAAAAAAATGAAAATGAGGCTACACGACCCCTAAAGCCGCTAAATACCACAAAGCAAATATGGCTTTTACAAAAACCCGTACGACCTACAACATACACCATTAGCAAGGAAGTTAAATCATACAAACCTGCCTACCACATACACATTCGCCACCATTTTACAACAATAACCTACAGAATGCTGAAGTACCCAGCTACACTAACGGCTTCCCCTCTTTCACGCAGCCTATTTACACTACACCCTGCACACATTGCTGACACTCACACCTCAGCTCCACAACAGTAAAAACCTACATTGTATGCTGCATGAACATGAAAACAGATTGTCAGCTCTTCAGCACAATGCTTCCTGCATGTATTACTTACAAATAGGTAAGTATATTACTTTATTAATTTACTAATTATTTCATTAGCATCACAAAAAACATATACACAAATAAAAACACTATTGCAAGAAATGCAAAAGACATTCACTGCGCGCCTCACAACGAGCGCCAACGCTGCTCATACCACACAAACTACACCAGGGGACAGCCTTGCAATAAGCGCAAAAAGCAGATCAGCGGCGACCTTACAATGACACCAAAAGCTCACAATGCGCGCCGAGATCTCAGACCAACCCAAAAATTAATGTCTGTGCCAAACACCATTCCTTGACTTACAATTCTTTTGCTGTCATTTTTTGATGGGCAATTCGCTAGTATATATATATATATATATATATATATATATATATATATATATATATATATATATATTTTTTTTTGCATCTGTTGGGCATTTTAAAGAACCACTGTAGTGTAAGAAAACAAAAACAAACAATTGTTTGACAAATATGTCCCTAACTAATAACATTAGCAGCTGTGTAAGGCACAGGCATAAAAAAGTGGGTGGGGGGGAGGGGTGGTTGAAGGTTTCTGAGTACAGGAATCCATTTTGTGTTTGTTGCATCACATCCTGAGAGTGTGTGTGTTTGTAATTATCAGTGGTGGGAGGGGTTGGAGTGTACAAAACAGGCAGAGGTCCAGATTATTTGTTCAATATTAGGATAAGATTGATATTGACACAAGGCCCCTCCCCCTCACTGGCTAGAAGCAGGCACCTTGCAGTTATATATGCAATCACAGCTTTAATCAGACTCAAAGCTTTCAAACATATGTATATTGTTCTTAATTGTACCATCTTCTATCTTAATGACTTTTGGCCACATTCACTTCGAAGCCCGTAACTTGATCGCAGACAGCCGAATGTCAGCTAGTGAGTTGCGGGCTCCTGTTTGTCACTGAATGCGCAGCTATTCAATTGCTGAAGGGCGCGAGTTACGGGCCCCAAGCCAAAATCGTAAACCATGCACTGGCTCAGAGCAGTTCTGGGCGGGAACCTGATTAATTCAGCAAGTCCGTAACCGCACATTTCGAATCAGCCAATAGAAAATGAGACTGTCCTTATTAGTAAAACATGGAGGTTACATGTCAATCAATTTTTTTATTTTTTTATATGCATTTACAGTGCTATGAATAGGTGTTTAACCCCCTAGCACTTGTAGGATTTTCTCCTTCATTTGTCATTTACGGGTGTGAAAATATTTGCGGGCTTGAGGAATCGTAGCAATTGAATAGCGATTTGCTATTTTTAGCTTTGCAAAAGTGACAGATCAAAGGCTTCTGGAGGCTGTAAGTTACGAGCTTGATTGGCACCATTTTTTCAAGGCCGTAATTTGAAAGCCATTCCGAACTTGCAAAAAGACGCCAATTGAATAGCAAAATAGCTTGCAAGTTCACTTTCGGGTTTCCGTTTCTCAAATTCGCTCAATTGAATATGGATTTTGAAGCTTTGAAAGCTGGCAGGGTCTTCTAAATGAACAAGGCAGTGCATTTCATAGAGTAGGTGCCGAACAAGTTAAGTCCTACAGGCCAGAGTGAGAGAATATCATCCATATTACCATTTTGTGGTTATAGTAATGGTAAAGTAGTTCTTGTAATTAGGGTTAGGCATATCAGGACCACATTGACACAACTGACACTCACAATGTCAAGCAATGTCAAGTAATAAAACAATGACAACTGCTAAGCATAAGAGCTATAATTTTGAGCCACACTACATACAATATAGGAATGATGGTGATAGTGTTGTGACAAATATAGCTTGGCGTAGCAGAGCAAACACACACCAATGATGTATTTTGACCTAAGCACCACTTGGACTGTAGTGTGGGTCTTGTTGGGGGCATGTCAGTGACTTATTTAAATACAGATTTAATTTATGCACTTTTTAAAAAAAAATGTTAAAAG
Organism: Discoglossus pictus; assembly: GCA_027410445.1. Taxonomy (NCBI): domain Eukaryota; kingdom Metazoa; phylum Chordata; class Amphibia; order Anura; family Alytidae; genus Discoglossus; species Discoglossus pictus. The sequence continues at coordinate 34,821,100 of CM050167.1, forward strand.
TATTTAAACATGTTTTTAGGAGATCTTTATTGTGATGGGGTCCAAATTGTGCTGAATTAATTGTTCTTTTAATGAGCAGTGGAGAAGAGGGGGGTTTGTTATATAACTGCATCTTTTGGTATTTCACAATTATCCCTTGCTCAAGAGAAGACAGCTTGCAAGGATAACTGCGGTAGAAATATAAACACCCTTTCACATATGCAACTTTCACCAAAGTATATTGGATGCCTTCAGGAGCCAGCAGAGCCATTACTACTCACTTTCTTCTTATGAAGAGATAGTCTTATAACTTCTTCCCTTGCTATTTGTGCTATTTGACAGACTTTTAAAACACATATTTTTTTTATCATATAGTAACCCCTGAAGCAATTGTTGTTTAGTCATGCAGTCACGTTCGACTCTCTGTGACCAAAGCATGCCAGGTACATCTCTATCACTGCCCCTCTGAGCTTCTTCACATTCATGTTCATTGCTTTAGTGAATTCATCTACTCATCTCCGCCTCTGTCTTCCCCTCTTGTGTCTTCAATCTTTCCCAGCCTCAAAATCTTCTCTACAGAAACCTGCCATCTCATAATATGACCAAACTATTTGAGCTTCAGCCTCATGATCATACCTTCTAGTGAACAGTTTGTCTGGATTTCCTGTAGTATGGATTGACTGGATTTTCTTGCAGTTCAAGGAACTCTAAGCAGTTTTCTCCAACACCACAATTCAAAGGCGTCTATTCTATGGTACTCAGACTTCTCTATGGTCCAGCTCTCACAACTATATATTACTAGCGAATTGCCCGTCAAAAAATGACGGCAATGAAATTGTAAGTAAGCTAAGGGTGTTTGGTGTATATAATGTGGCTGATGTAGCGTTGTTCGTTTTCTATGTTGTGCAAGTGTTTTGAAATATCCATAGCTGTTTGGTGGGCTTTTTCGGAATATCCGTAGGTGTTTGGTGGTGTTTTGCATGTTTATGGTAGTGTTTTGCGTGTTTAGGGACCTTTAGACTCGTTTTCGTTTTGTTCGGTGGCCATTTTTTCTCTTGCTTAGGTGATTTTCGGGTTTCTAAACTCCAAAATTTGTGGTTAAATGAAGGTGTAACTTCACTTGCAGAGGTCCTCAGTGCCCCCCCTTGCTGTGAGTAACCTTTTTATGTGTTTGTTGTTTGTATTTGTTGTGTTTGTAATGTTTTTGGGGTTGCACGGATTGCGTCCTTGTTTTCTAATCTCGTAGGTGTTTTTTGACAAATACGTAGGTGTTTGGTGGTGTTTTGCGTCTTTAGACTGCTGTAGCCTTGTTTTCGTTTTTTCGGCGGCCATTTTTTATCTCGCTTAGAGGATTTTTTAGTGTCTAAACTGCTTTAATTTCAGTTAAATTAAGGTGTAACTTTAGTTTTCGAGGTCCTGGATGCCCCCTCTTCCTGTAAGTAAGCTTTTTATGTATTTGTTGTGTGTATTTTTTTGATTTTTGATGTTTTGATGTGCGCGTGTTGCGGACGTTTTTTGCGAGGTCGTAATGGGTTGTAACGTGTCTCGTATTTTGTTTGCGTTACGACGTAAAGTTTGCGATGGTCGCAGTTGTTGGCAAGGAGCGCCTTCGGCGCACCTTGCCAGCAACTGCAACCCTCGCTATGCGTTAGCAACAACTCGTATGCTCACAACTATTATAGTGACTAGTGGGAATACCAGAGTTCTAACTATGCAGACCTTTGTTGATAGTGATATATCTTTACTTTTTAGTAACTTGTCCAAGCTTGCTATAGCTTTCCTCCCCAGAAGCTTTTAACTTTGTACCATCTGAAAAGATCTTGGATCCCAGGAAAATAAAATCTGTCACTGCCTCCACTTCTTCCCCGTCTATTTGCCAGGAACTGAGATTGCTGTTTGCCATGATCTTCGTCTTTTTAACATTGAGCAGCAGGCCAACTTTTGCACTCTCTTCTTTCACCCTCATCAATAGGCTCTTCCTCTTGAAGTAAACAAATTGTTTTTAAACAAAGGATATTGCAGCTATTTATTTGAATGCAGACTACAGCATACTGGTAGAGTTTTACATTAGTCCTTAAGGCAAACACATTTTAGCTAACTCTATATGACTGCTGAACTTATATACAAACTGATAGTTCTTGCAGCAGCAGGTGAGGAGTGTTACACTCTGTTGGTCTCTTGCATCCATCCTCAGATGACCCCAGTTGTAGAAAAAAAAAAAAACATTGGATTCCGCATAACATCTATTTGGCCCACTGTGTTTGTAATAGTTGTCTCAGTACGCAAGCCACTGATGTTTGCTATGTAGAAGAAAATCAAACAAATAACTTAGTAAGATGTTACCATATTTACTTTACTTGGAGCTATCAGAGCAGAAAAAGATTCCAATTTATTCTCCTTAAATTGATCATATTAGTTTTCCGGTGCACAGTTGCTTGTTTATTCAATGTAAGGAAAACAAATTTGATTTCTTTGTGAGCCATGTTCACTCAACAGCCTCTGCATATGCAACTGGCGGAGATAACACTGAATGTGTGCGCCTACTGACTGTAGATTATACATAATAATACAAAATATTAAGTGGACCTGTCAAGTTTGCGTTATCATGTTTTTCTTAGTTGAGGGTAGGACATAAACACATGTAAAGCATTTTATTTTATTTTGAAAAATATTTATGGGTTTAAAATAGCATTTGATACTTTTTTTTCATAAGTCTTTTTCTGAAATCCATAAATATCCTGTATCCTAATGCTGCCCATCAGAGAAGCTTTTATCCGGCTCATGACATTATCAGCATGGTCACTCACCTGGGAAGTGGCAAAACAACTCTGACCTAACTCCAACCTCAATTAGGAATATTACTCTGTGCTCTGCATAGTCAAGTGCCACATGTCTGCTCAGCCTAGAGGGATGCAATTAAAAGACCATTGTAATTCAAGAAACATGTCAGCTAACATTAACAGTTGTGTAAGCTTAGACAAAAAAAAAACTGGACCTTTTCTGTTTTCTGCCGAACAGCAGTGGCGGCCAGCAGCCACTAGGTGGCGCGGACAAGATTTTTGTCAATTTCCTAGGGTTAGGATTAGGGTTAGATTTAGGGCTTGGGGTTAGGATTACATTTAGGGTTAGGGGTTAGGATTTGATTTAGCAGTTAAAATTAGATTTAGAGGTTAGGGTTAGGGTAGTGGCAGATGATAAGCTATACACTAACAAGAAATTGAAAATCTCCGCCATGCTGCCTAGTGGTTGCTGGCTGCTGACTGCTGGTGGGCAAAAAGCAGAAAAGATCACATTTTTGGAAACATCTGAATTTGTAAAGACTATATACAATATAGGAATCCATATTGCGTTTTTACATAAGAGCTGGATCATGAGGGGGTGTGTTTTGGCTATCAGTGAGTTGATGGGGAAAGAAGGAACAGCAAGGTTTTGTTCAGAAAACTGGATTACACAAAAATTAATACAACACCTCTTCCCTGTCACTGGCCCATGACTCCCTGCTTCAGGAAATGCAACTACAGCTCTCCAGAAATATAATGTTACATATAACTTCCACTTACATATAATGGATCTCTTCATGGTCCAGCAGAGACATCATTATAAACTAACTTTATTACTTTTTTCTCACTTAATTATGCTCTTAGTTAGACTCAACGTTTCAAAACATAGATTCTTTTGCCATTGTACAATGGTCCTTTATGCTAATATTGTTTAGTTTCATACATACTTGACAAACAAGTATTTTTTCTTGAACTCCAGTGGTCCTTTAAAGTGTTCTGGAGCTTTGCCTAGGGTAGATATATAAACAGATGACTGATCACATCATTTAAATATGATGCCATCTAAATAAAGAAGTACAGACTGCAGTTATTTTAAAAATGTTAATGAAGAATTAAATACAATGAACACAGTATAGGCAATTTGTGTTGTTCATCAATGTAAAAATAATTGAGTAATGACATGCCCACTTTAAATGGATAGTTTGCAGATAAAACATGTTTGATATTTCCTTCTTTTTTAGCCATAAATATTATTTGATGACTTATTTTCCATGGAATTCATTTTTCTAATAAGTGCAACAAATTGCAAATTGTTTTCAGCAAATTCATGTTTTAGGCAGTAAGAGAGAGAGAGAGATTAATGCACATGCTATAAGCACAAAAGGGCCATGACTCACCCATTTTTATTTAGACTAAAGAGAAGCGAGATTGGGTCTGCCATGAACCTTTTGGCCTTTACAGCTATGAGTGTGTTTATCTTGCTTTTCTAGAAATGCTCCAGCATAGACAGAGATGGATCTAATCACTAATTCAAGACTTTGTATTTGCTGAGGGGTTGAGCTTTGGTGATTTGCCCTCGAATTGTAAATTATTTGTGCTTCAAAGCCATAAGAACCATTGTAGTTTAGCAAAATGTTACATTTTTGGGAAGTATGAACAAACCTAACACCATTACCAGCTATGTAAGCCATGAGCATAACAAAAGAAGACTTTGCTTGTGCCTTATGGCTCTATATTAGTCTTTTAGAGCTGTTATTGATATCAAAGGATTGATTCTATGAATATGTGTACTTCTTTTTAATCCTATCGTTAAATTCCACTTCACATGGCAGTTCTGAGCCCTTACTTTTTTTACTTTCTATCTCGACACATTTTTCCAATACACAATTGAAATTAATCAGAAGACCAATCTATACTATGACACTTCAATAATCATCTAAATGGACAATTAAGTCATACAATAACCACTATGCACTTAAAATATTAGTTTTTAAACATAACAAAAGTTCTTATTTTCTTGTGACAATATCACTGGGACACTCTATTCTCATGCCCCATAAACAACAATGGACATGGCAGTCGAATCCTGTTTTTTTTTTATACCAGATGGGAAGGGAACTATAGTATTGCATGATAAAGTTTGTGGGTACTAAATCCAGGCTCAAACTATTCCGAACATGTCCAAATAGGGAAGGAAATTGAAGTATGACAGTTTGCCAACCACGGACCCAATGGATGCTGTAAACGTGCATTGCAGTGGCACCACCTGGGAAGTATAGAATGTGGTTAAGGGGCAGTTGCCTGTATGGGGGCCATGTCTCCTCTAATTCCTAGTCCTTGTGTCCTGGCACCTACTATGAAGGATGCTCTGGAATCACTCTGTATGTTTCACAGGAGTGATCTACAAATGATGCCCCGGATTAGTCTGGAGTCTAGGCAAGAGGGGGTAGTCAGCCAGTAGACTGAGAACTACTGAGAACCTTCACACACTACAGATGTTGGTTACTACTGTATATCGCTCTTCTCTCATTACTGCATGGACATGGTGAAGCACTAAACTTCATGGCCATTCTAAGTGAACCTACACCAGTGTCAGGACCTTGCCCAACTTAGCTTGTGAAGGCAGGAGCCAGGGAGTACTAGTTAATAATCAAAACTACTCCGTTACCAATTAAACCACCATATATAAATCTGTCCTGGTACTGGCGCCTGAGAACTAAAGTTAATTAACCCTAGTTCACCTGTTCCTTCTATATCATTGTCTTCATCATTAATGCCATCTTTCCTGAAAAAAAGGTCATTAAAAAGTCAGAAATGCTAATGACTTTTGCTGAAGATTAATTCTGACATGATGTCCAGTTTAAAGGGTTTGTGTCAATGTTAAATTAAGAAGTGTCGACCATTCTGATTGTTCCTTGTTTTTGTTCACTTTAATATTGCACTAATTGTTCAGCCTTAGCTAGACATGGAGAATCAATAGGATGCTGTTACCAATTAACAACTTAATTAAATTGATCCACATGACCCAGAGCAATCTCAGAGTGTTAACATTAATTAAGCAATATTTCTTGACTGAGGGGTCACAGAAGAGGCACTTAGGTGTTCAGGAGTATCTCATGCGAATAGAAATCCCACTGATGTCCCATTGGGGTAGGTTATATTGATATCAACCTATCCATTAGTTTAATGTGGTTATGTTAAAGAGAGCATGCTCACAATATTTGATAAATATCTTGCCTAAAAATGACTTTAGTGTGATCAGATGGTCATTTTGCCCCCCTGGTTTCCCTAATTAAAAAACAGAAAAACAAATATAGCTTGGCTTATCAGCGCAAAAACACACACCAATGATGTATTTTGACCTAAGCACCACTTGGACTGTAGTGTGGTTCTTGCTGGGGGCATGTCAGTGACTCATTTAAATACAGATTTAATTTATTTGATTTCTCAGTGAAAAATGCACCTATTTCAAAAATGTTAAAAGTATTTAAATATGTTTTTAGGAGATCTTTACTGTGATGGGGTCCAAATTGTGCTGAATTAATTGTCCTTTTAATGAGCAGTGGAGGAGAGGGGGGGTTGTTATATCATTTCATCTTTTGGTATTTCACAATTATCCTGTGCCCAGGAGAAGACAGCTTACTTCACTATATGTACAGTGACCTAAAATTGCATTCATATTCTAACCAGAGAACCAAAGGGTTTTATATTAAGATTTAGCACAAATCATTTCTGTTTAAGAAGCAGTGTTTGGAAAAAGAAACAACCGTGTAATAAGGATAAAGTCTAAGAGCCCCATTCCATTCTGATACATGGCTGCAGGGAATGGCTCCCTTGTAACTGTGGGAGCTTTTTTTTCGGTTACTGGGAAGTCATTCCAATCTATCTCTCCTAATAATGTCCTTCAAAGTCAAGGGCTGTTTGCTGTTGCTCTCAGCCTAACACACTCACAGGAGACTCTGAGTCTGAAGCTCCATAGTCTCATTAGCAATGCTGCATACACACTACTCAGCCATAACATCTTCCTTATCCCCACTCTATCTATATGAACACCTTATCAGATGGTAGGGAAGAAGTTAAATAATAAAAAATATAGGCAGGGCATTAACAATCCCTCTGCCTATGATCCCCTACCCCTTTTGAGCCCATGGAGCCCTGGGATTCCCTCATAAAACCTACAACAAAATTGGGGAACCCCAGGGATTCCCTCCTTCCACATGCAAATCCCCAATCCTCACCATCTAACTATAAACATGGTGGTCTCTATAGACCCCCATGGCAACTATTATTTAACCACCTGTCATGGAGGACCTTAACATGTAACCCCATCACAGGGTTTCCCAACAGACCCCTGTGGCCACAGATGTTCTGCACAGACCTCCATGGCATCTAACATTAACCTCTAAGCCACAGATGTCAGGCAAGGACTCTTTGTAGCATCTAACATTAAACGCTATGCCACAGATGTCCTTAAATGACCACCTTGGCATCTACATATTAAGTCTTACCACAAAATGTCCTTAAAGGAATGCTTTGGCATCTAGATGTAATCCCTTCTACCATTGGGGTCCATATTAGTAATGAGCCAAAATACTCCAAAAGCATTAACCATGACCCCATGGCACCCTGTTTACCAACACAGGGGTCCACATTAGACCCCCATGTACACTAACCCTAATAGCCTCTAATTATACAATATGAAAAAAGGCATTAAACAAAAAATATTTTTTTTCCAAAATTAACAAATAAATTGCATAAAAATAATAATTGAAATAAATAAAATTAAAAAATATAATTTTAGAAAATAGCAATTTAATTAAACTTGTAAGGGTAAAAATATTTACCTACCTACCCTGAGTTGCCATCCAGCGATGATCCATGATGCCTTGGTCCTCATTTTTCTGCCCTGGATAAGTGAGCTATCTATGTTGATTGAAGATTATTGTCCTCTTCTTTCTTGATTGAAGTCACGGATCCTCATCTGCTGGCCCATTGAAAGGCAACTCCACCTAAAAAACCTGCATCTCTAAAACAAATAGTTTTATAATGCAGCTCCTCCTAAGAGGCCATTTTTTTTTTTTTTTCTCATGCACAATTAGAGCAATCCGGGGTCATTTCAAGTTGACATTACTCTTAATGCAGTGAAAATAAACGTACTACCTTTTATCCCAAAATACTTATAATGGGAAGTAAACCATATTTCTAACTTTTTTTTAAACCATTTTCAAATATAAATATCAATAATAAATCTAGATATAAAGGTGATGTTTCCATCCAATGTGTCTTCCAATATTGGATTTCTGACATATCTCACATAGCATAGAAAAAACAAAAAAGAAAAAATATTGCACTCTTGAAGTTGTCATGCAGGTATTAGAGTTTCCATCTTAGATAGTTTTCTGGGTTGGTGATGTCCTCTTGGGTGGATGTTCCTTGGATTAATAAGAAACAACAATCTCGAAAAGTCAATAGATACAGTTCAGAGGACTATCTGTGATCTTCTAGTAAGCCACCTTAATAGAACAGTGTGGCTGGAGTCCTTGCCAGTTGAAGAAGTATTTTTGAAACGCTAATGTTACTTCTTCCTAAGCTTTTTATACTCAAGGACTTTCTCAAGAAGACCCTTAGGGCCTCATTCAATTTGGAGCTGCTACTTGCAAGTAACTTTGCGATTTGCTACTTTTGGCTTACTTGCTCCAGTAGCTCTACTTTTACTTACCTATTCAATTGGCCGAGCGGACAGGTTAGTCCTGATCGCAAACCATGCTATCTGCAGTAAGCATTAGCGTGTTTGAACATGATTGCAGCTGCAAGCCCTGTAACTCGTGTTTCAAGCCCACAAACTCGGAGTACTGTAAATGCAAATATAAATTCAATCCAGCACTGTAAAGCACTGTAAATAATGGGGAACTCAATGGGTGACAGGACAGCACAACATTCTCAAGCTCGCAAAATGTGTATTTAATTCCCGTCCAAAGTCCTACGGGCTTGAATGACCTACAAGCATGTAACTTGTTATTCAAGCCCGTAGGACTTAGAAAAAAATGGAGGTTGGATTCCAAAGTCCTACGGGCTTGGAGTTTGAAGCCTGTAGGACTTTATGATGAAGATTGAACATGAAATAAAGTATTTATTTTTGCCGATTTGCGAGCTTCAGAATGTTGTGCTATTAATTCTAAGACCAAACATCACTTTCACTTCTAAAAAAATACAGGATTGCTTTGTCATTTGCTTCACTAGTGCTACTATTTGTAAGTAAGACCTTTGCGGGACCTCCTTGGTACAAGTAACCTGTTGTTGGCGTTTAGCCATTTACGGGCTTGACGGAAGGGTCAATCGGAGCAATTGAATAGCAATTTCAGCTTTTTGTGGCCGCAACTCTTGCGGCCGTTAAAGATCAAAGACTTTGATGGAAGTAACTTGCGATCATGAGTAAGTAAGGGATAGTAGCGCTCAGTAAGTAACCCGAAGGGGGCACGCCAGTAGGAGGCAATTGAATAGGGAAGTAACTTGCTATCTCCACTTACTGCTACTTTTTTTAGTAAGTAGCAGTTGAATGAGGCCTATAGAATATAACCTCTAGATACTGCTGTATGCTATATAAATCAATTATTTATGTGAGCCTGACTGGAAAGTCTCCTTTTAGTGCTGTGTGTCTATAATCTTAACGTAGAAACCCTGGATGTGTTTGTTCTTTAAATGGCCATGGTAGACCAAAAGTATATGATGCATATAAAAGAACATATCTTATATATTCCAAATAAAATCGTTTTGCATGTAAAACAAATTGTATTCATTTAAGAAAATTACCAATAAGACATCACAGAAACAAATAAAACACGTGTTTGATAAACAATTATCTTACAATTGAATTGAGAGGAAATGAAAACAAAGTCTCATGGAGAGGCTTTTAATTGAGTTTTCTTAACTGACCACATCCAATTGAAAGTGATTACAAGCACAATGAGTTGTAGGTCAGACATCCATAAGGCTCACCGCCCCTTTATTTCCTGTAACATATCAATATAGAGGAGGAGAAAACAATCACATTGGGTTTCAATTTAATCTACTGTAAATACTTGTGTATAAGCCGACTTTTTCAACACATTTTTTATGCTGAAAAAGACCCCCTCGGCTTATACTCAAGTGAGGGTCCCCTCAGCACACTGTTCCTCTTCCTTCTTCCTCCCCATCGTCCTCTTCCCCATCTTCCTCCTCCCTCCTCTTCCCCATCCTCCACCTTCCTCCTTCCCCCTTCCTCATACCCCCTTCTACTTCCCCTTTCTCCTTCCTCCACATTTTTCTTAACTCTGTGTGATCTCAAATACACTTCTGGATAAAGACTTCAGAGGTATTTAGGGTATAAGGTGCTGGTAAAGTAGGTCTGTTGGAGAAATAAGATACTAGGCTTCAGCATCTTATAAGGATAAATATCACAGGGAATTGGAAGGGGAGTCTCAACCCTTGTGCTGTGTGAAAGAACTGATGCATCTTTCCTGTTGTCTAACCCCTAACCCTAACACCTAACCCTAACAACTAATCCTAAGACCTAACACCTAACCCTAGCACCTAACCCCTACCCATAACACTTAGCCCTATTCCATACCCCTAAGACCTAACCCTAACACCTAACCCCTTTTTTAACCTCTAACCCTAACACATACCCCTAACCCTAAACCCAAAGAAATTCACTGAAAAAGCATCCACACCACTTAGTAGCCGCTGGCCACAACTGCATGTAGCCAGCCAACAGGAAAGGTCTGAACTGATATTTTGATGTTGGGACATGCCTACAGTGTGTGCATGATGTCAAATGGGGATCGTAGTCGCTGTAATAAGGTCACAGTTTTATTCCCAGTTTATTAGTGTCAGTCCTAGTTTTATCATTTTAAAACTGATTTCTTAAATGTTTAATACAAAAGAGGCCATTATATTGTACTTGAGTGCAACATTTGCTATGTGAGTGATAGGTGAAATAATTAATCTCTGAATCATTTCTTGTACAAATATTGTATTCTCAGTATTACACGAAATGGTACTTAGTTTGCATGTCGGTTATCTGAAAAAGCATGATGTTATTAGACACATTTTCAGTAGAAATCTGGATTTTCAGGAATCCATTTTGTGCAAAGTCTGTAGGTCAGTTTGCTATTTTTGTGTCATGAACAAAAGCTAAATTTCATAAGAAAATAGTTCTATAACAAGGCTTTGACTTACAACGCCTAACGGACAATTGCCCAGGAAAGCATTAGGTTGTAAGACTGCCAGTGACCCTGACGTAATTTGTCTGTCAAATTTATGTATGACAGTAAAATGCAATTTAGTTGAAATTAACACATTTCTATTTTTTAAATGAAAACTATTTTGCTTTTCAACTCAGATCATCTGGATCAAGGAATAAAACACAAACCAAAAGTTTTAACTGATTTTTGTTTTTTTAAGCCTAATTACAAGGTCATTTTAGTACAACTTGGGTGCACACGTACACTAGTGTTCTTAAATCACAGGGTTAAAACAAAATCAGTTTATCATCTAGTCAGTCAAGATACACAACTAAATAGAAAACAACTAAAGCTCCATAAGCGATTAACCAATTAAAATCACACATTGCTGTCACCACCAAGCTGTTTTTATAAATATAACAACCTGAATGGTCTTAGGTTCACTTTATGCAATGCAAAAGTCTTATAAATGTCATATAAATGAACTTATTATGTCAAAGAAAGGACTTATTCTATTCTAAGTTTAATATTCAGGAATAATTACCAAACATATATTAAAACAATGTTTAAGCACTATAGTGTGGGTGCTACCATTAAAAACTGTTTTAACAAGACCAAATTGGACAGAATTGATCAAACAGTTAATGCCACATTGATATTTATGCATACAAACATTCTGGCAAGATACAAGGACATTTCAAGAAAATCAGCAACATAACCTTGTCCCATGTTTGGGAAAAAAAACATACCCACAAACCCAGTCATGATACCAAAAAACAGAGTCCTCAGATAATTTTCTTATTATTAGATTTTATTTATACAAAAAGGTGGGTCAGCAACAAAAAACATCTAAAATGGCCACTGCTGACTGATTGACTGACTAGAAATTTAAACAACATAACTTTTTATAGTGAATTACATAAAGAACATGGTATAACCCATTACTCATGGTACAATCCATAGATTAAGCCAATCAGATATTATTTATATTAGGTGATCCAATAAAATAATATGCATGCAGTTTACACGTTATTAATCATATCTGGCACGTCACTATATACAATACACTTTACTTGTTTTATTATCTTTGCGCATAGGTTAAGTGCTAGCCTTGTATACAACTGAAATACATATTAGTTTAGGCTAACTTATTGTTCATTGGCTTTAGAACAAATTATCGTGGGAAGAAGGATTTGTTTATATTTATAGAAGAAAAAAACAATGATTTTATAATTAAAAGCAGAATAAACTGTTTTCATACCTCACGGCCTGTAAAGGACTGAGTACTGTTTCAGGGCCAAAGTTCACAAGTGTTAAAAAAGTGATGAATGCTATATATATATATATATATATATATATATATATATATATATATATATATATACACTAAATAATGCAAGGATATTAGTATTTTCCACAACACCCACTACTCTATTGAGGAAACTTTGAACAAAAGCATAGAGCTTAATGCTTCCAACAGCCAACATCCAGTTAGCTAAGTCATGGAAACATATCTGTGGAATATAGTATTGCCAAAATTTGGAACATAGAACAATCCCTAATCCCACAATACTGTTACATCCAACCTGTTGTTTCTAAACAACCTGATCACCTGATAACTAGATATTGGTCAATGCATACCAAATTAAAAAATGAAATTGATTCTGCAGAAGAGTGGGATCCAGGGAGGAACAGCAGTAGTAGATGAAGAAGAGTCTTGCATCAGAGATTCTGATGGATTGGAAACAATAGAAGTGGGAGAAAAGGATGCCCTTTAAAAGTGTGTTCAAATAGTTCAAGTGGGAGTTGAAGAACACAGGATGTATTCAGGCAATATTGCATAAATGACTTGACAGAGTAGGGTGAGATCTTGAATTGAAGTCCGCAGAGGAGAGCCTGGTGTCACAAGGCAATGGGTCTAAGTGGTGAAAGATTTAGTGGCTTTTTTTATTGGTGAAGGAAATAGTTGGTAGGAAACATTATCAGTTTAGTTTTGGATATATCTAGTTTCAGGTGTCCACATCCAAGAAGAGATCACAGAGGCAGTTGGTAAGAGGAATAAGTAGCTCAGGGGAGATGGCAGGAGAGGAGATGCTGATTTGTGAAACTTCAGAGATAAGGTGATGAAAGCCAAATGATTAGATGGGCTATCCAAGTGAAGAGGTGTATATTTAAAAGTCGCTAATAAAAGTGGGACATTGTTATCACCTTAAATATTGATATAATAAATGAGAGATAATGGCACACACTCTAAAACAAACTGCTGTGAGTTTTGTAAGTCACTATTAGCATTGTAAAGGGCAAACACAAATTTATTCAAAGGAAATATACATTTTAATCAGTTCATTTGCAAATCATTGTCTGGTATACAGGCTCATTTTACCTATTCCAAATTGTGAACACAGATGGATTTCTTTGTACTTTGCCATAATAAATTTTACTTTTTAAAGGTTAAGAGCCTTGCCATAAATTACTCTGATATTGATACAAACTCTGTGTCTGTAAAAGTCATGTGTAGTAAACTAAGAAATTAAGCAACGGAAGGAACTTTGCAGCGAATAAAAAACACAGTTTGTAAACTATAAAATGCATAAAACATTTGCTGCTCAGATTAATAATTTAAAGTAATAGTTCTACCACAAAATATGTTTTTACAGGAAAGAATACACATAAAGAAGTTCATGTTTGTATTGCTAGATCACATATATAGTTGTCAGTGTATGTAACGTTTCTGATGTTGGTCGGAGGCGCTCATTGCACTGCGATCCTTGCGGGACTTAGGCTGCAATGAGCGCCGAAGGCTGCAATGAGCACGAAGCGAGCAGTTGTGGCACCCAGGACTTAGGCTGCAATGAACGTTGAGGCGAACAATTGAAGCACGCCGGACTTAGGCTGCAATGAGCGCCAAAGGTGCTTATTGCACTGCAAGCCCCGTGGAGCGTGGCGAGCAGATGAGGCACGCAGGACTTAGGCTGCAATGAGCACCAAAGGCACTCATTGCACTGGGAGCCTCGCAAAGTGAGGCGAGTAGTTGTATCACGTGGGACTTAGGTTGCAAGGAGCACCGAAAAATTTTGCACTTTGCCGCTGACCGCGAGGAACGCAGTTTGCTAATTTAAAGGCCAAACTTAGTTCAAGCGCATAATTCTAAAAACCTGCAAAACCTGCAAAATAATAATTTTTTAAAAAAAACACACTCGCACACAGCACAGGGGGAGAGCCAGGAAGCCTGGGAGAGAGGTTGCCAGCAAATTTGAGTCATTTTTTCTGTTTTTTGTCAATTGAAAATCGGCTACGTTTTCGTAGTGCACATGCGCTCCCTCTGTAGAGTTACGCACTTACGAAAACTATATTAGTGATTATCTTTATCTCTACCTTTATTTGTACAGTGCCAAAATATTACACAGCGCTGTACAGAGTAGATACAAGTCAAACATAATTATAACAAATTACAAAAGAGTGGAAGGCCCTTACAATCAGCATACAAAGTTCTTTCCTTAAAGCACCCAATATGATTGAAAACTTGCAAACTCACTGTTTAGAGCAGCGGTTCCCAACCTGGGGGTCGCGACCCCTTTTAATGATGATTTGCGAGGGGTCGCCTTCAGTAGCGTAGCAAGGGGGGCAGAGAATCCGGAAGTCATATTGGTAGAGGTGGCACAAAAGGAAGAAACAATTCTGTGCAGAGGAACACCTCAGCCAGCTTTTTCCATACTTGTGCGTAAGGAGCTTGATCTGGTAAACAGGGTGAGTGTGTGTGTCATATGACAGGATGAGTGTGTGTGTGTGCCAGGCTTAGTGTATGTGTGTGACAGACTGAGTGTATGTGTGTAACAGGGTGAGTGTGTGTGTGACAGGCTGAGTATGTGTGTGACAGGGTGACTGTGTGTGTCATATGACAGGATGTGTGTGCGCCAGGCTGAGTGTATGTGTGTGGGCAGGGTTGGGGGTGGGGTGTTGGGGATGTAGGGGGGGGCAGGAAATACTTTTTATTGTTAGGGGTCACCACAACTTGGGAAATTTTATCAAGGGGTCATGGCACTAGAAAGGTTGAGAACCACTGGTCTAGAGAGTATGGATGGGGCATGATAGGGTACAATACATTGTGCATATTAAGACTGAAGGTGATAAGCTTAACAGAGGCATTTCTAGTGAGGCTTTGAAGCTTTTGAGGCAGGAGGATAGTCTAGTAGAGTGAGGCAAGGAGTTCCAAAGTATTGGGGCAGCACAAGAAAAGTCCTGAAGACGGGAATGAGAGGAGGTAATAAGAGCGGAAGAAAGAAGAAGGTCCTTAGCAGGGTGAAGAGGATGGTTGGGAAAGTTTTAGATATAAGAGAGTACATTATTGTTGAGGGCTTTAAACGTTAGGGTCAATATTTCAAATTTTATTCTGGAGGCTATGGGAAGGGAGGTGCTGCAGACACTGAGAGTTGAGTATGGTAGATGAGTCTAGTAGAGGCATTCATTATGCATTGTAGCAGGGAGAGACAAGTGATGGGGAGGCTAGTAATGAGCCAGTTGCAGTAGTCGAGGCAAGATATCATAAGAGCGTGATTTATCATCTTGGTTGTGTCTGTTGAGAGAAAGTAACATATTCTGGAGATATTTTTTAGGTGAAAATGACAATATTTGGCGTGTAATTGTATTTGGGAATAAAAGTGAGGGCAGGATCCAGTAGAACACCAAGACCATGGGCTTGAGAGGTGGGAATGATGATGGCATTGTCAACAGTGAGAGATATGTGAGGAATGGGATCTGTGGAAGATGGGAGGGAAGATTATGACCTCAATCTTGAGTTGACGGGCTGATATCCAGGAGGATATGCTAGAGAGGCATTTGGTGACTTTAGCTAGAAGAGAGGAGGATAGTTCTGCCACAGAGAGGTAGATTTGGGTGTCATCTGCATATAAATGATATTGAAATCCAAGAGTTTATTAGGGTACCAAGGGAGTAAGTATCGATGGAAAAAAGGTAGGGACCTAGAACTGAACTTTGGCATTCGCCAACAGTCAGAGAGCGTGGCAAAGAAAAAGAAGCAGAGAAGAAGACACTTAAGGGCATATCCAAGTTTCATGGATTAATAGATTTCTGCACTCTATAGGCAAAAAGCAGCATTTATGTATGCACCACATCTCATAAAACATTTTGTTTTTATTAATATGTAAAAATCCCTCTACTGGTTATGTTGACACCCCAGAGGGGAGTCTACACAGGCCCCTGATCCCCACCCAATCAGCATGGCCAAAATAAATTATGAAATTAATGCTAATTTAGCTTGGGTTTGGAGGGGGTGTTAACATTAATTTTAAACTGGCAGAAATTACAAGACATTTTGCTAACTTCAAGGTAAGTGTTTAAATATTTATTTTGGTATTTTGTCATGCAAAGAAAATGTTTTCATACACGATTAATTCTCCTCTATTAGATGCACTCATAATCCAGGAAACTTAGATATGACTTTAATGTTCAATTTTCTAGATGTGTTGTGACCAAGAGAGAGCAGTGTCACAGATGCCAATAGAGTGGAGAATAGAGTTAGAGTGGTAATTAGATGGAGAAGCTGCGTCTGATGAGGGTTTGTTAAGAATGTGTGTTAATATGGCGTGTTTTAAAGGAGATGGAAACTTGTCAGTGTTTAAGGAAAGGTTGAATAGATATGTAAGGGCTGGGATGAGTGTCATAGAGAGAGGAGGGATTAGCTCTCATGGAATAGGATCATGTGGACAAGTTGTAAGATGAGAGGCTGATAGAATACTAGAGACTAGAGACTTATTCCTCAGTTACAAGGTCAAAGGCATCCATTATGGATGTGGGAAAAGGAAAGGATAAAGGCTGGGTATGTTGTATGAGTATTGAATGTGACAAACAAACATTTGAGATTGGAGGCCAAATTGGAGATTAATGATGAGAAGTAGCATTGTTTGGCAAGATTGAGGGTATAGCGATAGGTGTGTAAAATAAACTTGTAGTGAATGTAGTCTGCTGAAGTGCAAGATTTCCTCCATAGATGTCCAGCAGTCCGGGAGACCCTCTGGATGTAGCGTGTTTGTGTATTGTACGTGACAGCGAGGGAGTCTGCCTGTGGTTATGGGAGTAAGACTGTCAAGGGTTGAGGTTAGAGTCAGATTGTAATATGTGGTGGCAATGTCAGAACAAGTGTGGATGGTAAGAGGACGGAGAACTGGTTGTAGCACATCAGAAAGATGTTGTGTGTCAAGTGCGTGTAGGTTTCTGTGGGTTTCGGAGGCTGAAGAGGGGCAGTGAGTGGAAAGTGTGGTAAGGCTGTAGGTTAGGAGATGATGGTCAGAAAGAGGGAGTGGGAAGATGATAAGGTTGGATATAGTGCATAGATTGGTAAAAACGAGGTCAAGGGAGTGACCATTATGGTAAGTAGGGAATTCTATCTATTGCAAGAGGCCAAGGGAAGAGGTAGGAGTAAGTAGTTTTGTAGCTGTAGGGGAGGAGGGAGTGTCATTCGGAGTGTTGAATGTTCCAAGAATGAGTGAAACTATGTTGGAAGAGAGAAAGTGAGGAAGCCAGGCTGCGAAATGGTTCAGAAATTGAGAGGATGGTCCTGGTGGGCGATAAATCACAGCAACTCGCAGAGAGATGGGTGAGAAGAGGCAGATAGTGTGAACTTCAAAATATGAGGATTGGAGGGAAGGGACTGGGGTAATGCAGTTACATGTGCAGTCAGAAGAAAGTAGAATGCCTACACCTCCACCTTGCTTATTACCAGGTCTAGGTGTGTTACTGAAGTGTAAGCCACCATATGAAAGTGCTGCGTGGGAGACAGATTTAGGTGAGAGCCAGTAGATTGAGGGATTTTAAAATAAAGAGATGATGAATGTGAGTTTATTGCAAATAGAACTTGCATTCCTGAGGGCACATGAGAGCGGCATAGTAAAAAGTTTGGGACAAGTGATGGGTATTAAGTTATGGGGGTTTTGAGTGTTTGCTGCCCTGGGGGATAAGCGTGGCAGATAAAAGATGGGAATGAATGAGGGCCCAGGGTTAGGAGATATTTCTCTAGCAGCCAGCAAAGTAAGCAGTGTGAGTGAGAGGAGATGAGAGTGGGACTTGCAGAAGCGTTTCTCCTTGCGAACTTTAGAAGATGAAGGAGAGGAGCTTGTGCGAGCAACGAAGAGTAGAGTATAGCAGGAAAGGTGAGATTGTAATGTTATTGGAGACATGATGTTGAGAAACTGAGGAGAATCTTGTAAACAGGCAGGAGATAATGATGAAGAAGCAACGTTGTGATCAGGTGTGTAATCTAAGAAGAATAAGTGGGATTAGTAAATGTTGATTGATCAGATTATTTGTTTTAATTAAAAAAAAATAGAATAACCAGGGGCTGGTGCAAGAGAATTCCTGTGTATAGTTAGCAGCTTCAAGACAGAATTGCACTTTGAAAGCAGCTGGAAGAAAAAACTATTGTAAATTACAGGGGGAGTGTAAATAAGTATAAATAATCAAAGTATAGGAATGAGGCTCAGAGAAGAATTGTAAATCAGAATAATCTGTAAATTCATTAAACAACAAAATAATTTGTGCTAAAAAATAATATCACAGAAATTAATATAATAATCCATATAAAAAGAGTACTGGAGTTGTGGAGAGTTCAATCATATATAGCTTGATTGCAGAATATACAAATCCTTCCCTCAGTTACTTTACTTCCTTATCTCCATATTTAGTCTTTCATATTCAATACTCCACTCGGCATAGCTAGCACTTTCATATTGCTCCACAGATTCATGTAATGCAACTTCCAATACAGCAACCAACACCACTTGACTAGATGCACCAATAGGTAGCAGCTGGTTGAGCTGTATACATAAGAAGATGCAATTTGGAGATCAACACCTTACTGCACACCCTCCTCACACAGTGGCACGGCATGGAAGAAGTGAGAAAGTCTCACATGGCAAATGGAAACTGGAAACAAAAATTGTAACTTAGAGCTTATAGGGCTTTCATTATGTTAGATGCAAATTGCTTTATCAGTGTAGTGTCCCTTTTAATGCAATAAAACATTTGAATGATGCAATATTAAAACGTTAAATGCATATATAAAAATTCACAAATAGCAGTTTATTTCTAAAAATAAGTGTACTCTACTGAGTATGATGTTTTTTCAGAATACTTGATTTTGTGCATTTGTTAGACGTTTAAACAAAACAACAAAGTTAGAGGTGCTCAATCAGAGAATGAACTAACCTTAATAGGTTAATTCTATGGCCATGATAACCCACTCTGAGAGCAGCCTCCTTTAGCTCACTTGTGCCCTTCACAGGGAGAAATATCCTGTAGTATATCAGTCTGGTCCCACTCACTAGAGTGACCCAGCCCCGAAATACCAGGCAATTCTACCCTGAACAAGAGAAACAGCAAACCCCAGACGTACGTTTCTGCTTTCATTGGGCCTCGTCAGTGAAGTGTAGCTGAACTCCCTAAGGCACAATGAGCAACGGGTCCACCTTGTTTACCACATAATTGTTGGTCCAGTTCATTTATTTGATTGCGTATATTCTATCGCACTATTAAAAAGAGAAAATGTTTCACCATTATCACATTCATAAATTTACACATTCATTTCACAGTTTTTTTTCACATCTTTTCACTTTTTAATAAACAATTTTCATAATTGATTGTTAGCACTTTTTTCTTTCTTTATCACTGTATAATTACCATTTAACAAATAATTTGCATCATTTAGCATACTGCTTAATTAATTTACTGCATTATACTTAAAGGGAAAGTTTCACCTATATACAAGTTGCTCTTTTATGAAAGAGTTCACTTATAGAAATTTAGATAAGTGTAAAAGTTTTAGCATATGTTAGGTGATTTGAGCTGCTGAGGAAAACTAAAAATGAATTTAAGTATCACAGCTAAGAACTTGACTGGCTCTTAAACTTTTTACCCAATCAGTTCAGTGTTCTGAGTGTTTATGACAAAAACTGAACTGAATCAGTGATGACGACAATGTCTATGCTGATAACTTCACACCAGCTAAAGCTGAAGCTCTGTTTAGACATGCAGACGATGAGGAGGAATCCAGTTTTGAAGGATTTTAACTCTTGTGCTTTAGCTTGGTTGCTGATTGAGCTAAGATTTTTGTACTTTTAAAGTTATTGTTGATACCATATTGTTTTTGTTGACCCTATTTTCCACTCATGCAACGAGTTTACTGTTTTTCTTTGAAATAAATATTCAAAAACAATATTCAAAAACATTTAACCTACTCATGCCTCAATTAATGTAATTTTATTGGTATCTATTTTTATTTTTGACATGTATCAGTAGCTGCTGCATTTCCCTTCCTAGGCTTATACTGGAGTCAATATGTTTTCCCAGTTTTTTGTGGTAAAATAGGTGCCTCGGCTTATATTCGGGTCTGCTTATACTCGAGTATATACGGTATATATATATATATATATATATTTATAGAGAGAGAGAGAGAGAGAGAAGGGGAGAGAGAGAGATACACATGTATAACACATATTGTATTGTTTACTGTTTTTGTTAGGCTTTTCTATTGTTTTTTGTATCGATATGGTAGCCTTTATTATAAACTAGTGACTTTCCCATCAAAAATTATGGCAATAACATTTGAAGCTTGGCAATGCTGTTTGCCACGCAATACGAGCCTCTCCCCTCCCTCTACTTTACGGGCCTCGCAATGAGCTCATTGCAGGCCTCTGCAAACCTGTGGCTTTTTCCCCCCACTCCCACCCCAGTGTCTCTTTGCCCCCCACTCCCACCCCAGTGTCTCTTTGCCCCCCACTCCCACCCCAGTGTCTCTTTGCCCCGTCTCGCTGACCTATGTTTTTCCCCCTTATCTCTCTCCCCATGTCTCTTTCCCCCCTTCTCCCTTCCCTTTGTCTCTTCCTATCCTCTCCCTCCACTGTGTCTCTTTTCCCCCCTCTCCCTCACCTGTGTCTCTTTCCCACCCTCTCCATCCCCTGTCTCTCCTTGGCCCCCTCTCGCAGCTCTGAAACCATTTGCAGCCTTGACGACTATTAAACCTGTAACTTTTTCTCAAGCCCGCAAGGTTTGATTCATAAATTGCTATTGCTCCAAGCCTTGCGTTCTTGAATTTTATTTTACGGCTTTAACACCACCATTTTTTTTCAAGGCCATAACTCGGCAGCCGTTGGAAGGCTGCCAAAAGACGCCAAATGAAATTCTCTTTCAACCTCACTTATGGACCCCCTGCCTCAGGAGGAGGCAGGGAGCCTATAAGTGAGGGTGTTAGCTAATTTTCTAATCAATTGGCGTCTTTTGGCGGCCTACCAATGGCTTCCAAGTTACGAGCTTGAAAAAAAAAAAGCACGTTTTTCTTTCAAGCCTGTAACTTCGGAATCTGGTTGGAGCTTCTTTTTTGGAGCCTACGGCCTTCGGCGCTCATTGCAAGCCTCTCCCTCCCTCTAAGTTGTGGCCCTCGCGATGAGCGCCTTTGGTGCTCATTGCAGGCCTCTCTGCCTCCGCCCTCTATGGCGCTCATTGCGGATCGTAACTTTTCGGTGCTCATCGTGCATACGCAAGCCCGTTACTTTTAATATAGCGTTACCAACAAACTCGCAATTACGACAACTATATATGTGATGTAGTTTATCTATGCATGTAGGCTGGTCAGAAGCTCATATATTAACAGTTTGGTTCATGGTCGGCCAACATTGGGTATAAGGCAAGTAGCAGACATGGAAGGTGCGACAGGTATAGTTTTAGGCAGACAATGGGCCCTATTAAATTCGATCCCTGGCGGAGTTACCGACCAAATAAATTAGACAAGCCCGCAACATACATGGCCGACATCGAAATCCGTAAACCATTCTTGTGCACGTTGCATTTGCGGCTGTGAACATGATCAATAAGTCAAGCATATGGTTACGGGTTTAGCCGGAGCCAATAGTAAAGGAGATCATCATCATTACGCCACTAAATAAATGGATCACTTACGGTTTTGAAGTCCGAGTTGCAATCGGACCCACATTCGAGAAATAATGCAATATGAAATAAGTAATAAATATAATATTCTGGTCCATGCAAGTTCTATTACATGTGTCAAAACATTGATTGCCGGGATCGATATAACACAGAAATTAAACATAAAATAAATTATTTTTTATTACCGATTTGCGTGCTTGAGAATATTGTCCTATTAATATTAATTCCTTACATCACTTTCCCTTTAATTTAAAATACAATATTGTGTTTATATTGTGTTTATATTTGCATTTACAGTGCTACAGACAGGACTTTAACCCCCTTGTGGGTCCTCTCTAGTACCAGTAGGATTTTTGGCTCCATTTGCCATTTACGTGTTTGAACGCCAGTGCGACTTTATTATTATTATTATTATTATTATTATTATTATTATTATTATCTTTATTTATATTGCGCCAACATATTCTGTAGCACTGTACAGGGGTTTAGTACATGGCAAAAAACAAACTTAACACCTTATAAAGAATGGAGGGCCCTGTTTTGATCATTTAATCAAATGTACATAGTGCTTGTTTCCAAGACACGGATACAAAATTGAAAACTCGCAAACTTACAATCTAAGACTTTGGGGAATTGTTACAATTTAATAGCGATTTGCAATAGTAACAATAGTAACATTTACGGGATTGACAGATCAAAGGCTTAGCTGGGACGGAGTTCAGATTTTTACCATCCGTAGGTTTTTTTTGCCTGTAACCCGCAGATTGTTTACGGGTAGCTAAAAGAGGCCAATTTAAGAGACATAACTTTAGCGGGGCTACTTTACGGGCTTCGTCAATTCAAAATCGTCAAATTTAAAATTAATAGGCAAAGGCTAGTCAGTAACATACAAAAATATACCGATGGATCATGAGCCAGGGAGAACTGAATCATTGAACAGAACAAGGAAGACAGTATTGAGCCTGATTAAAGGACCACTGCAGAGCCATACAATAGGGTTTCCTTTGTTCATTAAATTACTGATTAAGAATAACATAAGTATTTTAAAAAAATAATTATTGTAACTTCTAAATATGAAATGATTTGCCCATCTCCCCCTATTAGGTCTCCAGGAAGCAAAAGAGCATCTTCCTAGAAGTCTGTACTAAATCAATATATAATTCAGATATCTGCAACATCCCTGCATACTGCACCGCATTCTGCTGATCTATTGAAATGCATGTTACGGTCTCAATCAATTCCATTTGTTGTGGATCATCACATTCAAGCTAACTATAATTACAGTATCTTCAATAATGGATAGTAATTATAGGACATACTGTTGGGGTTGGTTGAGCCATATAGGCAAACTAGGCAGCTGCTTATAAACTAAAGTACAGTATTTTCTCTGTTTAAAGGAGCACTGCAATTCAAGAAAAAAACACACTTATTTTTCACGTATGTACCAAACTAACAATATTAGCAGCTGTGTAAACCATAAACATATTTTTTTTTAATAAAAATCAGAATTTGTGAAGACTGTTTATGAATGCAGGAATCCATTTTGTGTTTATTACATCACATCCTGAGAGCTGGCTGATGGTGTGTGTGTTTGAAGTTATTAGTATTTGGGAGAGGTGAGGAAGAAGGGAACAGACAGAAGTCCAGATGTTTTGCTTGATAATAGGATAATTATTGACACTATACCCCTCTTCACTGGCCTAAAACAGACACCTTGCATCATTCAATGCAGCGATAGCTCTCCAGTAAATGTAAACACCGCTCTCCCACACATAAATCCACCAATGTATTATCCCTCCAGGAGCTTGCAGAGGTGTCAGTTTCTTTTTTCTAACTTAAAACTGGCTTATGACTTTTTTTTTGTGCCATGGTCCTTTCAAATAAATACGTTTAGTCCTTTACATGGATGCAAGTGAATTACATACTTTTAGAGTTTTAATGTTCCTTTAAAGGATCACTGTGGTCATATTTTACAATATACTATTTTGAAGAACACCTTTAATGGAAAATTCATAATATAGACTAATATATTACCGTTTTAAGTCATTAAAGCTACCATATTGGTTTCTTGTGACCAACTTCCTGAGACAGGAGAAGACTTTGTGCCCGATTCAATTGAGCTCTTGCTCGTTCCTGTAGCTCGTAAGTGAGGTCGCAAGTTAATTTGCTATTCAATTGGCGTCTTTTTGCGGGCTCCAAAGGGGTTACGAGTTACGGCCTTGAAAAAAATGCGATGGTTGAACCCGTCACTTACTGCCTCTCGAAGCCTTTGATCTTTAACTTTCGCAAGAGTTACGATGGCTAAAATCACAAATTGCTTTTCAATTACTACAATTTCCCAAGCCCGCAAATATTTTCACACACGGAAATGGCAAATGAAGGAGAAAATCCTAAGAGTGCTAGAAAGGACCCGCAAGGGGATTAAACACTTATTCGTAGCACTGTAAATGCAAATAAAAAATCACTTCTGCACTGTAAATAACGGGGAAAGTGATGATAGACATTAGAATGAATTGCACAACAGTCTCAAGCTCGCAAATCTGCAGGAGATTAAATGTATATTTATGTTTCATTTTGGGGTTAAATCGATCTTGGGAATCAATGGGTTAATACATATCAGGCCACCCACATGGACTAGAACAGTATTGGCATTCATTTTCATAATTCTTTATTTTTGGGTTTGCGAGTCTGATCGCATATTGGACCCTGGAACCTATTTTATTGACATGTAACCTCCATGTTTTACTGCCCTCATTTTCCATTGGCTGATTTGAAATGGGAGGTTACAGGCTTGCTTAATTGATCATGTTCCCTGAACTGCTATGAACCAGTGCATGGTTTACAGAGTCGGCTTTGGGCCAGTAACTTGCGGCCTTGAGCAATTGAATAGCTCCGGAATCGGAGACGAGCCTGCAACATACCCGCAGACATACAGCCTACCAAGATCGAGTTGCAGGCTTGGAATTTAACCGGGCCCTTTAATTGCACAAGATGTTTCTATCTACACAATGGGAATGTGGCATTTGTTAGTTACAAGGTCTACTTTCTTAAATCAAGATTATTTATTCACAATAACATATAGAAGAAAATTGACTACAGGGGTCGTTTAAAGAGTTCCTGTTTAAAAAATAGTAAAACATTTTTCTGTTTGAAAAGAAATATGTTAAGACTTCAAGTAAATTACATTATTTTCGAGGAACATAGCTTGATTTACCTCTGCAGTAGTTATTTAAAGGACAACTGTACTTCAACAAAAAACCTTGAATTTAATTTGAAATCCGCAAATCGATCGCAGACAATGAGTTGCGGGCTCCCTTTGGTCTCCGATTGTGATGCTATTCAATTGCTCAAGCCCGCAAGTTATAGGCCTGCAGTCACAACCGGTAAATCATGGTTCGGAGCAGTTCAGCGTGGGAACATGATCAATTCATTAAGCCCGTAACCGCCCATTTCGAATTAGCCAATAGCAAATGAGACCATCATTATTATGGCAGTAAAACATGGAGGTTAGGTGTCTATCAAGTAGTTTTGGGCGTCCAATATGCGATCAGACTCACAAACCTGCAAAATAAAGAATTATGAAAATGAATGCCAATACTGTTCTAGTCCATATGGGTGGCCTGGTATGTATTAACTCCTTGATACTCGGGATTGATTTAACCCCGAAATGACACAAATAATTATTATTTCCTGTTGATTTGCGGCCTTGAGACTGTTGTGCAATTATTTCTATGTCTGTCATCACTTTCCCTGTTATTTACAGTGCAGGATTGATTTGTTATTTGCATTTACAGTGCTATGAATAGGTGTTTAACCCCCTTGTGGGCCCTCTCTAACACTTGTAGGATTTTCTCCTTCATTACCGTTTACGGGTGTGAAAACATTTGCGGGCTTGGGAATATTGAGCAATTGAATAGCGAAAGTGAAGGATCAAAGGCTTCTGGAGGCTGTAAGTTACGTGTTAAACCATAGCAATATTTTCAAGCCAGTAATTTGGAATCCGATCGGAGCCCACAAAAAGACGCCAATTGAGTAGCAAATTAGCTTGCAACCTAACTTGCGGAGGCTCAATTGAATGTGGCTCCTTGTTTGTGAAATATGTAACAAACTGTCATCATTAATAGATGTGTAAGCCATGGACATAAAATCATTAAAAAACATCTGAATTTATATTAATTAATAGAAGAATCCTGTGTGTGTTTATTACATAATTTCTTGAGAGCTGGATCATGAGGGTGTGATTTATGTCTATAAATGGAGGCAAGGGTTGTGGAGAATGGAACAAGGAGATGTTGAGATGCTTCGTTAGATAATTTAATCTGCTTGAAATTGACACCACAACTCTTACAGACCCAAAAGCAAACTGCTTGCATTAATAGATCCAAACATTCCTCTACAGAAATGTAAACACTACTCTCACACAATTCTACTAAAGTATAATAAATGCCTCCAGGGTTCAGCATCATTTCTTGAGAGCTGGATCATGAAGGTATGGTTTACATCTGTAAGTGGAGGGAGAGGTTGTGGAGAATGGAACAGGGAGATGTTGAGATCCTTTGAAGGCTAATTTAATCTGCCTGAAATTGACACCACACCTCTTCACAGACCCAAAAGTGAACTGCTTGCATTAATAGATGCAAGCATTGCTCTCTAGAAATGTAATCTTCCCTTTCACACAATTATCTCAAAGTATCATGGATGCCTCCAGGGTTCAGCATCATTTCTTGACACCTGGTCATGAGCTGGTGGTTTATATCTATAAGTGGAGGGAAGGGTTGTGGAGAATGGAACAGGGAGATGTTGAGATGCTTTGTTAGATAATTTAATCTGCTTGAAATTGACAGGCCCAGAAGCAAGCTGTTTGCAATGCTCTCCAGAAATGTAAACACTCCTCGTACACAAATCGACCAAAGTGTCATGGATGCCTCCAGGGTTCAGCAAACGCATCAACATTTTTTAATCTTAAAAACTAGCGGTATCTTAATTATGCTCTTAAAGTTTTCAAACATATATATTTCTTTGTTCAGTGGCCCATTGTTTAGAAGAATCAGCTGCAGGTAAGTCATAACCCATTTTCCCCTTTTAATACCTTTTTGCTCAAGGATAGGGAAATGGGAAAAGTAAAGCAAGCTGGTAAATTGCCAGAAGGATTTCTCATTCTGTGATCCTCCTGGGGCTTCGATAAGTGTTACATGGATTTCATTATATGTAAAATCTACAGAGGTTTGTGAATATATCATTTTTTATTGTAACTGTCTTTTTCCCTGTAATTGCTAAGCCAAGACTATGCAAAATGTTATGTATAATATAATGTAAAACGAACCCTGCTCTTCTCAATAAATTATCAGCAGAATAAAGACTGAGGGCGGATTTCATTACTGTAAATCTTTGAAACCGCTACGAAATTTAGGTGCTGAGTACGAAAAAAGTTGCACAGTTACATAAAGTCAAGAGTAATACATTTATATTCAGAGAATTCAACTCTTTTGTTTATTATATTTAGCTGAATACATATAGTTTACATAAATTTACAAAAGTACAGAAACACCATAGTTGTTTTATCAGGAGAAAGTAAACAGGAAACTTATTGGCAGCTGTCATTCTAGTTTATCTATTTTAATGTGGCGGAGCGACTGCCGGTGCAGCAGGTGCAAAGCAGCAGGATAGGAACCCTCTGCTATCTGCTCTTCTCTGAATTTATTAGAGGAGGGCAGATATTTTTTTTAGAAAGGTGATCTGCTCTCCCTGTTATTGATCTGATTATCACATATAATAGTTGTCAAACTACGAAAGGTCGTCACGCTTTGCGAAGCGAGTGGCCGCATTTGCAGAATGTGGAGGCTCCAACGTCGGCTTCAATGAGCCAAAGGCTCATTGCAGGCCGCAAATGCGGACCTTCGCAAAGCGAGGGGCCGCATTTGCGGAGGTGGAGGCTCAACGGCACCTCACAAGCGGTTACAAACAGCCACAGAAGCGGGACTTTGAAAAAAAACATCTAGCACGCAATGACTAAATACGGACTTACACAAAAAAATACGAGCCGCGGGACTTAGAAAAAAAAAAATTATGGACTTACACTAAAATAATACGAGCCACGGGACTTACAAGCCATTACAAACTCCAAAAGCCTTAACGGCAAACCGCTTACAGCAGAAAACATTAAAAAAATACTAAATACACACAAAAATGAAATAAAAACCTTACGCACAGCAAGGGGGGACATCCAGGACGTCTGGAAGTGAGGTTACACCTCAATTTAAGTCAAATTTACAGACACTCGAAAATCCCTTAAGCGAAGAAAAAAATGGCAGCCGAAAAAAACTAAAACGAGGCTACCCGACCCCTAAAGTTGCAAAACACCACCAAGCACATACAACTTTTCCAAAAAGCCGTACTAGGCACAACATACACTATTAGCAAGGACGCTAAATCATCCACACCCGCGTACCACATACACATTCGCCGCCATTTTACAACACTAACTTACACAATCAGTAAACAGCTACCCTAACGGCTTCCCCTCACGCATGCAGCCTATTTACACTACACACTGCACACATTGCTGACACTTACACCTCGGCTCAACAACAGTGCAAATCTACATTGTATGCTGCAGGAACATCAAAACAGATTGTTAGCTCTTCAGCACATTGCTTGCTGCATATATTAATTACAAATAGGTAAAGTATATTAATTTATGATTTCATTAATTAATTAATTAGCATGAAAAACTACTTATAAAAAAACAAAAAAAAAACACAGTATCAAAATAAATGGCAAAGGCCTTCACTGCACGCCTCACAAGGAGCGCCAAGGGTGCTCATAGTACACAAACTACACCAGGCTTGCAATAAGTGAAAAAAGGACAATGCCACATGTCATATGGCCTGAATTGTTTGTAGGGTAGGGGACTCTATTATTAGGTAGGTAGACAGGGTGATTTGTCACCCAGATCCCAGCAATCGAACAGTCTGCTGTCTCCCGGGTGCTCGGGTTCGGCATGTTTTGGATCAGGTAGATAAATTAATGGGAGGGGCTGGAAATGAACCGGCGGTGTTGGTACATACAGTGCTGGTACAAATGACAAAGTAAGTGAAAGATGCAGTGTCCTAAAGAATGGTTTTAAAGATATCGGGAATAAGCTTAAAGCAAGGACCTCCAAGGTAGTATTTTCCGAGATACTAGCCCAGGGAGACAGAAGGAGCTTAAGGAGGTTAATGCGTGGCTAAAAAAGTGGTGCAGGACAGAGGGTTTTGGGTTTTCAGAGCTCTGGGCTGGCTTCTCACTTGTGTACAATCTCTATAGCAGTGATGGATTGCACCTTAATGACGAGGGCGCTGCTGTGCTAGGTGGAAGGATGGTAGAACGGCTGGGCGAGTTTTTAAACTAGTAGGTGGGGACTAGATAGAAGTATTGGGGGAGAAAGGGTAGAGGGGGGAAGGGAGGAATTATCTACCCATGGAGGAGGAGAAGGGGGAGTGTTACAAAAGACAGTAGGGAGGTATTACTAGGTGACCCAAATACAGTGGCAAACACTTCACAACGGCAGAGCCATAGCAACATAAAGTGTATGCCTGCTAATGCAAGAAGTTTGTCTGGGAAAATGGGCAAGCTATAATTATTAGCAGTACAAGAAACATGGGACTTAATAGGCATTACTGAAATATGGTGGGGGATTAATCTCATGACTGGACAGTTAATTTAGATGGTTATAATTTATTTAGGAATGATAGGGGTAACGGTAGACGAGTAGGAGGGATTTGTCTGTATGTTAAGCCTGGTTTTAAACCTTTAGTCAGAGAAGATATTTATGGTGGAACTAGCAACAACATTGAATCTTTGTGGGTTGAGTTAAATAGTGGAAGAGCTCATTCTAAACTCTTATTGGTGGGAGTATGCTACAAATCCCCAAATATAATTGAGTGTGATGAACTGCAACTATTGCTGCAGATAGATAATGCAGCTAAGCATGGGCAAGTTCTAATAATGGGAGATTTTAACTACCCTGAAATAAACTGGATAAATGAGACCAGCAGTACAGGTAAGGGGAGCAGGGTCTTGAGTACACAGGAAGGTATAGGAACATTACAATGTGACACAGGCCGTCTGATAATTAGTGACCAGGAAAAGGCAGATGAGCTAAATAGGTTATTTTCTTCGGTATATACAAGGGAGGTACCAGTGGTTGGTACTAAAATGTGACTACACTGCCTTCACCAAATAATTGTTTAACGCATTATTAAATCCATAAGAGGTTGGAAAAAAATGTTAATAAAGCCCCAGGTCCTGATGGAATACAATCAAGGGTACTGAGGGAACCGAGTTCTGTAATAGGCAAACCATTATATCTAATTTTTCAAGACTCACTCACCGCAGGGTTGCTACCAGATGACTGGCGAAAAGCAGAGGTGATACCTATATTTAAGAAGGGAGCAAGAGAAAATCCAGGGAACTATAGACCTGTAAGTCTCACATCTGTAGTTGGGAAGCTTTTAGAAGGGTTAATAAGGGACAATATACAAGAATATGTCTATTTGAACAAGATCAGAAGTAGGAGTTTATGAAATTTATGAGATTTATGAAAGATAGGTCATGTCAGACCAATCTAATTAGTTTCTATGAGGAGGTTAGTAGGAACTTGGATCAGGGCAACTCAGTGGATGTAGTCTTTTTGGATTTTGCATTTTTTTAGGCTTTTGATACAGTGCCACATGGGAGACTATTGAGCAAACTTAGAAATACAGGAATTGCAGTAAATATCTGCTCATGGATCGAGACCTGGCTAAAACACAGGAAGCAAAGGGTTGTTGTAAATGGCACATACTCGGATTGGACTAATGTGGAAAGTGTTTTTTTTTTAGGGTTCAGTATTAGGTCCCCTCCTTTTTAACATATTTATTAATGACGTAGAAGTAGGACTCGAAAGTAGTGTCTCCATTTTTGCTGATGACACAAAGTTGTGCAAGGTAATTCAATCAGATAATGATGTACTTTCCCAACAAAGGGATTTGCATAAATTAGAGAAATGGGCGGCTAAATGGCAGAAGAGATTTAATACAAATAAATGTAAGGTTTTGCATTTGGGAAGGAAAAATAGTCATGCAATTTATAATCTTAATGGAGCAGATCTAGGGGTATCTGATATTGAAAGGGATTTAGGACTACTTGTGGACAACCACCTAGGTAGCAGTGCTCAATGCCAAGCAGCAGCTGCAAAGGCAAGTAAAATATTAGCATTTATTAAGAATGGAATCGGATATAATTCTGTCAGTGTACAACCCCCTAGTATGCCCTTA
The DNA here is from genome assembly GCA_027410445.1 of Discoglossus pictus. Taxonomy (NCBI): domain Eukaryota; kingdom Metazoa; phylum Chordata; class Amphibia; order Anura; family Alytidae; genus Discoglossus; species Discoglossus pictus. Next base: position 34,852,330 of record CM050167.1, read on the forward strand.
TTTTGAATATGGAGTGCAATTTTGGGCACCACTTCATAAAAATGACATTTTAGAGCTGGAAAAAGGGGAATGGAGGGGCTAAGTTATGAAGTTAGGCTAACCAAATTAAACTTATTTTCCCTAGAAAAAAGGTGTCTACGAGGGGATATGATTACTTTATTTAAATACATCCAGGGTCAATATAATGCTTTGTCAAGTGAGGACATCCCATGAGGTTAGAGAAAAAAAGATTTCACCTCAAAGAAAGAAAAGGGTTCTTTACAGCTAGGGTGGTTAAACTGTGGAATTATCTACCAAAGGAGGTGGTGACAGTGAACTTGATAGATAACTTTAAAAAAGGGGTTAGATATATTTTTAAATAAAGATTGCATTCAAGGTTATCCTAGATAACTAGGGAAGGAATATTGATCCAGGGAGAAATTTGATTGCCAGTCTCTGGGGTCAAGAAGGAATTTTGCTTTTTTTTTTCCTTGTAAGACAATTGGCAAGTTTCAATGTTTTTTTTTTCTGTTTGCCTTCCTCTGGATCAATTAACAATTATTATCAAATAGTCCACATATTAAAAGGATCAGAAGAGATCTAAAAAGGTTGAACTTGATGGACTAACTGTCTTTATTCAGCCTAAAATACTATGTAACTATTTAACTTAGACTTACATGTATTTCCCTGGCCTCCAAATTCCCCGAACTTGAACCTCATCGAGCACCTGTGGAAACACTTCAATTGTCATATTCGCGTATTGAAGCCTTCACCATGCACTCTTCAGCAGCTGTCGGATGAATTGCGGTCTGCATGGCTCCAGATACTCTTGCCAGCCTTCCAGCATCTTATTGACTCACTACCACGACATCTAGCTGCTGTCCGTGCTGTAGGATTGAGATTTGCTACAATTACGGAACGATTCAATTGAACAAGCCTGCAACTTATGGACAGAAAGCCGAAACTGTAAACCATGCAATCGTATGTAGTATTTCAAAAAGTGAAAATGATCAATTAAGCAAGGCTGTAAGTCCCAATTTAGAAAGAGCCAATAGAAAATTAGACCGTCATCATTAGGTCAGAAAAACATGGTGGTTACATGTCAATCAATTAGCGTTTAAGGGTTTCCCAGATAGATATAACATGGAAATTAAACATAAAAAAAATAATTTTTGATTGCCGATTTGAGAGCTTGTTGTGCTATTAATTATAATGTCTATCATCACTTTCCCCGTCTTTTAAAGTACCGTATTGATGTCTTATTTGCATTTACAGTGCTACGATCAGGTGTTTAACCCCCTTGCGAATCCTATCTAGTACCCGTAGGATTTTCTTCTACATTTGCCATTTACAGGTGTGAAGATATTTGCGGGCTTGAGGAATTGTAGCAATTAAATAGCGATTTTAGCGATTATAACTCTTGCAGGCTTGACAGATCAAAGGATTAGATGGGGTGTAAGTTAGGATTTTGACAACCACAGAGATTTTCAGCCTGTAACCCGTAGATCGTTTGCGGCTCGCAAAAAGACACCAATTAAATAGCAAATTAGTTTAGGGGCTATATTATGGCTCCCGTAAACAACAATAGCTCAATTGAATTGAGGCCATAGTGTCTTTGGAGTCAATAAAAAAAGTCAACAAATAATATCAATTTAGTACCACCCTCCCCTCCACTAATAAGGCTTTCCCTTTACCCTTAGCTTCAGCTAGCCGTAGTAGGCCCCTACCCATTTTCTTATGCCCTGGTGCTTTGCACCTGCAGTATCATCGGTGTGCTACAACCACCAGCAGTGTGCTTACTTTCTCTATTCTATAAAGATTATAACTTGTACTAATGGTAAGAGCCATATTTATGGTCTTACTGAGTGAACAGTAATAGTGCCATAAAGTGCACTATCATAAAGTACCTTTGACATTAAAGGGATGCTGACCAACTGCAACATTGTCAGTAATTAAAATGTTATTTTTAAAATGTGAACTCCCCTTTAAAAGCTATGGCCCTCATTCAATTGCGATTTGGCCAATTGAATAGGGCTCTAAATAAGCACATAACATATTTTTTTAAAGAAGTTTTTAGTTAGTAAGCATCTATCCAAAAGCAAGGTTTTCACTAACTAAAAACTTCTTTAGAAAAAATATGCTATGTGCTTATTTAGAGCCCTATTCAATTGGCCAAATTGCAATTGAATGAGGCCCTATGTGTTTTTGTCTCGGCCATCATGTTTACACACTCTCCTGTCACATAGCCATTTCTCTGCATAGGACTTCAAGTCACATCTGAAAAGCAAAGATTTTGCAATTGCTTCTGACTTGAAGAATCTGATCAAATGTGCACAATCCAAGTGAACTGTTCTTTCAGGCTGAACTGCCCCTGATAAAATCTAAGTACTTTTATTATTATTTTTTAATGAGCTAAAGAACGCCCTGAAAGGGACATGTACTGCATCTTAATGATGGTATCTGATAATGTGCCACAGTGTGATTTCTTTTTTTAAAGAAAGTTCTCACTGTAGTTTAAACAGTTATACTAAATATTGTTTCTAATGTTTAAAACAAGCTTTTTTTTAAACTAGGAAAAAAAATATTTGTATTCCATGTCCTTTTAATACTATAAAATATATTTTTGTGCTTCAAGAATGAACTGTGTTGTCTAACAATCTCCTGGCCTGGACATCCTCCGAGTTTAGAGCTATTTTCTGAGTGGTTAGGCCCTTGGATGTGCTAGATCTGTGGATCCTTAACAGGTCAAGATTTCAGGATCTCTCTGCTTGAGTTGAAGTGTTTTCCTCAGTGGTTTATTATAACTGAGTAATCTATACTCAATTAGGGATTTTATAAAATCTTGTCGCGTTGGAGTTCCCAGACTACTCAGGAGCCAGTGTCAAATAGGTGCACATGTAGGATTTCTGCTGCCCTAGTTCCATTTTCATTTGTGCCCCCACGCCCCAGTTACTATTTCTCCTTTCCCTTTGCTGTATCCCAATGTATAGGGTTACGTGTGTCTATATATATATATATATATATATATATATATATATATATATATATATATGTAATATATATATATACTAGCGAATTGCCCGTCAAAAAATTACGGCAATGAAATTGTACGTGAGCTAATGCTGTTTGGTGTATAATAATCAAATAAATAATATATTAATAAATTAATATACTTTATCTATTTTCAAGTAATATATGCAGGAAGCATTCTGTTGAAGAGCTGACAATCTGTTTTGATGTTGCTGGAGCATTAGTGGTGTGGAGCTGCTGTGTAAGGGTGCTGAATGTGTGCAGTGTAATAGTGTGCGAGCGCGAAACCGAACCATTAGCGTAGTTGTGTACTTCCGCATTGTATAAGTTATTGTTCTAAAATGGCGGCTAATGTGTGGTATGCTTCTGTAGCGGAATATCCGTAGGTGTTTTGCGTGTTTCTGGTGGTGTTTTGCGTGTTTAGAGTGCTGTAGCCTCGTTTTCGTTTTGTTCGGCGGCCATTTTTTCTCTCGCTTAGAGAATTTTTTGGTGTCTAAACTCTTTTCTTTTGAGTTAAATTAAGGTGTAACTTCATTTTTTGAGGTCCTGGATGCTTCCTCTTGCTGTAGGTAAGCTTTTTATGTATGTGTTGTATGTATTTATTGTGTTTTTCATTTTTTCTTGTCCGCGGGTTGCGGACCATTTTTGCGAGTTCATAATGGGTGGTAACGTGTCTCGTATGTTGTTTGCGTTCCGACGTAAAGTTTGCGAGGGTCGCAGTTGCTGGCAAGGAGCGCCTTTGCAAGCCTGCAAGCGTTAGCAACAACTTCTATGCCCACAACTATATATGTGTTATATATATATATATATATATATATATATATATATATATATATATTACATAGTTACATAGTAATTAAGGTTGAAAAAAGACTTTAAGTCCATCAAGTTCAACCTGTTAAGATCTCCGCTGATCAGCAATATGCGTATTAGTTATTAATTAATTTGTTGATTAAATAATTATTAATAGTATAGTATTGGAGGATGAATAAAGAGTTAGTCCATCAAGTTCAACCTTTTTAGATCTCTATTGATCTTTTTAATGTGGACTATTTATTATTAATTGTTAATTGATCCAGAGGAAGGCAAACAGAAAAAAAAAACATTGAAACTTTGCCAGTTGTCTCATAAGGGGAAAAAAAGCAAAATTCCTTCCTAACCCCAGAAACGGGTGATCAAATTTCTCCCTGGATCAATATTCCTTCGCTAGTTATCTAGGATAGCCTTGAATGCCCTCTTTTTCAAAAATATATCTAACCCCTTTTTGAAGTTATCTATCGAATTCGCTGTTACCACCTCCTTTGGTAGAGAATTCCACAGTTTAACCACCCTAACTGTGAAGAACCCTTCTCTTTGTTTAAGGTGAATTTGTTTTTCCTCTAACCTCAAAGGGTGTCCTCTTGTCAGTTGAAAATCTCTTGCTACAAAAAGTTCTCTTGACAAAGCCTTATATTGACCCTGGATGTATTTATATAGGTTAATCATATCTCCTCTTAGACGCCTTTTTTCTAGCGAAAATAAGTTTAATTTGGTTAGTCTTTCTTCATAACTTAGCCCCTCCATTCCCCTTATTAGTTTTGTAGCCCTTCTCTGTACTTTTTCCAGCTCTAAAATGTCCTTTTGATGAAGTGGTGCCAAAAACTGTACTCCATATTCCAAATGAGGGCGTACTAGGGCTTTGTATAGTGGCAGAATTATATTTGCTTCCCTTGCTTCTATACCCTTCCTAATACATGCTAATATTTTACTTGCCTTTGCAGCTGCTGCTTGGCTTTGAGTGCTATATATACAGTTTAAGTGTGAGCTACATTTACAGATCAAAATGTCACTGCATATGGACATTTCTTTGCATGTAGACATATTATTAAACAGCACTGCACAAGCCTGCTGCCCCTGAAACTGTTCTGCCCTAGGCCTGGGTCTTGTGGACCTTAGCATCAAACCACCATTGGTGGTGCATCATATTTTGGTAAATAGCGGAAACAGCAAAAAAACAAATAAATAAAGATATAAATAATTGCTGCTCCAGCCCTTTATTGCTTTACCACAATAAAGGCGTTTTAGTAATATATAATGAAACTCCCACTAAGCACTTTCCTGAATGACTCTTTAGGTCTATTATCTAAGAACTGTCACAGCAGCACAAGGCAAATTATCCATCATGCAATGATGGAGAGGGTGATCTAACCGTAATCTGATCACCTACATATACTGTAGCTGTTTATTGTCTGTCTATCGTGTATTTTTTTTCATTTTCACTTTTATACTGTATGTAACTAGCGACTTGCCCATCAAAAAAGACGGCAATGAAATTGTCCTTCTAGTACCTTCTGCGCCTTATTGCGAGCCTCTCCCCATGTGTACTTTTTTGTTTCTTGAGCACCCTTTGCGTTCATTGTGAGGGCCGCGCTGAGCACCTTTAGCGCTCATCGCGTGGCTCACAATGAGAGCCTTTGGCGCTCCTTGCGAGCCTGTCCTCTGCTATTTTTATTTTTATTTTATATATATATATATTTTTTTCATAATAATTAATTAATTAAATAATACATCCATGTCCTTTACCTATGTGTAATTAATATATCCAGCAATCAATATCCTGAAGAGCTAACAATACCTTTTGATTTTCCTGCAGCATATAATGTACATTTGGATTGTTGCTGACCTGAGGAGAAAGTGTTGTAGTTGTGTAAAGTGGCATTTTAGAATGGTAATGTTATTAGTTGCAAGTTAGTGTTGTAAAATGTCGGCGATTATCTATGTGTTACCATAGTTTGTAATAGTGTATTTTGTACCTTGTGCGTTCCTGGGTAAAAGTCTTATGTGTCTGGCGGTGTTTTGCGTAGTTATGGGTCGTGTAGCCTCGTTTTTGTTTTTTCGGCCGCCATATTTTTTTCTCGCTTAGGCGATTTTCGAGTGCCTTCTGAAATTTGCTTGCAGACGTCTTGCCTGTGCCCCCATGCTGTGTGTGATTTTGTTTTATGTTTTTTATTTTATTTTTTGTGTTTTTCAATGTGCGCGGTTCGGCCGTTTGCTTCGTATTATTTCGACCGGGTCGTCATTTTTTTTTTTTTTTAAGTCTCGCCTTTCTTTACAAAGTGTTACAGGACGTAATTTTTACAGGCGATTTTTTCAAACTGCTACGGGTCTCGCACTGTGAATTGTGTAATTGAGCTTTCTGCTCACCTGTAGTCCCGCGGGTTGTAGGGATGATGCTTAAATTGTGTGGGGTAGTAGGGATGAGCGCCTATGTTGCGCATCTCCACCAGCGCAGTGAGCGCTCACTGACTAAAAGTCGTACGGGATCGTAGGGATGAGCGCCTATGGCGCTCATCTCCACCAGCACAATGAGCGCCTTCGGCGCACATTACCTGGCCGCAACCGCATCCCTCGCTTTGCGAACCCACAGTTTTAACGTTGAGTTACCAACGCTTTTTGGCAAGCCTGCACTGCTGAGAACTACTGTATATATGTGATTATTCTTTACTGTCCCTTCTGGATCACTACCTTGTTATGGTGAAGGGCCTTGTGTAACTCAATGAAGCTATACCATGTAGGGCCACCCAATATGGACAGGTCATAGCAGAGAGGTCAGACAAATTGTGGTCCACTGGAGAAGGAACTGGCAACCAGCTCCAGAATCTCTGCCATGAAAACCTAATGGATTAGCACACCCAGACACAAGATGACTGAACAACTAAACAACAACAAAATCTCTAACTCAAGATTTTCTTTTCTTTACTGAGTCTGCTTCTTGCAGCATTCAGTAGGGTGTGTCCTTGTAAACTAATGCATGTTCCATTAGAACTAATGAGTCCACTGCCAGTTGTAAATGCTACATTCTCTTTGTTCAGATGTAAACTTTCTGTTTATTCAAATTTCCTTCCCATATCAGTAAGTAGATCACTGGAAACTAAAATGGTAGATTTAATTTCAACATTCTTACCTATAAAACTATAAATTATAAACTATATTTTTAATATTTTACAGTAATTTCAGGAGGCTCGGCAATGTGTCCTATTTTGAAATGTAGTTCTTTCAAAGAGGCTATTTTAAAGTGGTCCATTAAAGGCTGTTTTTGCTTAACCCGTTTTCAAGTGTTATTATACAAAAACATACGTGATCAGAGCAGGCCTTTAATGCTTTTGAATAAAATGATTTGCTCTTGCCTTTGTAACATATACCAATAGGAGATTGGAGAGAAAATGTACTCTAAGGCCCTCATTCAATTGTGATTTGGCCAATTGAATAGGCCTCTAAATAAGCACATAGCATATTTTTTTTATAGAAGTTTTTAGTTCGTGAAAATCTTGCTTTTGGATAGATGCTTACTAACTAAAAACTTCTTTAAAAAAAACATGTTATGTGCTTATTTAGAGGCCTATTCAATTGGCCAAATTGCAATTGAATGAGGGCCTAAGGGCCTCATTCTATTAGCGGCCGTAAATCGGCCGTAAGGCTGCGATTCCTTGCGGGGGTTCAGTTAACTCGCGATTCTATTATACGGCCCCGCAAGGATCTCCTTTTACGGCCGGCCGCATATCTTGGAACCGGCCGTAATCTCAGAAATATAAAAACTGAAAAATAAATTCAAGCCTGCACTGTACAGCTCTGTAAATGCTAGGGATCATATTGGGGGACATGAGGATTAAAAGGAACCCACTCTCAAGCTTGCACATCTGCCCAAACCCGAGTTCAAATTAACTGTTTATTTGCCGGCTGCGGCGGGGGTGTGTCTGAGGTGCTCCAAGCACTCTGGACTTTTTACATGTATATTTTACGGATATTAAAAATAAAATATTTTACGGATTTGAGTACAGGATAATTATGTGCTATTTTTTCTAACACCTAAAATCCCTTTATAGTCTTCTCAAAGTGCAGGATGGCTTTATTTGAGCTATTTTATGTGCTTAATTGGTGCTAGCGAGACCTTTTTCCTGCAAGTAACTGCGGCTCGTTTTTAGCCTTGCAGAGAGGTTTCCCGGAGCAATTGAATTGCAAATCTCTTGCGGCCGTTTTAGATCAAAGGCTTTCCTCCGGCGCGATCGGCCGCAAGAGATAGCAAGGCACCGGCCGCAAGCCTGCCGGAATCCCCGGCCGTAAGGGAATAGAATAGCCGAATAGCTTGCGGCCGGTCCTTGCGGCCCCGCAACGGCTGCGGCCGATAATAGAATGAGGCCCTAAGTGTATAAGCTGTTTTTATAGCTCTTCTGCTTATGTTATTAATCACTTTGCTATTCTTGAGACACAGTGGGGCTACAGTTTGGTTTTCTCCAGTGTTATGTTTTTATTCAAAGTAAACTCAACCTATGAAATGCAGAATACAGAGAACAAAACAAACAGCCATATCAAACTGGTAGATATCATTCAGAGCTTGACAAAGAGGTTTTTTTTTCATTGTTCAGTCGTTTCCTACTCTCTGTGACCTCATGGACCATAACACACCATGCACATCTTTATGTCCATGGTCGTGCTAATCCACTTGGTGTTTATGACAGAGATACTGTAGTGGGTTGCCAATTCCTTCTCCAGTGGGCCACAGCTTCAGGGTGGTGTGACCTCTTAGATACCTGACTGGGATTGAACCCAGGTTGCAGCGGTGAAAACACTAAATCCGTACCATAGTGTAAATACAAGCATCTGTTTGAAAACAAAATTGAATAGAAAAAATCATATAAAGGAAAACGGAACACCTTGTAGGAGATGAGGGGGAAAAAAATCACTTTTAAAATAAAAGCAGCAAAGATTGTGTTGGCATGATTAACTGATACATGAAGTCATGGTGTTCTAGCCCAAGACTCTTGATCAAATATCCAAGACATATAGTTGACATGTATGACATATATACCATTTACCCCAATAAACACATACCTTGCTTCTACTTGAATATCCTATATCCATTAAATGACCACTGCACAATGAGGATTTTTAAAAGCATACTTAAGTAGGAAAAAAGTCTTATAGTTAGTTTTTAACTAGAGAAACTAAATGTTGATGTTTGTGCTGGGCCCTGGGGGAAGTCATGGTATATTGGTGGAAGTTGTGTGTATGTGCAAGGGTATTTACATTTCTGGAGAGATAGGGTTGTTTTTTTGTTTGAAGCAAGGAATGCCAGTGAAGAGGAAGGGGTGTGTAGTCTATTTTAATCTTATCCAATTATCTTCATAAAAGCATTTGGTTCCCACCTTTCCACCCCTCTCTCCACTGATGATCCTTTCATGATCCTGCTCTCAGGATACGATTAAACAAACACAAAACGAATTCCTGTACTCATAAACAGACTTCAAAAATAAATAAACATTTCTAAAAATGTTTTATGCCCATGGCTTGCATATTGTTAGTGTCGCAGACCCCTTTCCCTGTTCAAGGATCTTAGCCCATTGAGCAGCCATCAAGTACAGACTGCTTGGCTCCAGCCACTATGTGCATAAACATCTCTATTGTATTGTAAACTGTTTTGTCCCATTGTTTGCCAGATAAAGTAAATGTACTCTATTTGAGGTTCGGACCACTAGACATGGCGACAGCATTATGTGTATTCGGAGGTTGGCCTATTGTTCACAGGTGCCAAGATGCCAGAATGCCAGATTATTAGACCTCATGTTTAGTCAATCTTCTGTGTTTGCCAGCCACTCTCTGTCATTGTGTTGTATATACCCCCTCTGTATCAAAGACCTATAAATATTGTTTGACTTTCCAAAAATAAATCAGTCCACTGCTGAGACATATAGAAATGGTATGTTATTCGCTCCTGGTGGCTGCAATACCCACCCTGCAAGTAACTTGTCCTGGTCACTACCACAGGAAGGATACTGAGACTCCTAGAAGTGCTGATTCCTGACGGGGGGAGACTCTGACTGATACAGAAGCCAGATATCAGGGTGCTGGAGCCTAGGTTTCCAAAACGGTCCTCGTGGATAGTTGACCTGTGGTCTTTAGCAGGTGGCCCTTTGACAGTAATAGCCCCTACCCTTGGATCGTCACAGTTAGTTTGGTACATACTTGACAAAGAAGTGTCCTTTTTTTCTTGCACAGCAGTGGTCCTTTAAGCAAATGAAACAGAGAGAAAACAATATGCATTGATAAGACAACAATTACACAAAAACAATAGCATATATATATATATATATATATATATATATATATATATATAATGTATATAGAAATAAGCACTCACATATTCTAAAAATGTATTATTATAGATGTATGAGACATATTATCCAGAGACAAGAGCCTTCGTCCCAGCAAGCACATTTAGCTGTTGTGACATTTGTATATAAAAAGTTCATACATTTAGGGCCTCATTCAATTGTGATTTGGCCAATTTCATAGGGCTCTTTATAGGCACAGAGCATCTTTTATTAAAGAAATTTTTAGTTAGTGAACTTCTATCCAAAAGCAAGGTCTTCACTAACTTAATAACTCCTGTAAAAAAATATGCTCTGTGGTTATATAGAGCACTATTCAATTGGCCAAATCGCAATTGAATGAGGCCCATATTGTCTACTTTATTTGATTGTCTGTTGGTTTTCTTGTTACCACTGTAAACACATACATACTTATTGTGTGCTCATTTTCCAGGTGAAGGGTTAATCAAGCGGGAGCCGAGCCAACACCAAGTAATTTCAGGAGGCTCGGCAATCTTGAATATGATTAAGATAGTTTTATGACGGTAATACATGTATCCAAGGTTACGATTTGTTACATTCACCATTGTTTTAACCACACATTATCAACAGGTGTAGGAACAATGCTTTCTTCAAACCTAAAAAAATAATTTGGCTCAAAGTATAACTAAAAGTCAACACATATTCCATAATAATTCTTAGTTGGGCCATGGAGCAAATTTGCTCCTTAGCAGACAGAAATATGTTTACACACCACCTTATGGTCATGTCTTAATTATGCATGTACATATAAATATGGCGGGAGGCTATTGCAATTGGTGGAAATGAGATCTGAATGAAAAGGAAAGGGTTTATCCAGGACAAAGAGAGGTTCGGGCTTTTCTGCCTGTCACCCTCTGGCAAAAACATCTGCCATTTTGTCCTTTCTCTGTAATTATTCACCATATTTATCTTTACTACAAATTCTTCCCAAAAAGAAGACCAAAAGGGATTTCTTCTAAACAAATTAAGGAGCAGTCTTATTCAGACAAGGGTCTCCTTGCTAACTTCATTTTGGGTAAAGTATAGCTACAAGTCTCTATTATTAAATTTTATAATAGAATTGAAATAGTCTAGACACGTTCTTTCTTACAATTGCTAAGGTGGAAATAAGTTTTGGCGATCATGGTCCGGACATGAGTCACAATCCATCTTTTTTTTCTCCTTGGGTCCAATTTATCAAAAATAGACTGATTGCTTTGATAAATTAAGTTTAATCAATTCTGTTATAAAATCCCTTATGGCATAATCCAATACCTATATAATAATTCTAGTTAACGACATTATAACCTAAGTAGTCTAATAATATTTCAGTATATATTTTATTCTGGCTGCCATGTAGGTTTAATACCTGATTTTGCTATTTACTTTTTTCCTAGAGTAACATTGCCATATCACTGAATATTAATACCAAATATTTTATATGGAATAGACATCTGGTTGTTTATCCAAGTTTGATAAGATTGTATACACTTCCTATTGATATCTATATTTTAATATTTTAAAATGTATTTTTAATCAATCATTTTAAAAATATTTTGATAAAACTCTCATTGATTTTATATTGTGATCTATCTAAAAATCAAAGTTTACAAGTTTAGATACTTACAATTGTTTGTTCTTTTTTTGCTATTGTTTCAATAAATGCTGTTCTGCATAAAGTGTATACTTGTCTATAAATTGATAATTGAACTCAATAAAATATATTATTCTATACATTATATTATTATTATCCTTTATTTATAACGTGCCAACATATTCCGCAGCGCAATATAGGGGTTAGGTATAAGTATAAACAATAACCCCACAAACAGTGGAAGACCCTGTTATTGAGCTTTAAATCAGTCATATCCATATTGCATGACATGGCTATGTCCAAATAATAGCATATAGCAAGATCTGCCTTGTAATTAACTGGTCAATTAACAAGTTAGTGAATCTGAGGGAAAATGGTGATATGTTTTGAGACTAATTTGCATGTCACTATCCAGAATCCTTAGCTACAGTGCAAATACTGTTTACTGAGAAGTTATGTGGGAAAACAGGCCTTTTGTTCTCTGTGAGACATGTGAGTTCACTCAGAATGATCTTTTATTTCCAACCTGATTTTTGTTATTGTTAAAAACTATACTGACATAACAGAAGGTAAAAAGCCAATCTGGATATAGTATTGTACATTGTCTTTGATAATTCATTTTATGTTGTGCAATACAATTTGTGTTAGCGGTATACCATACACTCTGCACTCAAATATTCATAAACCAGTTACTTGCATTGAGGACTGTGACCGTCTTTTAGGAACACAATCTTTGAAGAGCCTCGTGTCTCAGAAGATGGGTGATCCATAATGTCAAAGATGGCAGAAAATTGGAAGAGTCACACATTAGCTAACAGTTCCAATTATATATGGTTACAATGTGGCTGTTGTTAGAGTCCAGCAGAGATTAATACAAACATATAAATCTGTGAGCCCAGCTACTTCTTTAGACTTTAAGTTTGAGTGTTTTCAGTCCTATAAGGTACTTTAGTGAAAGCACCGTGTACGCTTGACTTTAAGCTAAAAGATAGGGTCCATCAATTTTTTGCATTGTATTTTGACTTGAACTTACCCCTGTATAGCATTACGGTATATGTTGGCGCGTTACAAATAAAGTAAATAATAATAATAAGGCGCATGCAGTGCCACTTTAATACTTACTGTTTGCCAATATTTGTTTTTTATTGGAAACCTGTCAGACTACATGGGTGTAGTTCTCAACACAAATAACAATGCTAGCAAATAACTTTTTAATATAACCACATACATTTCACATTGACCCCCCATTTCCATAGCATAAGGGTTTTAATCATTGTGTAATTTTTATGTACTTATGAGATACTAAATCTTTGCTAAATAATATAGTTTGTTTACAATATATTAATCATATCTAATGTAATTAGCAAATGCTAGCTAAACTTGTCATCAGTAAAGTCACTTACCTGAGACAAGGGCAAGCTCAGCTAGTCTTCAGCACCATTTTTTTCTCCAAAAATTCACTCTAATCACCCCATGGAACATTTAGCTTTTTTATGTTCTGAGAATAGCAACCACTTAGGTGTAGATCCCTTCAGGATCATTACTTTGTCTCGGTGAAGGGACTTGTGTACCTCACTGAAGCTTTGAGCTAAACCATGTAGGGTCACCCAAGATTGGCAGGTCATAGCAGAGAGGTCATCAAATTGTGGCCCACTGGAGAAGGAGCTGGCAACCCAGTCCAGTATCTTTGCCAAGAAAACCACATGGATAAGAACAACAGGAAACACAGACAGATGTGCCTGACGTGCTGTGTCCGTATTGTCATTGAGAGTTAGACACGCCTGAAGGATTCAGCAACAACCGGTGTAGATACCCTATGCCTAGTGTCTAGTGGAAAGAAATAATCTACTTCTTTACCCTCCCCTTTGTTCTTTAGCCTTCTGGCAGCAAAAAATAATTTGTCACTTAAAGGGTTAATCAAACCTATTATGCAGCATTAATATATTAGAGGATTGGCATCTCCAGTGGCAACAGCTGGTGGGATGATGTCAAGCGTCCCATAGAATGTCAATTACAAATAGAAGCCGAGAATAACACCTGTCTGTGCCACCTGATTTGGATCATACCCAAATAATTTAAGGATCATTTTTGAGGATTTCTATTTTAATGATGTTTTTCTCATTTAAGTTCTCAGTTCAAGCTTGAAAGAGCTCATTAATAATAATAAATAACCGTAAGAACTAATCAACAGGTTCGCAACAGTGTGTCGCTACTAGGTGCCAATCCAAGTGAAGACTGAATTATTGCAAATCACTTTTTTGCTCAGAGACCCCATATGTTGTGCGATAATATTATCTTTAATAGTTTTTGCAGGCATATTGCATATGTGTGTGTGTGGTGTAAATATCATGTATGCGTGGTGCACGTATTATGTGAAGATCTGTGTGTGGGTGTTTGGTGTGTATTCTTTTTGTGTGTTTATTATGTTTACATGTTTTCTTCCAATTTGAGACTCTTCTATTTATGTTTTGGGTAATGGATTTTAACTGTGGTGCATAAATGTTACCTATCTGCAGTTTGCACATGCTTTTTACTGACTAACCCTGCACAACTGACTGCCTTTGGGATTTACCATGGAATCCTGGTTATTATGGCTGATTGAACCTCTATTTCCTTTTATACAAACTCCTGTATGGGGCAAGAGGTATGCACACAACTTCAATCTTATGCAACATAAATGAACACTGAGGCAAGGTATATGTATACAATATTCACTGACCATTCTCTATCTCTCCAATTCTCTGATCAGGAACCAGCATAATCACTTGACCCAAGCATAATGGACATGGTTCGCTCAAACCCATACATAACTTTTTGGGGGTATTACCAGGTCCCAGCTTTATTTAGCATAAAGTTTCTTGCAAAAGTATTCACCCTCTTGACTTTTTACCTATTTTGTTACATTACAGCCTTAAGTTCAATGTTTTGTTAATCTGAATTTTATGTGATGGATCAGAACACAATAGTCTAAGTTAGTGAAGTGAAATCAGAAAAATATATACATAAAACTATTTTTTAGAAATATGATGAGGGAATGTAATAGAATCGTAGTTGTGTCTTGTGTAAGGTAATTATGTATTTTGGAAATGTTTTTTACATTGAAAAGACAAGATTTTGTCAGTGACTGTATGTGAGGAACGAAAGAGAGGGCGGGGTCCAGTAGAACCCCAAGACAACTGATTTGGGAGGGAGTAGTGATGATGGCATTTTTGACAGTGAGAGAGATGTGAGGAATTGATGCTGTAGTGGATGGTGGGAAGATCAAGAGTTCGATCTAAGGCAAGTTGAGTTTAAGATGGTCGGCAGACATCCAGGAGGACATGCTTGAGAGGCAGTTGGAAACACGTGCTAGAAGAGAGGGGGATAAATCAGCTGCTGAGAGGTAGATTTGCGTGTCATCTGTATAGAGATGATATTGAAATACAATAGATTTTATTAGGGTGCGAGGATGTGTAGATGGAGAATAGGAGGGGGCCTAGGACTGAACCTTGGGGTACACCAACAGACAGAGTGTGAGGAGAAGACGAGGTACCAGAGAAGGAGACACTAAATATTCGATCTTGTAGGTATGATGTGAACCATGAGAGAGCAGTATCTCTAATTCCGAGTGTAGAATTCGGATTAGTAAAAGGTGATCAACTGTATCAAAGGCAGCAAAAAAGATCCAGGAGAAGTAGAATAGAAAAGTGACCCTTTGACTTGGCAGTGAGCGAATCATTAGTGGCTTTTGTGGGAGTGTTGGGGTCGGAAGCCGGATTGGAAGGGTCAAGAAGGGAGTTGGAGGCGATACATTGGTTAAGGCTATTGTAGACAAGCCGCTCAAGCAGTTTGGAAGCCATGGGAAGTAGAGAGATAGGGTGATAGTTAGTTGCAGAATCAGTGTCAGATGATGTTTTTTTAAGAATGGGTGTAATTATGTCATGTTTTAGAGATGATGGAAATGTGCCAGTGTTTAAGGAAAGGTTGAAGAGATGTGTGAGAGCAGGGGTAAGTGTGGTGGAGAGGGGAGGGATAAGCTTTGATGGAATAGGATCTAGAGGACAGGTAGTAAGGCAAGTGGTTGATAGAAAGCTGGATACTTCATCCTCTGTTACAAGGTCAAAGGAAAGTGTTACGCCTGCCAGATTCGGGGGAACTACGCTCACCCCAATTCTCTCTCTCTCTACGGGTCGTAACTTTTTGCTCAGATCTCGACAACAGCAGACACTTCAGATGACAGCATCATTTCTGAAGAGACAGGCACCATCAGACCCCTTTTCTTCGGATCTAAGAATCACACAACGTTGATTAGTACAAGCAGACTCCGACAGCACCTATGTTTAGTGTGTCCAAAATGAGACTGGCACTTCTTTATTTTTCAAAACACATTTTCAGATGACACAAAACAACAAGACCTTCCCCCAGTTCTAGCCCATCCTCCTAGGCAAATTGCTTGCTACCCCCCTCACCCACATGGCTTTCTTCTCATTACACATTTTCTCTCCTCTTACAAACCCATAAAACTAGTTCCCCCCTCCATGACTAACGCCAGAACCTTCACACGTGGCCAATCGCAGGGCCATATAAATTCTTTAGAATTTGTAACCATTTGTATATCCCAGATATGACTGTTAAGCAAGTTGCTAGTACCTTCTAACCACACATATAATAAATGATGAACCCCAAACAGTCCAGTGGGCCCTTCTGTTCATAACAGAATGCATAATGGCTGTGGGCTTAGGGAAGGGTAAAGGCTGGATGTTATCAAATAGTTGAGAGGAGGGAGTGTGTGGTCCATGTTGAGCGGAGAGTTTGTTACAAATGTTTTACATTTTATGCTTAAAATAGCTGGCAAAGTCTTCCGCTGTGAGACAGAATAGGATGGGAGGTTGTGGTGGGCGGAGGAGAGTGTTGAATGTAGCAAACAAATGTTT
Organism: Discoglossus pictus; assembly: GCA_027410445.1. NCBI lineage: Eukaryota > Metazoa > Chordata > Amphibia > Anura > Alytidae > Discoglossus > Discoglossus pictus. Next base: position 34,868,991 of record CM050167.1, read on the forward strand.
GGGGTTAGAGGACAGTGTAGATATTAAAGATGTAAAATAGTGCTGTTTGGCAAGGTTGAGGGCAGAGAAGTAGGAGTGCAACATAAACTTGTAGTGGATGAAGTCTTCTGAGGTGGGTGATTTCCTCTATAGCCATTCAGCAGTGCGGGACCACCTTTGGATGTATTGTGTTTGTGTGGTGTGCCATGGTTGTGGATAAGAGCGAGGGCGTCTGCGTATGGTTATGGGGGCCAGAGTGTCAAGGGTGGAAGTAAGAGTCATGTTGTACTGTGAGCTGGCAATGTCAGGACAAGTGAGATCAGTAAGGGGACTGAGAAGGGGTTGTAACACAGTGGAAAGGTGTTGTGATTCAAGTGATTGCAGGTTTCTGTTGGTGATGGTGATCGAGATAGAAGAAGGGCAGTGAGAGAGAGATGTAGTGAGGCTGCAGGATAGAAGGGGGTGGTCAGAAAGACATAGTGGGCAGATGGTGAGGTTAGAGGTTGTGCAGAGATGGGTGAAAATAAGGTATAGGGAGTGTCCATCATGATGAGTTGGGGAATCTGTCAATTGTGAGAGGCCGAGGGAAGAGGTGAGTGAAAGTAGTTTAGCAGCGGTAGGGGAGATGGGTGTGTCAATGGCAATGTTGAAGTCCAATAAGACCAATGAAACCTAAAGCGGATTTATTGATAACTTTACCAGCGACTTTAAACACTCATTCTGCTACCGCCTCCTGCAAACTGGCCTTACTTGAGCTTCCTGCTTACACTGCTCCCAATGAAACACCCCCAGCTTCCCTTGCCTCTCCACTATTCATTGTACTGGGAGAAACCTGAGTACTGGGAAGTATGATCCCAGGCGGCCTTTCAGGGTTTACCCATGCTGCTCCTAGGCCGAATCCCTTACTATTCTCGAATTGTGACAGCAAACCTTTTAAACTTGCAACAAAAGTTAGAAGATTGTTCTGTGTCACATTCTCCAAATATGTGTGTTCTGCATACACACCACCATGCCTCCTGTCGTAGACAATGATAATACTGTATCTCCTGCAGGTGCAGCTGTTGTATTCTGATCCCTTCCTTGATTAGAGGAAGGGAGTTGCCCACTCCCGGTGTTTGCTGACTCCTTCCCTGGTTTACTTGCTGTATCCTGTACCCTTCTGTCTTCCCTGGACGGCCGTCTCTGGTCCTTATATCCCCTTGTGTCTGTACCGTAATTACAATATTCCCATTCTCGGCCCCTTTCTCTCCATCTGTGCTCACCATGATTTATTGATCGATGTGGCGACAGTCTCTATAAACGGGAACTCTTAGTGGGAGAGGGTATAATTCTACTCCTGCGTCCAGGTGAAGTAATATGTCTCTTCTGGAAATGGCCTCTCAAAAAGAATCTTCTATATCTGTAATTATAATTAAAATTTGTGCTCTATTTCTTACCGCCTCTGTGCTTGTCTTCTAAGCTTGTTAACCCCTCCCGTACCATATGGCCTGGTGTTATGGATCGGTGAGATAATGCCATTGATGAGTGGATCTTCTGCTGTCGCCCCAGGTGCCTCTTCTCCTCATGAGGACCTCCATGTGCTGCATTTAGACCAGTCACCGGCCAAGACATGTTCCTACTAGAAGTACCTTCTCCTGGATCACAAAATGTAGAGATAGGGCGAAACAGAGTAGACACTAATGGTTCATCAATCACGTTCTTGCCGCTGTGTTGTATCGCCGGCCCCTCATCCCTTCTGATGCACTCTCCACTTTCAGGACAGCTCTCCTGATCTGTATCATTGCTCCCCAACTCCGAGCTGCCCATTCCCTCCACTTAAAGCCTTCTATTCTCCTGCTATTGTTTTCTTTTCCTGATATTTGTTGTGGTTGTATTAGCCTGCTGCCCCATTCCTACTATTACCTGCATTTTTATTTCCCCTCCCCCCGCTGAATCTTTTTTCTTATCCCCCAACTTCTTTCCTTTTGCCCCCTGTCTCTTCTTAAAGCTTGCTGCTCTTTTTGTGCCAGATGCATTTCCTTCTTGCCTGCCCGCCGCAGCCTCATCTGTGCTGCCCCCATGTCACCTGCTCCATCCGAAATCAGACCTCCCAGACAGATCTCTCTCTTCTGGACTGCCCTGCCATGCCTCAGCGTCCGTACCCATGTGCTTCCAGTTCCTAGCACTTCAGACCTGCCTCCAGATTACACAAGCCGCTCCTTACCCTCCAGACTCCTTAACCTCAAAATCGTGCTGTTGAGCTGGCTCTCATGCTCGCCTGCCTGCTCCAACGCCAACTCCTCTGAAAACAGACTGACAGACCTCTCGCAATCTCCCTGGGTTCCTGGCTGCTGCTCTGAAGGTAAGGGGAAAAAGGCATAGTAGGGGAGGTGTACCTTTGCCTATTCTGTACCTGCTGCTGCCTGGGGGTCCTCTGCTCTCCTGGGGCACACCACTGGGTTTGTACTCTGCACTCTATTCTTGGGGGTTTCCATAGATGCGCTCAGTCTTTCTGGGGGTCTTGATCTGCACGCTTGGTGACCCTGGCTTTGTACTTGGCCTATGCTGGGCCCTTGAGCTGGACCTTAATCTTGGCTGTCCGATTGGGGTGCATCATTCCTATTATATGTCTCTAATGATTGCAGCCATCCAGGCCCATTTGCTCCAACCTGGACTTTTAGTTGCTCAACCAAAGTATCAACAATAGGGGATGCCATGTGGTGGGATGCTCTGCTTATCTTCTAACTGCTGAGTGACAAAAAGGCGGGAAGCAACTCCACTATATAACCTCCTGACCCCTCCTAATCTGAACTACCCAATGACTACCCAGCACTACGCCCGGTCAAATGCCCCTTCCCCCATGCAGTCTCCCGGTCAGTCTCTACTGATCTGAAAGCATAGTATTACATGTATCTGTGTTAAGCATAATCTACTGTTTCAGACTATAACATTTTCCTCTGCAGAGAATGAAAGTCATGTCCTGATTTAATTACATTGCATATTTACTATCATCAGCAAAAATAGAGACACTAAGCTCTGTTCCTACATCATGCTATGTCACAGTATGTGAATATGGTACATGCGTTTTTCTTATCTGATAAAAAATAAGACATGAGACACTATGATTCAATAAGATGCTGAATCAAAAATTTAATGAAATGTAACAATAGGATTACTTGGAAGCAGAACTCACAACAGAATCCGATCCACCCTTAGGCTCCAGGCCAGTAAGCAGTGGATAAGAGGTCAGTATGGAATTCCCCAAGCCATAAGCTGAGTCTGATAAGACTATAATGTTTTTACACACATGACTATATAGATGTATATGTATATTGCTTGGTACATACTTCAAAAACATGTGTAGTTTTTCCCAAACTACATGTTTGCTTTTGCAATATGAAAGACATACAAATACAGTTTAATTTGTCTAGCATTTTATTTAATATTGGGCAGGAAAAAAAAAGAAAATGTGAGCTAATTGTATTTTTGTGTATCACGTCATATAAATAGCTGTGAGTTTTTATTTTGGTACTAATGAGAATATTACACCTTTACACATAAGCACTCGGAAATACTCTAGTGCTTTAAAAGAAATAAAAAAGATTTCACAACTCTGCTATCAACTGTCACAATACAAACCAATGAAGTCAAAGGGATAGGATAGTTGTGTCAGTGAGAGTGTGAAACTGTGCTAAAATAAATGGCGAAAGCCCATTAAATTATCCAAGATCTCAAAATCATAACACAATATTAAATAGCTACCACCTAATCACAGTCCTTAGATAACTCCTAACTCTGCTGGATAATAATAAACCCAATTTGGTGACAAGGTAATATTTAAAAGGACGTTGAACACTATGTTTTATGTATTTTAAAGAACATGCTCTAAACATTACCAGGCCATGACTTGCTTGAAAAATATAAAAAACTGCTCAATGTCTGACAGGGGCAACCCCCTTCCAGGTCATTTAACTATGTTATTTTTCGCATTCATACCAGCAAAAAGACTCTTGATTAATTTAGAGAACAAAGCTGTTTATCAGTTTTATAGGGAACTTTAATGTTTAAAAAAAAAAAAAATATCAAAGAGAAACATTTTTAAATATTAAAAATATATATATATATATATATATATGTCATATTAATTAAATACTAAATAAAATTTAAATATATACTTGAGCTTATAAAAAACTTTAAAAGAACCATTGTACAGTGAAAAGAATGAAAACTTTGAATCTGACTGAAAGCATGATTAGGCAGGGAAAACATCATACAAGTAGTTTACAATTAGAAAAAGTAAGTTTTAATGCCTCTGCTGGGCCCTGGAAGCAGCCGTATTTGTATAAGGTTAAGGAGAGAGGTGGCAGCAGGGGTCAGTGCTTTGGAAATTCACATCAAGAAAATTAAAAGCAAGAAGCACCGCTATGATGACTGCCTGGCTATTGTAAAGAAGAAGATGTCAGAGGAAGTGGAAAGTGCATGAGCCAAAGGTAGTGGTCTCCCAGCAGTCATCAAGTACAATGTGTGGGAGGATCTACTGAGGGGCAGGATGTCCACAGACACTGTTTTCGGCATACCTGGCTTAGTGGACACTCACCAACCCAAGATCTTGCAAGGTGAGTACATACATGCTCATACAGCACCATCCCCAGTCATGTACACAAAACATGAATACAAAGAGGAGGCTTACAGAGATAGCTGTCATGCCCGTTGAACAGTCAAACTGGTGAGACATCACCTCCAACAACAGGACATCGCCCGGTCTGTGCAGAGGCAGTTGTCTGGGCTAAACTGGAACTTGCCAAGAATGGGTGACCTCCTGGCAGCAATCTTGGAACACTTTCACAGACAGGCACCCAATCCACCACATCAGAGAAAAGATCTCTCAATAATGCCCTCCACCACACCTGCCTTCCAAAACTTCTGCTGGACAGCCTCTACATACCCCACAGCACTTGCCAGACACCCCACTTTGCTACCATGTGGTGGCACAAGAGTGTGGACCTCTGTGCCCATAAGGGAGAGAATATAGGGGTTGCATTTCATTAAGTATTTATGGTTTATCAGCATCATTGCGCCTCTGATTAGCTTAACTCTGCCCAAGCAGGGATATGCCTAAAATATGATCTGTTGTTGGTCTCTGAGCACTGGAGTTGAGAAACACTGATGTAGTCCCTTTTTTAATTTGGTTTTTGTTTTTTCCTTTTCAGATAGCCCTAAAATAGAACATTACATAGTGTTGATCTCGAAACAGTGGTACCTGATACTGTAAGTGAACCATGTACATTGAACAATGACAACATACATAATTGTATCTGATCTGTGAACACATCCCGCAGAGTTATAGATTTTAATAAACAGTAGATGACACAATCTATTCATGTTGGCAGGAGTAATCTTTAAACTAAACATGGCCTAACTCACTGCAACAAAGTCATAAAATCATAACATCAGCTTTATGTAGTCATGTTATGCTATTATTTATTGGATGTTCTCTTCAATGCACATTGAAGGTAGAGATTTGTATAGAGCAAGTGCCCTTCTTTAAAGTGCCATCCCAACACATCATTGTGAGAACAAAGATCAGTTATAAACTATATGCATTGTAGTATTTTATGTTATGGTTTTACCGTTAATACAGCATTGGCAACACTGCTAGGAGATGAACAGCAGGTAGGATTCCTTTTGGAACAATGAAATGTAAATATTACTGAACTGTACATATGCATGCTTTTTATTCTCATCCCCCTATGTTTTGTTGTTTTTTTGGCCCCCAAAAGAGCATTCCAGAGCTACATCATACTATTTTCTGTGTGTAGATGAAGGAGATTCACTTCTCCTAGGTGACAGACGTTCTAATGTATTGACCTGATGAAGAAAATATGTAGGTGCTATCACTATTACTAGTAGTTCCATTTTATGAATTGAGTTATTGGAGAATACCTTCTCTGAACGTGTATGTGCGATATGTAAGTGTTATGCATTTTTCTAGTTTTAGGGGTTAGATAGGTTTGCAGCACACTGGTTATATTAATGAATGGTCTTGTTACTTCGGTAATCATGCTTTTTGTATGTAAATTGATCATTTTTCAGTATACTTTTGAAACTGATTCTGTCTGTCTCATTATTTTGTAATTGGTGGTGGTTATGTGCACATGCACTTGATACTTACTCTTTCATTGACATACTTAATTTATTATAGATAGAGAGAGCAATTATTTTTTTGTGCACTCTTGACCTGGGTAGTGATGCAATTTAAAACTTAACTTTTAATAATTAATATCTAAAAGATAAGAATTTTGTTATAATAAAATACACTCAGTTACATCTGATAAAAATATGTATTCAGTAGTAAACTAAACTTACCATGGGGAAAAATACATAAATCAATTTTCTTAGGATAAGGGAAGTTATTTTTCATGTATGCTTCTATTTATTCTTATGCCCTTCTAAGAAAGCATATGACCATTGTGAAAGTAATTATTCCATATATAAATAATTACTTTAATTCTCATTTAATATTTTAACCTAGATATTGCTGCTATTCACCAATATATTATTATTTTCTGAGCTCTCAGATGGCTAATTCACTGTTTTAATCCTTATTCTGGTGTTATGGTCTCATCCCTTGTTATCCTCCTCGACACTGTGTAATTTTGGTTACATTGTAATATAAAATATCATAATTTCTTCTTGGCGTCCCAAGAGAGGAAATAACCCCCAGCCCTTTAATGCGTTTCTCTGTGGCTTTCTCAGAAAGAGACTGAGATAGCAAAATGCTTTTGCATAGTCATTAACCATTGGAGCTCTGTTTTAAAAGGATGGGACTTAGTAGTTGGGTGTCATTGTTTGTTTTGCATGAATAGGTATTTGTAATAGACATTGTGATTTAGTTAATTATTCTCTAGTATTGTTTACAAGGATTAACAGTTAGAAGGGCTTATTTTGTGCTGTAGAATGTGTAGGCTTCAATTTGATTTTAGTAGAGTCTTGAAAAATGCTTCTATTGGCATCAACCACTTGAGGCCTTTATCTCTGAACATCCTCTCTTTATAGGTACAGACTAACCCTGAAGAGACTCTAACATTAGCACATTACATGTGGAACAAAGAATAAAACATTTATCTTACAGGGCATGACAACCCTAATGTCCTAGAGGATCTCCAGAATCTGGCAATCTATTGGTTTTAAGGAAACATGCAACTGTAGCATTGTAACACCGGTTATTTCTAATAAACTATTTTCTTTAGGGCTGAGTTTTCAAATCATTCTTTAATTTCAGCTGAGGATTGACTATCGTTGTAAAGCTCGCAAGCTTACAATCTAAAATGATAAATGTTGTGTTTTGCATGAGAACATATTAAGTAAAACCTGTTTCAAATTAATTAAAGCAAACAAGAAGTGCACAGAGCATACTTCAATATGTAGATCTCATTGGCATCTATGGTACTGCTCTTTGCATGACAGAGGGCAAGCATGCAGCAGCAGTTGAATCTAATTATTATGCTCTGACAGCATCAGTAAAAAAAGAAAATACACTATGACACATTAGCAAATATCCTCTTTCAGACGCACCAAAAAAATTAATCTGTAACAGTTCTTTTAGGATTCATCTGCTAATTTCCTGTTTCTACGTCTCAGCTCTGCCAGTAAACCAGTTGGTTTTATTTCTGTAGCCTAACACCGCTCCACTGTAGCCTAGCACCACTATGCTAAGAAACAGCAAGCAAGTGGATGGGACTCATATCTTGCAGTTCAGTATTCCTGGTGGCCCAAGCCCTGGTCACCCAGTCTGGCTCCAGCACTTTTTGCTGGTTTGCCACAAGTTAGTCTATTCTAGACTTGCTAACACACTATGACAGTTTCTCTTCATTTTTATTTTACTGTCAGACCACGTTCTGTAAATATCTCAGTAGTTCCCATCTCATGGCCTAAAGCATTAATAGCATTAGAGATGCCATTCCAGATTTTGGTTCTTATCTGATGTTCTGGTGCGCACAGATTGCTGTCCAAACAGAATTTCATGATTGTTTTCTATGCTGTTCATTGAAATGAATGTCTAATTCTGATGCTGTAAACCAAAGCAGCAATATTCTGGTACTGCTGCTGGGGGCTATGATACACACAGGTCTGTTTGGTCCCAATACATTTTAATGATTTCAATCTTGTTTAAAGCACCACTGTAATTCAAGACAAATGACACTTGTTTGTCAAGTATGTACCAAACTAACAATGTTAGCAGCTGTGTAAGCCACGGATATCATTTATTTTGGGGAAAACTCTGTTTAATAGTAAAGGGAATCCATTTTGTGTTTGTTACATCATTTTCTTAGAACTGATCATGATGGCGGGGGTGTTTTGAGTATCATTATAGGAAGGATGGGGAAGGAGGGAACAGAGAGGCTTTGTTGAGATAATTGGATAAGATTTACACCAAACCCCTTCCACCTCACTCACCCAGAATGACTCCTTGCTTTAAGAAATGCAAATGCAGCTCTTAAGAAATGTAAAGGCCCCTCTCACACACACAGATTCCACACACGTCATAGATCCATCCATGGTCAAGCAGAGCCAACAATATGTATTTTCTAATTAAAAACTATTTTTTTACTTTTTTCTATTTAATTATGCCCTTAGTCAAATTCAAAGTTTCCTAACAAATATATTTTTTTCATTGCTCAGTGGCCGTATAATAGAATTTAGTAATCTGATATTATATATTATATACAAAAATCACATATAAAATACCAAGGCACTGTATCCCATATTTACCCATCCTAGTAAGATAACTTTTTTTTTTTTTATTATTATTTTTAACTTGGTATAATATAAGATAAAAATATTAGTACCTGTACTAGTGACCTGGTAACGCCTAATTATACAATGAACTATATATACAAAAAGGGAAAATTGTAGACAATTATTATAAAATCTTACTTTTATGTGTATATTTTAAATAATTTGGAACATAAAAAGGACTCTGTGTCTGTGTCAAAGAAAAACTTGAAATGCTGAAATGAGATTCCAACACTGTTGGAAACCAAACCTCAATACGAACAGGGAATACAGTAGTGCCTTGGAACTCAACTTTAAAAAGTTCTGGATGGCAGGTTGAGTTCCATAAAGGTTGAATTCCAAGGTAGCATTTCCCATATGGATCAATGTAAATTGAAATAATCCATTCCGGGCCCCAGATATTTCACATTTTATTTTGAACTGATGGTCTTGTTTCTTAATTTAAAAAAATTAAAACTAAACAGACATAAATAAAAATCAATAATTAGATTAAATAAGATAGAATTTAACTTCACTTTAATGGTTTTGGGTGAACTTAAGGGCCCATTGGAATGGTGGCGATGAAGAGGAAGAGAAGGAGGAGACATGTTGTTGCTTGGAACGTTGGTTCTAATAGGCACAGGCTACACTTTGGTACCTGTAAGCACAAGATGCACTTTGATTCTTACAGGCACAGGCTGCACTCTGGTTCTTGTATGCACAAGCTACACATTGATTATTATAGACACAGGCAGCACTTTGATTCTTAAAGGCACAGTCTACACTTTGATACTTGTAGGCACAGATAGCAATTTGATTCTCGTAGAAACAGGCTTTAAGTCCCCATCACATAATAAAATATTTAAATTGTTAAAGCCAAAATCCTACATTAACTTGTAACCTTGTCAGCTGGAGATATGCAGGAAACTTTAGTGTTGTCTAGTCATCCTCACATAGATCTTGGCGCTTATCAGTGATGTATTTTTGCTGCTCTAGGCCATATAAATATATGCTGTAAACAAGATGTCAGGATTTTGTTTACTAGAAGAAAACACTGACCTGGGACAGCTCTGGTTTTTGGGTAACAACAGCAAAATACTGTTTTGGACGCCCCCCTATATATATTGCACAGAACAAAATAGTAAATAGTTTTCTGAAGCAGCCAGCCGGCTTTAGGAACATCTGGGATTTTATCGGCAGTGATCCAACGGAAATTGATTAGGCAGCTGCTGCAGGGAGAAGAGGAATTGTGCACAAGACTTGCACTCTAAGTACCTCCAATGGTAACATATGCCAAGGTATTATACAGTGGATATAAAAAGTCTACACACCCCTGTTAAAATGTCAGGTTTCTGTGCTGTAAAAAAATGAGACAAAGATAAATCATTTCAGAACTTTTTCCACCTAATGTGACCTATAAACTGTACAACTCAATTGAAAAACAAACTGAAATCTTTTAGATGGAGGGAAGAAAAATAATAAAAATAAAATAATATGGTTGCATAAGTATGCACACCCTTAAACTAATACTTTGTTGAAGCACCTTTTGATTTTAATACAGCACTCAGTCTTTTTGGGTATGAGTCTATCAGCATGGCACATTTTGACTTGGCAAGATTTGCCCACTCTTCTTTGCAAAAACACTCCAAATCTGCAAGATTGCGAGGGCATCTCCTGAGCACAGCCTTCTTCAGATCACCCCACAGATTTTCAATCGGATTCAGGTCTGGGCTCTGGCTGGGCCATTCCAAAACTTTAATCTTCTTCTTCTTCTGTTGAAGCCATTCCTTTGTTGATTTGGATGTATGCTTTGGGTCGTTGTCATGCTGAAAGATGAAGTTCCTCTTCATGTTCAGCTTTCTAGCAGAAGCCTGAAGGTTTTGTGCCAATATTGACTGGTATTTGGAACTGTTCATAATTCCCTCTATCTTAACTAAGGCCCCAGTTCTTGCTGAAGAAAAACAGCCCCAAAGCATGATGCTGCCACCACCATGCTTCACTGTGGGTATGGTGTTCTTTTAGTGATGTGCAGTGTTGTTTTTGCGCCAAACATATCTTTTGGAATTATGGGCAAAAAGTTCAACCTTGGTTTTATCAGACCATAACACCTTTTCCCACATGCTTTTGGGAGACTTCAGATGTGTTTTTGCAAAATGTAGCCTGGCTTGGATGTTTTTCTTCGTAAGAAAAGGCTTTCGTCTTGCCACTCTACCCCATAGCCCAGACATATGAAGAATACGGGAGATTGTTGTCACATGTACCACACAGCCAGTACTTGCCAGATATTCCAGCAGCTCCTTTAATGTTGCTGTAGGCCTCTTGGTAGCCTCCCAGACCAGTTTTCTTCTCGTCTTTTCATCAATTTTGGAGGGAGCTCCAGTTCTTGGTAATGTCACTGTTGTGCATATTTTCTCCACTTGATGATGACTGTCTTCACTGTGTTCCATCACATATATAGTTGTGAGCAGGCGAGCTTGCTTAAGCCGTTGCTCACGCTAGCGGGCTCGCATAGCGAGCCCGCGGCCCTCGCGAAGCGAGGGTCGCAGTTGCTGGCAAGGAGCGCCGCAGGCGCTCCTTGCCAGCAACTGCAGCCCTCGCGAAGAGGGCTGCAGCCCTCGCAGCAACTGCAGCCCTCGCGCTCCTTGACAGCATTTGCGGCCTTTGCGAAGAGAGGGAGCTGTGCGTGCACGCCCCTGGAGAGAGGGAACTGTGCGTGCACGCCCCTGGAGAGAGGGAACTGTGCGTGCACGCCCCTGGAGAGAGGGAGCTGTGCATGCACGCTGCTGGAGAGAGGGAGCAGAACTCCATGCCCCATTAGACCCATCAGACTACTTACATTCATTGGAGCATCTCAATTCACCTCCGCCATGTCTCCCCTGCCTGCACATTTTCTGCAGAGGCAGGGAGTTTCAGAATTACGTCACATGCATGCAAAGTCATTCAGGAAGTCCCTGCCTCTGCAGAAAAACGTACAGGCAGGAGATGCATAGTGGTGGATAATTGAACAGCTTCGATGAATGTAAGTAGTCTGATGGGTCTGACTGATAGTGACAGATCTGACTGATCGGGACCATGGAGGCCTGGCCTTGGGGGACATGAAGGCTTAGCCTGGGGGGACATGGCATCATGGGCTGGAGGCCATAAACTAATAAAAAAAAATACATATATACAACAAAATGTGCACTGGGACATTATTTATATATAGATATAGATATAGATATATATATATATATATATATATATATATATATACTGTATATATTATAAATATATTATAGATTTTATACACAATGTGCAGTGTGTATACATATATATATATAATGATGTATTGTGTGTGTGTGTGAGGTGTGTGTGTAATGTGCAGTGTGTATACATATATATATATATAATGATGTATTGTGTGTGTGTGTGTGTGTAATGTGCAGTGTGTATACATATATATATATATAATGATGTATTGTGTGTGAGGTGTGTGTGTAATGTGCAGTGTGTATACATATATATATATATAATGATGTATTGTGTGTGTGTGTGTAATGTGCAGTGTGTATACATATATATATATATATATAATGATGTATTGTGTGTGTGTGTGTAATGTGCAGTGTGTATACATATATATATATATATAATGATGTATTGTGTGTGTGAGGTGTGTGTGTAATGTGCAGTGTGTATACATATATATATATAATGATGTATTGTGTGTGTGTGTGAGGTGTGTGTGTAATGTGCAGTGTGTATATATATATATATATATATATATATATAATGATGTGTTGTGTGTGTGTGTGTGTGAGGTGTGTGTGTAATGTGCAGTGTGTATACATATATATATATATAATGATGTGTTGTGTGTGTGTGAGGTGTGTGTGTAATGTGCAGTGTGTATACATATATATATATATAATGATGTGTGTGTGTGTGAGGTGTGTGTGTAATGTGCAGTGTGTATACATATATATATATATAATGATGTATTGTGTGTGAGGTGTGTGTGTAATGTGCAGAGTGTATACATATATATATATATATAATGATGTATTGTGTGTGAGGTGTGTGTGTAATGTGCAGTGTGTATACATATATATATATAATGATGTATTGTGTGTGTGTGTGAGGTGTGTGTGTAATGTGCAGTGTGTATACATATATATATATATAATGATGTATTGTGTGTGTGTGTGAGGTGTGTGTGTAATGTGCAGTGTGTATACATATATAATGATGTATTGTGTGTGTGTAATGTGCAGTGTGTATACATATATATATATATAATGATGTATTGTGTGTGTGTGTGAGGTGTGTGTGTAATGTGCAGTGTGTATACATATATATATATATAATGATGTATTGTGTGTGTGTGTGAGGTGTGTGTAATGTGCAGTGTGTATACATATATATATATAATGATGTATTGTGTGAGGTGTGTGTGTAATGTGCAGTGTGTATACATATATATATATATAATGATGTATTGTGTGTGTGTGTGTGTGTGAGGTGTGTGTGTAATGTGCAGTGTGTATACATATATATATATAATGATGTATTGTGTGTGTGTGTAATGTGCAGTGTGTATACATATATATATATATAATGATGTATTGTGTGTGTGTGTGAGGTGTGTGTGTAATGTGCAGTGTGTATACATATATATATATATATAATGATGTATTGTGTGTGTGAGGTGTGTGTGTAATGTGCAGTGTGTATACATATATATATATATAATGATGTATTGTGTGTGTGTGTGAGGTGTGTGTGTAATGTGCAGTGTGTATACATATATATATATAATGATGTATTGTGTGTGTGTGTGAGGTGTGTGTGTAATGTGCAGTGTGTATACATATATATATATATAATGATGTATTGTGTGTGTGAGGTGTGTGTGTAATGTGCAGTGTGTATACATATATATATATATATATAATGATGTATTGTGTGTGTGTGTGAGGTGTGTGTGTAATGTGCAGTGTGTATACATATATATATATATAATGATGTATTGTGTGTGTGTGTGAGGTGTGTGTGTAATGTGCAGTGTGTATACATATATATATATATATATAATGATGTATTGTGTGTGTGTGTGAGGTGTGTGTGTAATGTGCAGTGTGTATATATATATATAATGATGTATTGTGTGTGTGTGTGAGGTGTGTGTGTAATGTGCAGTGTGTATACATATATATATATATAATGATGTATTGTGTGTGTGTGTGAGGTGTGTGTGTAATGTGCAGTGTGTATACATATATATATATATATATATAATGATGTATTGTGTGTGTGTGTGTAATGTGCAGTGTGTATACATATATATATATATATATAAAATGATGTATTGTGTGTGTGTGTAAGGTGTGTGTGTAATGTGCAGTGTGTATACATATATATATATATATAATGATGTATTGTGTGTGTGTGTGTGAGGTGTGTGTGTAATGTGCAGTGTGTATACATATATATATATAATGATGTATTGTGTGTGTGTGTGAGGTGTGTGAGGTGTGTGTGTAATGTGCAGTGTGTATATATATATATATATAATAATGTATTGTGTGTGTAATGTGCAGTGTGTATACATATATATATATATAATGATGTATTGTGTGTGTGTGTGTGAGGTGTGTGTGTAATGTGCAGTGTGTATACATATATATATATATAATGATGTATTGTGTGTGTGTGTGTGAGGTGTGTGTGTAATGTGCAGTGTGTATACATATATATATATATAATGATGTATTGTGTGTGAGGTGTGTGTGTAATGTGCAGTGTGTATACATATATATATATATAATGATGTATTGTGTGTGAGGTGTGTGTGTAATGTGCAGTGTGTATACATATATATATATATATATATATATAATGATGTATTGTGTGTGAGGTGTGTGTGTAATGTGCAGTGTGTATACATATATATATATATATAATGATGTATTGTGTGTGAGGTGTGTGTGTAATGTGCAGTGTGTATACATATCACATATATAGTTGTGAGCGTACGAGTTGTTGCTAACGCTGCGGGCTCGCGCAGCGAGCCGAGGCCCTCGCAAAGCGAGGGCACTGCCCGAGGGTCTCAGTTGCTGGCATGGAGCGCCGAAGGCGCTCCATGCCAGCAACTGAGGACCCTCGCAAAGCGAGGGCCTCAGTTGCTGGCATGGAGCGCCGTAGGCGCTCCATGCCAGCACCTGAGGACCTCGCAAAGCGAGGGCCGCAGTTGCTGGCATGGAGCGCCGAAGGCGCTCCTTGCCAGCAACTGCGACCCTCGCAAACTTCACGTCGCAACCCAAACAGTACGACACACACATTACGACACTCGCAAACAACATACGACACACGTTCACACACATTACGGACTCGCAACACTCGGACGCAACTCGCGAACATTACAAAATGTAAAACACAATACATACACACACCACATACATAAAAAACTTACCTACACCAAGAGGGAGCACCCAGCACCTCAAAAATACAACTTACACCTCGATTTTACTTCAAATAAAACAGTTTAGAGACTAAAAAAAAAACGAAGCGAGAGAAAAAATGGCCGCCGAACAAAACGAAAACGAGGCTACAGCACTCTAAACTCGCAAAACACCACAAGAAACTCGCAAAACACCACAAAACACCTACGGATATTCCGATACAAACGTATAACACACATTACTCGCCATTTGACGCCAATGCGGAAGTACACGACAACGGTTTGGGCTCGCGCACGCAAAGTGTTACACTGCACACATTCAGCACGCTTACACAGCAGATCCACACCACTAATGCTGCAGCAACATCAAAACACATTCACAGCTCTTCCACACAATGCTTTAAAATAGGTAAAGTATATTCATTTATTAATGTATTATATATTTCATTATTACACACTAAACAGCATTAGCTACCTTACAATTTCATTGCCGTCATTTTTTGACGGGCAATTCGCTAGTGGTATATATAATGCCTTGGAAATTCTTTTGTACCCTTCCCCTGACTGATACCTTTTAAGAATGAAATCACTCTGATGCTTTGGAAGCTCTCTGTGGACCATGGCTTTTGCTGTGGGATGCGACTAAGAAAATTTCAGGAAAGACCAACTAGAGCAGCTGAACTTTATTTGGGGTTAATCAGAGGCACTTTAAATGATGGCAGGTGTATGCTGACTCCTATTTAACACAATTTGGAATGTGGTTGCTTAATTCTGAACACAGCTGCATCCCCAGTTATAAGAGGGTGTGCAGACTTATGCAACCACATTATTTTTCTTTTTTTTTTCTTCCCTCCACCTAAAAGATTTCAGTTTGTTTTTTCAATTGAGTTGTACAATTTATAGGACACATTAAAGGTGGAAAAAGTTTTGAAATTATTTATCTTTGTCTGTTTTTTTTACAGCACAGAAACCTGACATTTTAACAGGGGTGTGTAGACTTGTTATATCCACTGTATATGGTAAAATAACCTGTGTGCTTGGTCCCCACACATTTCAGTTATTGATGGCCTACAAGACTTATCTTTCTGTTATAATAAATTAATTCAGATTTAGCTTTTTTAACAAACACTTTTTTAACAAACACTTTACACTAAGTAATTTTTTTTTAAATAATACTAATAATATATTAATAATAATAATAATATAATCAATTCTCATTATTTGGCATACTGACTATTGGTATATAGTACATGTAAAAATATGGATAGGCAAATGGGGTGGGGTTTACATATTTAGGATCTATCCTATTATAGTTACGGCACAGGTCCACCGGTGCAGTGCGGTGATCAACTGATAGATGGAGCTGCCGATATTTTGCAATGCTGCCAATATGTTAGAGAAGTTCAAAGCTTAGAATGGTAGCCTAACCCTTAAACAAACCCTAACCCTTATAACTACCTAAGCCTTGACTCTATGACATGGCACTGTAATATTGGCTAATGGTTGGTCACCGCACTGCAGCAGCAGACTGGTGCCATAGCCAAAATCGGAAAGGCCCCATATTTATACATATGGGGTGGGGTCGGTATATGTGTATATATATAGTAAGTTTGTACACATATATGTATATAACCTCTTGTCTTTGGCAGACTTTGAGTAAAGCAACGAGCTAAAAGAACTAAGTAAGTTTTATGTTCCTATGCTTGGAGATTCCAAGGACTATCATAGTACATATCTACATGAATATTTTTCACGCTACCTACTACCTTTAAAAAGTATAATAACAAGTCCATTATCAATTTAATCTTATTTAAAATAATTTATTTAATTCTCCTTCAGTAGACTTTGAATGATGTCTGCACTTTTGAGCTGTCCATTAACCTTTCTGCTCCACCCCAGAAAACAGATTATAATATTTTGGCAATGCTTGCTAGATCTAAAATATCTACTCTTTTTGTGCAGGTGGTTTGGATTCAAGACAATGGGACCTATTTAATTGTCCAAATCGCAATTATATGAGCCAATAATGGAGACCGTAAATGTGATTTACAGGCTCACAAGCACTGCGCTTGACAAAACCGTAACTCCGTCCAATCTCCTCATTTGATGTTTTAAGCCCATAAATGTTAGCAGCACTAAAGACACAAAATTTACATTCAAGAAGGCTGCAATTACCTTAAAACCCACAAATGGCAAGTGTATCAAAAATGTATTACGAGTACTAGATAGGACTCGCAAGTGGGTTAAACACCTGTTCGTAACACTACAAAAGCAAATAAAAACACATTACTGTACTTACAAATACTGGGAAAGCAATGGAAGACATTAGAATTAATTGCACAACAGTATCCAGCCCACAAATCTGCAATAAAAAAATAATTTTTATGTTTTATTTCCATGTTATACCAATCCCAGGAATCAAGGAGTTCATACATAGCATAAAACCTGCATGGACTAGAACAGTTGGTTTATTGATTTCTACATTTCTAGATTGTGAGTCTGATCATGAATAGTACTTTTAAACACTAATTGATTGTAGTATTGTTTTACTGACGTCATGATAGCGGTATGATTTACTATTGGCTCTGTCGAAAATAAAACTTACTGGCTTGCTTAATTGATCATGATAATTCCCAGAAATGCTACTTACGGGTTCATGGTTTGCGTGTTGTGACTGTGAGCCTGTAATTGCGGGCTTGAGTTAATTTAATACATCTAGATATATAGAAAATGTGTAACCCGCAGCCAGAATGTTGTGTTCCATGTAATTACGGGCTTGGAATTAAATAGGGCCCAAGGTACGCAATGTCTAAATGGCTTATTAGCGAGTTATGGCAGTGATCCTTAATTAACAAAAAATTAGGATCTGCATGTTAAACACCAAATATATCCTCATTTATTTTTTAAGATTTCTGTTTTACTTATATTAGTTGCATCCAAAATTCTGAGAAACACGGTATATCAATATACCATACAGTGCCATGTTCTGACAAATCTAGAGTGATTAAATAATTGCTTTCAACCATGGATATTCTGTGTATATTTAATTGAAAACTCATATCTATAAACATATGATTCATCATTGAGCTGTCTGCAAAGCTGGCAGTCTCGCCTGACATAGAGGAATATTGGAATTGACTAGAGCAGATCATGATTAATCAGACATTTTTTACCTTTGATATACAATTAGCATTTGATTTTATGATGATATCATACTGTTTTATAATTATTTGAACAGCATTTGCAGGCTATTATTTGGGAATGCATTTTTCATCCTAAATTGAATTAATTGAGCATTACCCACCTCTTTTATATCAGCAGGACCATTTTGTAGATTAATTAGATAAATCGTTCAAAGGTGGGAACTAAGATCTTGGCAAGGGACCTTTTTATCACAGCTACAAAGCTGCACATGCAGAGTATCGCTCAAAGTGCCATTTGTCAGCAGCCTATTTCAAGAAAAACATGAAAAGACATACTTACAAATAAATCAAAATAAATTTTGCAGAAGTCAAGAATGTTATGGTTTTAAGAATCCCTGTAGTTCAAGAGAAACTTAATTTGCATGCACAGTATGTAATAAACAATATTAACACTGTGTAAACAATGATGAAAATGAATTTTTGAAAACTCAACTTATGTATAGAACAATGCATTTTGCCTTTATTTCATTGTTTCCTGAGAACTGTATCATGAGTGTGTTATTTTTGTATGTATCAGTGGAGGTAAGTGTGATGGGGTACGAAAAATGGAGGCCGGAAGTGTTTGTTAGATAATTGCATCTATTTTTTTCTTTTTCACTATAGAGAGATTCTTTACTTTTTTCTTTTTTAATTGGTATAAATTGATTCTTATTATTAGCATTAAAATGCCTCCATGCTAATCCCCTTTACATCATGTTTTAGAGCCAAGTAAATCCTGCTAGCTATGTTAATCACCCATCCTGTAAATATTGCCAGAGAACTGCTACGAGTGACTCCAGCAAGCTGGACCTGACAATGAGCCCTATTCTATAAAAAGGCTGTAAGAAATCTAACCCGTGATTTTGGCTTTGGGTGTTTTTTGCTCTAAATGTTTAGATGTATTGTGTGTTTAATTGCTGCTACAACACTAATAAATGTTTTAAAAAGCCCTTGCAAGTCCTATTTCATACGTGATACTTTTTCAGTTGAGGGTGAGCTAGTGCTACGGGTCTAATAGAACATCGATTTTGTTAAGTTTCATTAGTTAGCACTCATGGGGCCCCATTCAATTCCAAGCCCGTAACTAGATTGCAGACAGACGCAGGTCTGCGACTGAGTTGCGGGCTCCCGTTGGGTGGGAACCGTATCAATTCACCAAGCCCGTAACTGCCCATTTTGAATCAGCCAATAGAAAATGAGACTGTCATAATTACAGCAGTAAAACATGGAGATTACGTGTCAATCAAGTAGGTTTGGGGGTCCGATATGTGATCAGACTCGCACAACTTTGAAAATGAAGAATAATGAAAATTAAAGCCAATACTGTTCTAGTCCATATGGGTGGCCTGATATGTATTAAAGCATTGATACCAAAGATCATTTAACCCCAAAATGACACATAAAAATGAAACGTATTTCCTGCAGTTTTGCGGCCTTGATACTGTTGTGCAATTAATTCTAATGTCTATCATTGCTTTCCCCGTTATTTACAGTGCAGGATTACTGTTTTATTTGCATTTACAGTGCTACAAATTTGTGTTTAACCCCTTTGCAGGTCCTCTCGAGTACATGTAGGATTTTCTCCTCCATTTGCGGTTTATGAGGATACGTTTGTGAGTTTGGGGAATTGGAGCAATAGAATAAAGATTTGCGATTTTAGCTTTGCGAAGGTGACAGATCAAAGACTTCTTGAGGGTGTAAGTTACAAGTTTGACAGCCAACATTTTTTCAAAGTCGTAACTCGTAACAGGATCCGAGCCTGCAAAAAGACACCAGATCTCATATTCAGCCAATTGAATGAGGCTCATAGTGTTCGAGCTGTGCTAAGACCGATTATGCGGCTTTTACTGGCCTGTAGGGATTGTGGACAGGTAACTCGTAATTGGATTGCCAGTAGCTAATAGAATATGTGGCAATTTTAAGAGCAGTTTTAAATGTTCATAAATTTACGATTTGGGCAATAGAATAGGGCCCAATTATGGCACACCTTTCCATTGATTCTTGCCCTGCTAAAAGATTATGAGTTACTCTGTTAGACATTTACAACAAAACCTATGCTAATAAAACTTTACAGATCACTCACAAAATATATCAGTGCTGTAAATGTGAAAAACTGAAAGAAATATTATGTGTACTAAAGACCACTCACAAATGGTTTTAAAGCCATTGCTGAGTGCCTCAGCAGCAGTTAAAGTGAAAGTATAGCACCAAAAAACAATAAAAAAATATGAAATTATTTGACACTTAACAGTCCAATATCAACATATGCGTAATTAGAAAATGTTATGGATTATGACGTTTTTATTATACAACACCCAGGGTAACACACAACCCAGTACTTAAGGGGTTAAGACACATTAGAAAACCACAAACAAATGCTCTAATGCATTGTTTGCATATAGTATTTGAACACAAAATAAACACATTTTTATATATAAAATGTTTCTTTGCCGCAGCAGTTACGGCACTTGATCTCACTCATTTTAAGCTTGTTTTGACTCTCATTATCTATTGGTACCTAGAGCCATTTACCATCCGTAAAACTTGGTTTGGGGACTCCCTACACTGAAATATTTTGCGTATAAAGCAGGATATACAGATGTGGGCTGAGTGCCGTAATGTTGGGGTGCTAAATATTTTCATTAGCGTGTAACATGGGGGGAAAAAGCTCCCTCAGCTGATTTACTGCTATGCCGCAATTCACACCACTCGATTGGCATGGAGGCCATATTCTGTAGCACTATGGGATAAGTACAAGGCAAAAACAATTTTATCACATTGCAAATAATGGAGGGTGTTAGATGGAGTGAGACACATGTAAGCAGAGAAATACTCTGGTTGGAGCCTCTTGAGAGGAATGCCATTCATACCTGATCTCCACTCATCTGGGAATTGACTTGATCTACCTATTGCTCATTGATATTAAACTTCAAGGTATATATACATTTCCTGGGTTTCAAATGGAGGGTAAGAAACAGACAGTGATTATCAGAAAATTATGTGTAATACAGATAAGTTCAATGTACTTAAAATTATAGTCAGGAGAGTGAAATCCAGCTTTGCACACCAAGAGGAAGGTTACATAACCAAGTACACTGAGGAGAGCACCCAAGTACTGAGTTTAACGAATAATGAATGTTATGCTAATCTTAGCAGGGATTTTCAGGAGTGGCAGCCAACAAAAGCCTCAGCTTGCAAACTGAAAAGACCAGGGTGAGTTTGTAAATGTTTATTTTTATATTTTTTTATGCAAAAAATTCATTGCATTCATAATCCAGGAAATTTAGATATGCCATTAATTTTAACATATTTGGGCAACAAATGTTAAACAAGGTAGGACTTGTATCTCTTAAAAAAAAAACACTAAATGGTGCACACACTTATAAGTGAACATTCATTTAATTGGCATTGGATTATTTTTTAAATGATTAGAAATCCCATTATCTATTTTTATTTTTAAAATTGCCTACATTATCATTAACAAACTGTTCAGTTCTTTGCTGAAAAACATATTCATATTTTTCATTCATGTCAACTTTAAAAAAATGTTACCATCAAAAAGTAGTAATTTCAAGCTTTTGCATGGTTTTGTGGTTTTGATTGTTTATATTCTCCCGTTTTCTTAAATCCTTTTTGCATAGAAATAAATTCTGAAATATGTTATGGCAATCATAAAATCAATGATAAGGAAAATGAAATTAATTTCCAGATAGATTTTTGTATTTTACTATGCAGCATGCGACATCCTATTAGAGTGTACTAAAAACAATAAAAAAAATGGGAAAAAAAAGATTTAAAAGAATAGTAGATGTCTTAAAGAAAATAAGATTTGTTTGGTCACTCTTTAAATTACATTTTGTATGTTCTTAACACAAAATGGAAATATAAGAAAATGCACGCTAGTCACTCATCTAACAGTGCCCAATATTCCATTTATATGTATATATGTATGAACTGCTATATCACCAGATACAGGAGCAGATCCTAACCATGTGTCCGTATAGCTCTATATTTTCTGTTAGATTTGAGACTTTATAGTCAAGACAGTTTGTAACCTTTTATTAGAATAATAACGTTTGGAGAACCTTTAAGAATTATTTAAATATCCACTAATTATATAAAAGAATTATCCCTCATATATATTAGGTACAAATGGTCATTTCTATGTAGTCCTATTAGGAATAACGTGTTGGTAAACAGTCCCACCAAGAGTACTTCTTTTTTTTATCAGTGTTTAGAATCATCTGCCTGGTACTCAAGTGCGATCAAATAGGTAATCAATCACTATTAAGTGGGACTGGATCATTATGATTTGTTTGGAAATATAAATTCTTATGTGTGTCATCAGCTTAACAAATATACCAGATACTTTTCCCATTTGATATCACTAATTGGAAGGATTTGCTCACAAACAACATGGGAGATGGATATGCATGGAACCTTACTATGGGCCTCATTCAATTGCGATTTGGTGAATTGAATAGGGCTCTATATAAGCACAGAGCATATTTTTTTACAGAAGTTTTTAGTTAGTGAAGACCTTGCTTTTGGATAGAAGTTCACTAACTAAAAACTTCTGTACAAAAATATGCTATGTGCTTATATAGAGGCCTATTCAATTGGCCATATGTAGTTTGCAGATTCTGGGAACAAACTAGCAAATAATTGTAAAATTAAGTCAACAGCAATATTTCAAAAACTTCACAGATTTCCTAGGTCAATTGAGTAGAAGCTTGATAGTTAACAGTCACCCATCACTTTTACCATTAGCAAATAATTTAAAACAAATAACCTAACAGAGCTGTTTCAGTTCTATACCATCTTCTCAATTCTATCAGAAATAAGTCATCAAAGTTATTGGTTGACAGACAGTTTTTCAATAGGGCTGCCATAACTTCTCAATACTATATTTTTGAAAAGTAAGTTTTGAGCCAGGCCTCTGGTTGTCAATGCAGCCAGAGTTCAGAGAAGGCCTTAATGGAAGTCAGGATATTGCTTCCTTTAGTGACAATGGGAAGATCATTATACAGTATTGTGAAAACTAGTCATGAGTTCTTTTCGAAGTCATGTTGGACTAGCATCTCCATTACAGGTTATAAGAAGCAACCAATCGCACAATATCTTCTTTACCAACGTCGAAGCTTGCCCAGGAAGTCGGAGGCTTGCGGTTACATTTCCTGGTGACCTACATTGTTTTGCTGTCATTGTTTGGATTCTGGAAGGAGGAAATATGAGGATAGGAGAGAATAAACTCTTCACGACCAGGTTTTGTTAACCTTTCTACAGTACAGAAGAGTTGGTCAGTTGTTTACGGTTCTGATTTATTTTGAAAGTAACACAGGCTGATATTCCTGGTGATGATTTAGTAAATTAAGTTTGTCAAAATCCCTTCAAGCCTCAGTCCCTTCTATTTTTTATCTACCTGATGTCTCTATCAAACCAGGATGCTTGACAATGATGTTCAAGTGGTTGTGTGAGCAGCAACTAAATTGCCTAGTTGTTACAGTCCTGATATAAGGATTATCTAAAAGCTCTCATCACAAATAACCTCTCTCTCATATCAAGACACCCTTTAATGAACAGCATGTAGACGTCTTCACAGTGGCACTGTTGCTTATCTAGCGATTTATATATATTAGCTAAACAAGATTATAGACCTGTCTCTATTTAGAAGTATTGCTTTAACAGAATACCAGTAACATTTTTGAAGAGAAGTGAGGTAACCATCTTGGGCATGCTCAGACCATGTGAAATAGTATAGTATTGTATTACTGATTCACCATATAATTGAAAATCCATTGCATCCCCTATGGTTGTGTACAAACATTGTCGCCTATTTAATTGAGCAAATTGTAATTACTGGAGCCTGTAAAAGTTACTGATATTTAATTGGCTTCTTCTAGCTACCCACAATCTATTTGTGAACTACAGGCTGTAAATTCATGCGGTTATCAAAACCAGAACTTTGACCCATCTAAGCCTTTGATCTTTCAAGCCCGCAAATGTTACAATCGCTAAAATCGTAATTTAATTTCAACAATTTCACAAGCCCACAATTGCCTTCAATCCCGTAAATGTAGCAAATAACTCTATGAAAACTAGAGAGGACTTGCAAGGGGGTTAAACACCTGTTCATTACACTATAAAAGCCAATAAAAACACAACACTGGACATAAAAATATGGGGAAAGCACTGAAAGACATTAGAATTATTTGCACAATAGTCTCAAGCTCGGAAAATCTGCAATAATTTTTTTTTTTTTAAAGTTTAATTTCCATGTTATATCAATCTCAACAATCAAGTAGTTAATACATATCAGGCCACCCACATGCACTATAACAGTTTCTTCATTCATTTTTAGTGATTTTTTTAATCGCTAAATTGCGAGCCCAATTTAATATAGAAAGTCTAAACAATAATTAATTGA
This sequence comes from Discoglossus pictus, assembly GCA_027410445.1. Classification (NCBI taxonomy): domain Eukaryota; kingdom Metazoa; phylum Chordata; class Amphibia; order Anura; family Alytidae; genus Discoglossus; species Discoglossus pictus. Next base: position 34,893,772 of record CM050167.1, read on the forward strand.
TGTTTAAACGCCATTTTTTTACGGATGTCATGATGACTGTCTCATTTACTATTGGCGGTTTCTAAATCGTTACTTACGGGCTTGCCTAATTCATCATGATCATGCCCTGAAATGCCGCCTACTGGTTCATGGTTTACGGATTTGGCTTTCGGTCATATAATTGCGGTCTTGTTCAATTAAATCGCTTTGTAACTGTTGCAAATTTCGAACCCGGAGACTTATGGCCGGTATGAAGGCAACTGAGGGCTTGGAAGTAAATGAGGCCTATTATCAGTTTTCCACAAGCTAAATAATATTAATTGATTGATACAAACTGACTCCATACAGGGTCTTAAACAGTACGGTAATGTTTTTAAGGGAAAACTAATTTTTAGGGAATAAAAATATTTTCTTTATCAATGATTCAAGTATTGATTTATTCTGTGTAGCAACCTCTGTTAGGGACATTAATAAGTTAATACAATTTTGAAATAATACAGGATCAAATGAAAAAACAATAGCTTCTGAGTGTGGAAGAATCACTGAAATTTGAAATTTAAATATACTGAGCACAAAAGGATTAGTACAAAAATTAGCACTATTTTATAATTGCCCCTTGTAACATTTATGTTTATTGTTTTAAAAAAAATACTAATACACCATATTGTAGTTTATATGACATTGTTTATTTATTTTTTCTTATCATTATTACTAATACAAAATAATTTATACAAAGGCTAAAGTAAGTTTTGCATAGAAGGAACACTGGAGTGAACAAAACCTGGATGGAATGGCACAATAGGTTCTACTATCTACCACATCAAATGTCTTTAAGTTTGCAGAGCATCGTATACAAAAATATTTCATGTTTTTTACATGGGCTTAATAGTAATACCAACTTAAAATAAACAGAAAAGCAGTTTATATTTGGATTTTATTGCATGTTAGATCAGACCAATTGGTTTCTCAATTATTTTCTCATTTACAATGTATTGGCCTAATCTTATCAGGACTGTGACCATTTTATTAGATGTGATATGTTTAGTCATTTGAAATAAATTTTAAGCTTTGCATGGCTAAATTCATAAATAACTGTGTTTTCCACCTGTGACTTTTCAATGCAAATCAAATTTGTTTTATCAGTTTTTAAATGAGAGATATATTACTGAGTTCAATTGTATTGACATGCGATCACAGGAAAATATGACAGCTGTTAGTTTTCCATAGATTCCCCAGCTATTCAACTTTATTGTAACGTTTGATGAGAAAAATAGTGTGTATTGATGGCAATAAAAATGTATAGTATATTTAGGATAATGAAAAAAGAATTGACATAGAATGATAAAAACTGTAGATCCAGACTCTTAAGAAATAAAATAAAAAACTAAATTGAAAATAATCTCCCATATAAAAGCAACACCAATTATTATTCCTGGTTTTGACGAGTGAATTATTAATAATCCATATATTGTTACCTAGAATGGTTTAGCATTATTATTTTATTAAATGCTATTTGTGAGCTCAATGGAATTTGCCATCTTATCATAGTTTTGTTTACTCATGAAAAATCAAAACTAAAGATCGCCCAGAAAACTTTACCACACAAGGAAAGCAAAATATTTTTTACGAAATAATCATTTATAGTAATAAATACTCATGATAAATTCAGCGGTGAAGTTTACTAATAATATATATATATATTTTTTTTTTAGATGGGAGATTCCCTTTTGATATCCTGTTCTCATCACTATACTTCCCTTTGTGTAGGACAATTACATTTTTTATCTAACTAAGTAAAAAAAAATCCTCAAAGTCTGGAGTTTAATTTGAAGCAAATCATTATATCATGGTTACATTTTTATAACATTTCAAATACTACTAATAATAGTTTTTACATATGACTCAAACAGACTCCATACACATGAAATGTAAATCAAATTCTGAAATGTAAAACATATTTGCATTGTGCTATACTGTTTGAATCAAATGAAAATTAAAAGACTCCCCTCTGAAAATTACCAGAGAGTCAATATTTGGAAACAAACAATGGTTGGAGCCTCATTGAGCTTTAAGAATCTTCACCTATAATAATGTGTTAATTTTATGAAAAATGTAAACATACTTGCAGGATATTAATAGCATATGAGATGTTAGGAAGGTGAAATGTAAATTGGAATATCTATAGACACCAATATTAATGGGAAGAGGGTGTTTACAAAAGGCAATTACATGTGGTCTGAGCAAAAAAATAAGCGTTATTTCTTTAGTAAATGTATATTTAATTTGTCGGTCACACTGAAAGCCGTCCCACTTGCATCTGGTTTCAATTTTATACGAACATCAGCCAATCATTCTGCCTGGATCTATGCCTCAGCTATAGTATTATCTGAATTAGTATGAATGCATTTTGGGAAATGCAATAATAATCATATTTTAAAAAATATTTGCCACTTCTATACTTTTGTACAGAAATAAACACAGAGTAAAAATGTACAGTGCCCTTTAAAAATATCTCCACTATAATACTTTTAGTAATATTGTAACATGCAACCAGCATTTGAAAGCCACTTTGAGTTACAATACATAGCATTGTTTCTTTCATTTGTTCTATTTTTCTTCTTTCTCTTTTTACATTTTACATTACAATGTCCGTTTTGAAGTTGGTATTTTTTTTTTATTCAAATATATGTGAAATATATTTTTAATACAGTTAAAAATGAAAGTGCAAAAAGCACAATGAAATAATATGCATGTGACAAAGGAAAGTAAAACCTTGATACAATGTAACTGAAACTGAATTTCATTAATATATAAATACAAAATCAACATATGTATACACTAAAAATGCATTGACTTAAGTATCAGTTGACTTAAAAACATGCTAAAAAATCTGCAATTAAATGCCAAAAACATTTTTTTTGAAAATAGCACAGACAGCCAACCCACCATAACAAGCAAAAGGTGCAATTTTAGGATAAAGTATTTTTTAAAAAATAAACTAAAAGCAAAGCTATTTTGATATTTCCTCTTTTGATAAATATCACTAATGGTTTATGGTTGGTTTTTGCGACTTTTATGATTGTATTTCATTTTATATATTTGTAGTACACGGTCACCAATGATATTCATTGCATGATATCTGTGTATATGTAAAATTGTACTATTTGAATTCAACTTTATAACTTGTCAGCAACTTATCTTATCATAGCTAAAGACAGTACAATACAAAAAGACATTGAAAATAAATATCTTGCTATAGCACTGCAAAATGTAGCAAAGCATCCTATAAAAATAATCTTGAAGAAAAGCAACTAAAATGTAATCAATTTACATTGCATTATTTCTCAGAATATCCTACATAAATACATCATTTTACAAAAACCAACCACAGTGTAAGTTTAAGATTCATCAAGTGGTCTGCGTGAAATTTAAAAACGATGTGTACTTAGCAGAAAACGTTCCCTTTTTTTTGCCTGGCATATGAGAAAAGTTACCAAAATACAGAACTTTAGCTGTAAACATGGCACATGTCCTTTTGGAGATATGCTCTGACAATTTGCTGAATATAGAAAGGAGTATCTGCATGCTCCTTTTTGTTTAATAAAATTAACAATATTCCATATTATTAATTATTTCAGATAATAAATCCTAAATAAAGCATTAATTATTTGATAATGGAAGTTTTGTTATATTTATAAATACAGGGGCATAGAAATGTAAAAAATCTTGGAGGGGGGTAGAGTATATATATATATATATATATATATATATATATATATATATTACAGTAAATAAATAGTACATTTGTGTTCACATTTGAATATCTAAAACAAGTTAAAAAAAAAACTTGTTTCATGCCCAGAATTCCAATAAATACAGTTATTACACTGCATTCTGGGAACCTTGTCAGGGACATGCAAATGTGCCCAGCAAAGACTTCGCTCTTGCAATCCATAACCATATCAAACATGGCTCCCCTTAAGCTTATGTCCACTGTATCACACAGCTTTGAGCAAAGCTAGGGTTGGATTATACACAAGCTAGGAATCCCACCCATGTACAGCTGTTTCAAGGTTACTGCCTCTCATCAGCATGGGGCCGGTTCCTTACCTTGTGTATATATATATATATATATATATATATATATATATATATATATAGATATATATATATATATATAGATAGATATATATATATATATATATATATAGATATATATATAGATATATATATATATATATATATATATATATATTTATTTATATTTATTTATATATATATATATATATATATATATATATATTTCTCTCTTGTTCAGTGCTGCATACACTATCACTGATAAATTGAAAAAGACATCTATCTATCTGCCAGAAACCATGGATAAGGTACCTACCTCCCCTACAATGTAGGAGAGGAGGTATTTTTCTAAATATACCATATAATCTGGGGGGTATTTGTCGCCCCCATCCCCCTGGTTCCTACGCCCCTGTATAAATGCTTATGCTAAATTCTCCTCTGAAACATAGTATTATAATGCTTTGAGGATTAATTTATTATGCACTTAAGCTTAGCCTTTGCCCATTTGTAATGTCTAAAAAAAATAATTTAGAAATGAAAGCACTAACAGATGATTTTCAGTGCGTGAACAATTAGAAGGCGTGCACACAGGACGCTTGTAGATAAAAAAAATTAATATAACATTTTGATATTAACACACTTGTATTAGCAGTAATAATATAGAATGTTATTTTTTGATGAAGCATATTGCCGGAGCATGTGCCGAAAGGTAAAAAAAAAAGTTTGTTGTATGTGAACATAGGAAGTTTTAGCAGGAAAGATTTGAGGAATTAACTCGCTGACCTCTTCGATACTAACTTCTTTGTAGCAGCAAATATGCTTAGTGTCAGAGTTCCCATTTAAAACAAAACATTTAACCTGAACTCTGTCACGCATGGTCCCAATTATTAATATAGTTAAAGTAAACTGATATTTTTGCTATGCTCTTAAAAGGAAACATGAATGAAAAATTATACTTAGCAAAACTATGATGACAACTTAGAAATTAGTGGCTTTGACTTTTTAGCTCCATAATGTGGCCTTTAACCATTTTGCATTAAAGTGGATTTTTATAGGTATGAATCTGACACTCACCATCTAAGACCAAACTGATAATTGAAGAGCTTTCTAATTGGTATAATAGCCATATAAAAAGTAAATCATATCTTGTTGAGGACCTAGTCATAGAAGTCCTTCAATTCTACCTTAGGACCTTTTTATTGTGTAATGCAATCTATGATTGGTTGAATCAGTCAACCATATTTGAAAATATTCAATAGAATACAATATGGGAGACAATTAACTTTCACATAAAGGATTCCATTAATGTGACTTCTGCAAGATAACATAAAAGTTTCTATATTTATATTAAATGTATTTGTAAAAGTAAAGCGATCTGGAAGGTTTCTGGATTTTACTAGGTATGTCATATATGTGTGTATTTATTTACTTGTGAGTACTTTATTTTATTAAGAAAAGCATGAAAACTCTACTTGTACTGCCTAAAATAAAACAAATAGTTTCTAAATGGGTCTGCCCACTACAGTATATGCAGACTTAGACTGTGCAGGGTTGGGGGTACAGTGTAGGGTCCTAGCCTATCAGGGGCCACTTCTCAGAAAACATGCTGCTGAGATGTGGTCCCTGATAGGCTAGAACACCACAAAACGAGCACTACAGAGTCTGTGTTTGCATACACTGCAGAGGGCAGACTCATACAGAGACTATTTGTTTGATTTTCAGGAGTAAAACCAGAGATTGTAATTGTTTCTTTAAAAATAAAAGTACATACAAGTAAATAAACACCTGTAAAATCCAGAAACCTTCCATATCCCTTAAAAATGTATTTTCTGAGGACTGCTTATAAGGATAGGTCCTAGAGAGGGGCCACATGTTCTTTTACTGTAGATTTATGACATTTTTAAATAAATCTTACCAAATAAATTACCACTTGTGCAAATCAAAAAGAGCAGCTTTGAGACACACATACCAACGTCTGACCAGTGATAAATAATGGTTGTTTTAATATTATTTAGTTCTCACTTACTGCCCTAATTCATATACAGTTTCTTTCTATTTTTCTCACATTAGCTTTAACGCCACAGTACCTTTCACTTAGAAGACCATAACATGCCATCACTATAGTTTAAATTACACATGGGTAATTTAGTGATGTACCATGATTTCAGAAAGCACCACTCTGGGGTATAAAGGAATGCTAGAATTAGTTATACAATAAAAGTAAATCAAGAAAAACACAGTTCCTAAAATGAAAAGATATCATCATTTAACATTACTGACAATTCAATGAAAATGTCAAATATATAATGCCAACGTATGCCATTGATCACATATGTAGCAACATCTCCACTTTCTTGACCATTATTTGCTTAAAGGCCTTTGGAGTTGTACAACAGAAAATGGCCTGCTATAATCGAGTGCTCCCATGACAAGATATCATATAAAAATGGACCATATAGTCCATGGCATGCACTATTCTGGCTTGGTACTTGGTTGGCATGGTACCTAATTTGCTATTACAGGTTCTGTAGTAGTGTCCAAAAGTAGTATGATGTCAAAGAGTTAAAGTATTGGTAGACTCCTGGGTAATCACTTAGACCAGAGGCCAAGTGTGTTATTGGCACAACTGCTTAAAGGAATATCACCACCATGGTTAATCATGATCTTGTGTTAAAAAAGCATATCCATTTAGTATTTTCACTTTTTTTTTAAAGAAGTTATTCTCCTAAAATAAAAATGCCTTTGTAGCTTGCTACTTCCCTCCACTCTCCTATAACATAGAAACTCTGATTCTCTGATTTAACGCCCACATATTTCAACCAGAGAACTTCTCTAGCCATAGAAGGAACCTCAAGGTTGTTTTATTTGCTAGCAACTTGCAAGTAACTTCCTACATATGCAGTCGGCACAGATTGAGAGGAGTACACGGACCATAAGGTCGCAATAAAGCCAGGAGATATAAAACTTATTCTGAACCGAAAAAGTAATTTTAAAAAAGTGTATCAATACTAATTCCAAAACATTTTTAAATATAATTAAAGCAGTGGTCAGCACATTCCTTTAACCAAGTTGAACAAAAACATCAAAATAATTTCCATGATTCTTTTCATCCATTTCTTTACAAAGCAGCAAAATGTAAGAAATGCCCCTGCCAGTCACTAAACAGCGGGCAATGGGAAAGAAGCAGCATTCAGACAAGAGGTATGTACTCAAGTTTTTAGCGGGAATGTCCTTAGAATGTTGTACACTACTTTGTAAGTATGATGTAGAATGGAAAATGGAAGGTGCAAAGATACAGAATAGTTCAATGCATTTCACCTGGTAACTCTTCACATATTAAAGCAACAATTCATGCCGGTTTCTTTAATATATCATATTGTACTAAAATGGTACGCTCAAAATGATCAACCATGTAATGGCTGAAATTAGTTGGATGTCTTAACGTCTTACTGGCTTTTGGCAGGAGCAATGAGGAAGCAGCTTAACTATATGGTACGATGTTAAGCTGCTGATTAAATCAGCTATATTATTATTATAGCCTCCAATGACTATCATTTTGATTGGTCACATTGAAGTTTAGTATCCTGCATCCACAATGAGATGCACCATGCTTTTGTTTGATAAATATGGAACAACTTCTGTGGTAGTTTTGCCATAATTTAAAAAGCAGGAGAATTTGATACATAAGCCCCTATGCTTCAAATTAAAATCTATTTAGTTCATCCCCATTGCATTGATTACTATAAACGGCTCACACACTGCCATCAAATATGGAACAACCTTGTTCACATACTCCAACATTATCAGCTTGGTGAAACATTCTATATTTCATCAATCATTGACACTTGCTTAAGGTTATTTACAACTATACATACATGATCGTCTACATATCACTTAACTTTGAAATCATTAAATCCATATATTTGATTGTTCCATTCCTGCAAATTCTATCAATGGAAAGAATATCCATTATCATTTTCGACAGCAATTGTTCCCAACTTTTTTTTGATACTGGGGGCACAATTAAAAAATAATATACTCTTAGATTTTTTTTTTGTATCTATTAAACATCAATTAAACTACAAACATTTGTTTTTAAATAAACCTAAAATATTTCAAATGGATTGTTGCTTTAAAAATGCACAAAAAAATCCAACCTTTTTTCATATCATGGTTTTCAATTATTCAATTTTAGCCACACCCAAAACTATGGGAAGATAATATGGATATACCAAAATATTGCAAAAAAAATAATAATGGCAAATATGATAACAAAATAGAATAGCGGAAGATCAATCATAGTACAATGTAGTAAAATAATTAAGTATAATTGTTTTTTCCCTTCTGCATTTTTATCCTAAACATAAACCGGATGCATCATTTAAAGATCACACAGTATTTTTGGATGAAAAGAAGTTCTGTGTAAAACAAAAGAAAAACATTTTTAAAAACATATAAATGAAATACTAGTTGTAATCTAAGTCAGTAAGAAAACATTCAATAAAGATACAAAAACGCTGTAGTTCAATCCATGCAAACTGGCCGCTCCATTACGTCTTGGGCTCCAGTTTTCAATGGCTTTAATAAGTCTTCCAATTTGTTATCTTCAAATGGTTTCTTATCTGTCACGTATTGGTACAAGTCAAGTATATTAGTAAGCAAAGCGCTTTCTTTCAAGTTCGAGAAGAGAATTAGAGCAGATTTTTGTAGAAAAGGAATTTCATCTTGTATCTCTTCGTCTTTGGCAAATTAATAGCAAATGCAAAATGCAGAAACATAAGTCAAGTAATACGTTTTGACTGTTGCCAGCCATTGTAGTGAAGCAGAAAGGGTGGGAGGAGAGCTATGTACTAATGCTTGGTTTTCTTGGTTCTTGTCAATCTTTATGGCAAAGTCACACTGATGACAAATGTCCGGTGGAGTCTCAGGCATCATATTTTTTACCAGTCCTATGTATTTGCTGAAAGAGAGTCATGGAAAAAGCCATGCCAAGAATCTGAAAATAAAACATAATAAATAATATTAGCTAAGTGGAAAACATAGACAGCACACAGATTCTACATTCCCAACAAACAATCTCTTGGGAAAATAACACTCAGTTTGTAATATAGGATTGTATTTCAATTGTTATCTTTATAGTGACACTAGATCGAGCATCCACATCATACTGTATCTAGTTACCTAATTCTTCTTATAATATTGCTACACATTGTTCAGTATCAGTAATTATAGAATTAGAACAACAAGATAATAAGACATTACTTATAAACATTACAAAAAAAATAAACAAAATTTATGAATATGATTACGAAGAAAACTTTAAAAGAAATAATTCTAAAATATATAAAAATAGACAATAATTATAAACATGATTACTAAGAAAATGTAAAAAAAGGAATTCTAAAAAAATAACTTGGTTTGTGTTAGGTTAGATTCTCATAGAGGTTTTGATCATGTGCTGTTTGAGACTTCAGTTGTTATTTTCTAGCAAGTGACTAGTTGTATTTTTCCTCCTGCTGCTATAAAACCCATAGAAGTAACTTCTGCTTCATACGCTTTTACTAAAAGAGTCTGGTTTTATATAAAACTTAATTGAGCTTATTAGCAATAAATGAAATGAGGTCTGCTGAAGGCAAATTTCAATTATTTTGCTTCAATGATGTATAATGAACACAAAGTTTAAATAACCCCGTTCATAAGCAGGTGATGTAAATGTAATCAATCAGCCATGTTTTTAAAGAGCTCATGTATAAAAAAATACTTTTCTATAAATTCAGTATTTTTAGACCTAGAACTGTTTTGTGCAGAAATATATATATATAAAAAAATAAATAAATGTATTGGATTTGACAATTTTTATATAATTAATATAAATATAAAATAAACTAATACAGATATGCCTTAAAGAACCTTTAGGGCAACTACACTTCACTGAATAAACCTCCCTATGCCAAAGCAAGTGACCTATTTTGAAATGACAAAAAAACGGCATGTCTCGAAGAGGTGCAGGTCAGAGTTTCTGTTTGAATTCTTATAGCTTTAGTAACAGAATCACTAGAATGTGACAGGAGAGTCCCGAAACAGTCAACATAAATCAGCACAAAAATATTTATGTATTAATACCTGTATTATGAGTATGCACATCCCAATGGTACCCAGAACATGCTTGTTATCATCAAACCACATTTTCACTTTCTCGTAACAACCCTGGAAAAACAAAGAGGACAATTAATAACATGTATTACAACTTAAATGGAATCAACAAAATTAAACAATAATCAATATTATTTTTTATATTAGTTACTAATAATTACTTAACTAATTAATAACTACTTAATTAATGCTCATAATTTATTACATTTTCCTTTAACAAAATATATTTTGAAAGTGCTTTGCAGGATGCATCTTAAAATATTTTCTTGTCTTCTATGTGCTGATAAATTTCCACATAAATACATCCTATATTTTTTTCAATTAATATTGTTAGAAATTTGTAGGCAAAACATTGCATATATGGCCTCTTAAAGGTTTACAAAAACTGTATGAAATTGGTATTTTAAAGAAAAATAAAAACAAATCAATAATTCCAGGAACCCAGACACTGAAAATTAATAAACCGATTATAAATTAAAATATTTATTTAATGTTGTTTTAATAGGACTTCCCTTTCTTGTAATTTATTTTTAAAAACATGGCTTTGAACAATACTGGTTGAACAACTATTTTTGTCTTCGATCAATGGTTACTAAATTGATCAAATACAATTTGTCCTTATACATTTTATCTTTAAATTCCCTTTATGATAGTAACAATTTTAGACTCACAGTTTTCCATACTAAACTGGTAGAATTATGACCGCAGTCTTGGGAATTCTCCATACAACATCGATCTGGAACACGATTTTCTCCTAATACTGGATACCAATCAGTGTAATCTGTAACCCCACAGCAGTGCATCTATATAACACAGAAAGTAACATGAAGACATGCCATATTAATCTCTATATTTAATTATTATGTAGTACACAACAGTTTTATTTTAAAATATATCAATGTCCTATGAAATATGAATTCATCAATCAAATAATAAATCTAAATAGGTATTAATCACCAGTTACAATAGGTCTCAGAGTTTAATGTTTTTTCCCAGTAAAACTGTAAAAATAAATTACGGTCTACCAGTCACTTAAAGGACCACTGAAGTTCAAGAAAAAATACAAATATATACCAAACTAATGATAATCTCAGTGGTTTAAGCCACTAATATAAAACATTTTTTTTTTTATCTGAATTTTTAAGACATGGTTTATAAATACAGGAATCTGTTTTGTGATGTTTACATCACATCCTGAAAACTGTCTGATTGGGTGGAAGAAGGGCTGAAAAAAGGGAACAGGCAGAAGTCCAGTCCTTGTTTGATAATGGGATACGATTTAAATTAACACCATACCCCTTCCCCCTCACTGGTCCAAAGAACAGATTGCTTGCTTCAAGAAATTATGTTTTCCTAATATTTGATGCTATGGTTTTCATAAAACTACATTTTTGTTATCAATGTTTAAAGCTTGCTCTTTTAAATGTCGGAGTTCAGAAATCCTTATTAAAAAAACAAAGTACACACACAACTGCCTTAAGAGATCTGTGACATACTAGAGAGAAGTTTTTTTGATTTCTGGAGCACCAAATGAACGGCACTGTCCAAGACCCCAATGTATGGGTATACCCAATGCTCAGTCATGGAGAGGTGGATCCTTTAAATAGCTTCCATACCTCAACACACTTGAGCATTTTTCACCACTTTATGAGGTAATGAACCTTTAAGTTTTACTTTTACACATTTGACAGTTGCTTATGACCTATTCCACCAATTTTTACCATTATCTGCAATTTGATTTAATTTAGAAGTCAATGGTTTATGGGATTCTACTCATTCCAAAGAAGCTCAGTCCAGTATGGCGTATCAACCCTTCAGTTCCAGAAGGCGGCTGGATCTGTTCAGGATTGATTTTAACCACATCAGTATGGGAAAGATACTGTTTCGACTACCACGCAATGCCAGTCTCAATATAAAGCCAAATAATACACTCTCCATTAGTAGTAGGAAAATATACCAGAAAATTCAATTCTTCTAAAAATACTGCCTGACATTATAGTTTTGGTGTTTTGGTTAACTGGATGTTAATATATGGTCTCTTGTAATATTAGTTTGTATTAGCCAGCAAAATATTAAATTGGCATCTTGTGGAGAAAACTAACCGTGTAATGGCCGAGATTAAAGTGTTTCTGACTGTCGCTAGAGGTTAATCAGATTAGCAATTAAAGTAATCCTGCTCAGATAGATAGTCACTGGTTACATGCAATGCTAGGTTTTACAGTAAATAACACAGCTCTGTACCAGGGGTGTAGGAGCCAGAATAATTCTGGGGGGAATACAGTTCATTGTATACATAGGCCATAAAATAGCTTATATATACATACAGTACATACAAACATTGAAAAATGTGGGATTTGTCCCCCCATCCCCCCCAGTTCCTACACCCATGCTTTGTACAGTATGTTCTATATAGGCAATAGAATAGGAATGCCATGTAAATGGCAACAATATAATAATGTCAAAGTGTCTTGCCCTTAAATCAGGTGATCATTTACTAGTCCTTTACAGTAGAAATGAATATTCAGTTTATTTAGAGTGATTTAAAAAATGGTCCTTTGTGAAGAAAACATTTAGAACCAGAAGAACAGATTTTAGGAGCCCAGGCTCCCAGGAAGTATTGGCTCAGTGTTTGTGTACATATATATATATATATATATATACACATTATCATTGCATGAATTTATATTTCCATTAGCATGTGGTGGTCACTTTTCATGACAAATATTGAAGCATTTTGTTGACGAAACATGTTGGATTTGACAGATATAGGGACTGAAAAATATAGAGGTCCCACTAAATAAATATATATATATATATATATATATATATATATATATATATATATATATATATATATATACACACACATACACACACATACACTAGCGACTTGCCCGTCAAAAATTACGGAGATAAAAAAAAAAAGAGGCCTGGCAATGCTCCCTCCCCTGTGTCTCTTTCTCCCCTGCCCCCCTCCCCCTGTGTCTGACCCCCCCATTTTCCTCCCCTATGTAACTTCCCCCTCCTCTCCCTCCCCTGTATCTCTTCCCCTTCCTCTCACTTCCCTGTCTCTTCCCTTTCTTCTCACTCCCCTGTGTCTCTTCTCACCCTCCTCTCCCTCCCCTGTGTTTTTAACCCACCTCTCCTTCCCCTGTGTCTCTAACCCACCTCTCCTTCCCCTGTGTCTCTAACCCACCTCTCCTTCCCCTGTGTCTCTAACCCACCTCTCCTTCCCCTGTGTCTCTACCCCACCTCTCCCTCCCCTGTGTCTCTACCCCACCTCTCCCTCCCCTGTGTCTCTTTCTACCCTGCCCCCCCTCTCCCTGTGCCTGACCCAATTTCCCTCCCTTGTGTATCTTCCACCCTCCTCTCCCTCCCCTGAATCTCTTCCCCCTCCTCACTCCCCTGTGTCTCTTCCCCCTCTTCTCACTCCCCTGTGTCTCTTCGCACCTCTCCCTCCCCTGTGTCTCTTTCCCCCTCCCCTGTGTCTCTTTCCCCCTCCCCTGTGTCTCTTTCCCCTCTGTCCCCCCCTCCCCCTGTGTCTGTACCCCCTCCCTCGTGCCTCGGCCACCACCCATTTCCCTCCCCTGTGCATCTTCCCTCCTCCTCCTCTCCCTCCCCTGTGTCTCTTCCCCCTTCTCTCACTCCCCTGTCTCTTACCCTCCTCTCACTCCCCTGTCTCTCCCCCTCCTCTCCCTCCCGTGTCTCTTCCCCCCTCCTCTCCCTCCCCTGTGTCTCTTCTCCACCTCTACCTCCACTTTATCCCTTTCCCCCTCCCCTGTGTCTCTTCCCCCCTCCTCTGTGTCTCTTTTCCCCCCTCTCCCTCCTCTGTGTCTCTTCCCCCTCCCCTTACACCACGCTTTGTGCATACGTGGCTCATGCCGCACTTTGTACAA